>JAVKLA010000057.1:6446620-6488386 GCA_034782735.1 Sagittarius serpentarius
GGGGGGGGGGGGGGGGGGGGGGGGGGGGGGGGGGGCGCGCGAGGCGTAAAGAGGTGGTATCTTCGGTGATCTTCAGCCGAAACACCTCTTCCTCTGCTTTTCTGCCGAATGACCGTTGCAGGACTCTTTTCCAAGAAGTGTGGTGGAAGTCGGATGGAGGTTTAGGAAAGCGTATATTAAGCTAAATATAGTAACTTTTATCTCTGCTACAGCTTCCGCCCCCCCCCTCCCCCCCCCTCCGCCGCTGGCCATTGTGAGAACGAGGACGTGCGGAGAGATTAACTGTCCTGAAAGGCTGATACTCTGGAAACACCACAAAAAAAACAAAACAAAACAAACACCCAAAAGCGCTACAAAATATGATCTGCAGGAAAAGAGACAAGGCAAAACAGGCAATTCTACAATACTTTGATCAGAAATGTCCCGATTTCAGTGCTATTTTTTCTCTGATAGCATCCCCTCTGGGGAGAAGGTAATGCAAGCTTTCAAGCCATGAAACATTTTGTAGCTCCATTACTGCAAAGGGAGTGTATGTATTCACTTCTAAATAAGCCTTCATGCCAGTAGCTGAGCCCGCTTTTTAGCAAAATGTTGATATATTTGAACTGCGGTTCCATTAGGGATTTCTGACAGCCGCATTTCCTATTTAAGTACTGATCCTGAGTAAATGAATTCTTGCCACTGTTTCTTTCACGTGAATGGTTATTCGATATGCACTGTGTGATGATTCACTGTACATTTAAATAAAGTTATTTTGATAGCAGCAGGAAAAAATTTATCCCCTCAGGATTTCTTTTATTTTCATATCACCCTTTTCATTTTCAGAAACTTGTCTGGTGACAGCTACCCATTTTATTTTTTTTTTTACCCAGGACAGCTGGGAATGTAGAAGTTCCCAACACGAACAGGAGGTGTCACTTCAGAGGTAAAACAAGCAGGTTACACTAAAAAAGGAGGGATTCCACAGAGTTGGCTTTTTTGCATATTTTACTGCTGAGATGAAGCAAAGAAACCTTGGAGACTTTTACTGTCTCACCTCACTTGTTGTCCTCATCACAGATTGAAACAATTTTATATAAAAGCAATCTGACCATTAGCTAATGTAAATCACAACTTCAGGAAAGTCAGCTAAGAATCTGACCCAATGTAACTACTTTAAAAAAGTCCACAAGATACTTTGCGGTGGTTTTAGGTTTTACAGTTCAGTGCCTGTTTTTGAACTTAAGGTATGTATCATAAAGAGGATAATGATTTTACATGAGAGTCTGAAAGCAATTTAGCAGCCAACAAATAAAATGGTAAAGTACAATGTCACCGGCTTTTTACTTTGACAGGCTAAGTCTTGCTAGTGACAGTTTGGAAACTTCTATTATTTTTTTTTTAGTTTGCTCTTTTACAACAGTATTTTCCATGAGCTGTTCTCACATTCATTTGCTTTCTTATCCATTTGAAATACTCTCAAGTTTCGGAACTTTCATCTGTGTTGTAGAAAGAGCTGTGTTCAATTAGTCCTTTCAACTAATGTCATAGCTAGCTCTGAGATAGGTGAATGTATATGAAAGGACAGTAAAATTTACACTTTTTAGTCCTCAGACTAATACAGTTTTAATGGAGAAGTCATAGCCTCATAATAGAGAAGAAACTCAACCCAAAATAACTACAGTTCAAATTTTCATTATGAAAATGCCATGATGAAAATGAAAGTTTGCACTAATATTGAAAAACAGGGTTTTGTATGAAGCTCTGACCACCTGACCAATCAGCGAGGGAAGACCAGTTACTTCTCACAGTTTTTCATATCTTCCTTTCCATCCAAAATATACTACACAGAGGTGCTAACTGAAAACCTAAACTGTGAAACTATTTCCGTCATAAATAGCAACACATCCAACTCTTGTAACCACAGTCTAAGCCTGTTTGCTTCTAGCTGATAATAGCCCTTTTTAATCTACTTCTGTCATCTCTGTGTACCAGTTATATTAATTCTTAGCAGAGGTTAAATTATATTCCATAGTTTTTTCAGCATTATCTGTCCCTGATGTCAAAAAGCAGGGATTCCAGACTGATAACGTCTATTAGAGCCTCGTATGTTTCTCAGAAATTTTAAAATACACAAGTTGCACATTTCCAAACTTTCCTCCACATTGTAGCATCACAATAATTCAGGTTGGAAGGGAACTTGGGGGGTCATCAGGTCCAGCCCCTGCTCTGGGCATATACAGCTGACACCCAACCACCTCCAGCGATGGAGATCCCACAGCCTCTCTGAGCACATTTTCCAGCATTTGACCGTATGTATGGTGAAAATTTTTTTCCTAATACGGAATTCAAATTTCCTGTGTTCTAATTTGTGCCAGTTGCTTTTTTGTCCCATTGCTGCGCTGCTTTGAGAAAAGCCTGGCTCCATCCATTCTCTGTCTTTCCATTAGATTCTTGCAGACAGAAACAGGACCTCTTGTCCTCTCCCTCTGTGTCCTGTGCTCTTGGTGGTCTTTCCCTGGACTGACTCCGGTATGTCAGTGCCTCACTTGTACTGGAGAGCCCAAAACTTGACATAGTACTCCAGCTGTGATCTCACAAATACTGCACACAGGGGAATAAATACTTTCCTCAGCTACACTCTCACTAGTAAGGTGCAGGCGGCAGCTGGCCGCCTTTGTCACAAGGCCACACTGCTGACTCATGTTCACTTTAGTGTCAACCAGGACATCCAGTCTCTTTCTGCAAAGCTGCTTTGTGTTGAGTTGACCTCCAGGCTGTGTTGTTGAATAGGTTTATTCCACCTCAGATGCAGCACTTTGCCTATGGGTTGAACCTTGCGAGTTTCCCCTCAGTCCATTTCTCCAGGCTGTTTCTGTCCAAAGCAGCAGCCTTGCCCTCCAATGTGTCGGCTGTCCTTCCCCAGTTTGTTTTTCTGTCTGAAAATCTGTTGATTGTGCAGTCTGTCCCACTGACAAAGTCATGGATAAGGATGCTAAACAGTAGTGGTACCAGTATCAGTCCCTGAGGGGTGCCACTACTTATTTACTGTGAGCTGAGGTTAACACACTGATCACAACATAGCGGTCCCCCATGGACTTTGGTCCCAGTGTTTTTCCACTCACCTTTTTCCACTTATCTATTTATCTCACCACCAGAGACGGTGTCAAAGGCGCAATTCAAGGCGTGGAGCATCCAGTGTTCTCCCATTGTCCCCAGCACAGCTGGATATGCACGATATGCCTTTTGTAAATCCAGTCACCTTCTTCTCCTTTGTGTACTTTGAAATGGCTTCAAGGAGGATTGCTTCATAACCTTCCCAGGAGATCTGTAAAGACTGGAAACGGTTTTAGAGAATCAATTGCTACACAACAAATTCTACCTTTCATATAAAATTAGGCATGTAGCTCATGCTTTAAAGTGGGAAAAGGGAACACTTGAGCAAATGTTTCTAACACAACAACTGTAGTTTTTCAACCCTTGAAAGAGTCTGGAACATACAGTTGTACATGTACAATTTTTCAATAGAATATACTATCAATTTTATGTATTATCTTCCAAACATACTTTTGACCAATGCTGTAAGAAATTAATGTTGCATACACTACAAATAATAGCTTGCTACAAAAACTTCTAAAAACTTCCTTCTGGTGGGCGGTCTCTTGGGCTTCACAACCATGTGAAGCAAGTACAGGTAAAACTCCCTCCTTGCATGTGGCAGGAGCAATAGCTAGGCTGGCTTGTCAGGGCTGTGGTTTAGGTGAAGAAGCCAGGAGGGGTCACGGCTCAGTGGGCTGTAGATACATCAGATCTCAGCAGTATGGGAGACCCCAAGGCCAAACCATTAAATATGTTCACACAAAGGGCTGGTGTATATTAAATGCGTGTGTGGGGAGGGCAGTACCTTCTAAGTGCTGTCAACAGTTACCTTACTTCCCATTAGCAGCAGCTGGTTTTCATACCTTGGAAGTCACCAGGAGCTTCACCACTGACATCAGCGTCAGTTGAGTCAATGCTTGTTCCTGCCTCTTTCTTATTTCTTTATTGCCAGCAGTGCAGTGTATACTTTCCAGATATGAAGTATCCAGAGATAAGATTTTACAGCTGGGGACATACAACTCTGTATGACCGCAGTTGTATGGCAAGGAGACACTTCCGTTCCTTCAAAATACATTATTATAAGAGAGTCGGCACTGTATTCTCAACGTCAGGTTCTGAGCTGCTGTTTACAAATAATGCTGTATGGGTTTCAGGAGATTACAGCGGTATGCACACCCTGAAAATTTCACTGTGTTTAATTCTAACGCTGTTAGACCGATTTCTAGTTGGTCAGAATCTCTTCGTGCCTGTTCATCCACTAGATGGCAAGGTGGCTCTGCCCTCCTAACAAGTGACAGCAGATCTGCTCTCCCCGTCCCTGGAGGTACCAAAACCAGGCAAGCACAGCACAGAGGTTAACGGGCATTAAATCTCTACGTGCAAGTTCTAATTCAGCAACAAAAGTACCTTTGTTGTGTGTAGTTTAAGCCTTAAGCATCCAAACTGATTCTTCTATGAGGTTACTATGGTGAAAGGAGAGGTTTTTTGCACAGGGCAGACAGTGCATCTGTTATTCCACTAAAGCAGACTGCCTAGGGTAAAAATTGCCAATTTTCTTTAAAAACATGGTTTTTGAAAATTCAGATCCTTTGTAAGTCATGTATCACAGAATGATCGAGGTTGGCAGGCACCTCTGGAGGTGACCTGATCTACTCCAACCCCCCTGCTCAAGCAGAGCCATCTGGAGCCGGTTGCCCAGAACCCATGTCCAGGCAGCTTTTGAGTATCTCCAAGGATGCAGACTCCACAACTTCCCTGGGGAACCTGTGCCAGTGCTGGGTCACCCTCACCGTAAAAAAGTGTTTCCTGATGTTCAGAGGGCACCTGCTGTGTTTCAGTTTGCGCCCGTTGCCTCTGGTCCTGTCACTGGGCATCATCAAGAAGAGCCTCACTCCCTCTTCTTTGCACCCTCCCTTCGGATGAGAGCCTTCTCTTCTCCAGGCTAAAGAGTTCCAGCTCTCTCAGCTTTTCTTCATAGGAGAGATGCTCCAGTCCCTTCACCAACTTCATAGCTCTTTGTTGGACTCTTCCCGGTATGTCCATGTCTTTCTTCTGCTGAAGAGCCCAGAACTGGGCACAGGACTCCAGATGTGGCCTTAGCGGCGCTGATGTTGTAATGGTGTTGTAAAACTACTCCACAGTTCTTTTCATGCTTTCTCTTTAACACTACAAATGTGATAACATCTGTAGAAAGACATTAGTTTTAATGCATATCTCAGATTTCTTTACTAACCACCAAGGAATACAAAAAGAAGCAACAACTGTGGCATTTTTTTGTCATTATTACAGTCACACACTCACCCCCTGGTTCTGTAAAAGTTCTTTGCCACTCTTAGAATTTGCCCCTTTTCTTTCTGTCGAGGCCATACTGCTCACTGCTGGTAAACCACAATAAGAGTTGTCAGGTTTTGCTTGGTACTGTTTTCCTCTGTTTTTCTTGGTTGACCATGAGGCTTGACACAAAAGGAGTGTCACCACAATAGCCATTTAGTGAGTTTGGTTTTCACCATCATAATCGCGTGCCTGGCTAACAGAAGTCAGTGAGATATCACTAGGTTTCAGAGTAATTTGCTTCACTGCTGAACTCGTGCACTTCCTCATTGTACCTTCTCTTATCCCTTTCCAGCTAGCTTCATCCTAGACTTTTTGTTTCCGAGATACTCAGTTATCACGCTTTCTTCCTCGTTAAGTGCCCAGGACTCAAACTCTACTAAAAATTGGTCTTGTAATAGTCTTGGAAGTGAGCATTCTGTCTTGCGCAGAAGCTGCTGTGAAAAATCTTCATTGTGTGAAGCAACAGGCTTTCCTGCCTTTACACATGCCTTATTATTAATGTTCTTTCTGTGAGAAGCAATGGTACTGTAGGAATAAACCGAATCTCTTACATTGGCCTGAATTCCTTTTGTGGAGCTTCCACAGAGATAGTGAGGTTTATCTAGATGGATCTTTAGGAACAGAACCCAACGCTGCACACAATCTAATGAGGCAATAATAAAATGCAACATTAGATGTTTCACAGTTGTGGTGAAGTGAGCAATGAGTGCACGAACACTTGAAAATACAACTCATCAGTGAAAAGTTGTTTAGTTTGCCATAGAACTTTTAATTTAATGCAGAAAAAAAATCTATACATATATTGCATACACATTTTTCCTACTCCAAATAGCTATCCGTAAGTATGAAGATCCACATTCAATAAAAACTTACAGTAAAAGGAAAGGACTTGCCTGGACTTGGTAACATTAGGTGTTCTGCATCTGATTTTCACTTTTTAAGTCCCAAAACCAAGCCTTCTCCAGCAATATGAAAATTCCTGGGTTTGAGAAGCTAAAGAGATTAAAGTTTGCAAGGATATCGTAGTAGAACACATTTCATTCATACTCCCCTGAACTAGGAGGAGATTTGGCTCTGACCTTTGCATCTCAGGGTATTCCCTATCAGATGTAAGTGTAACTAGGCATAAGATCAAAGCAGGGAGTGGGGGGAGAAATGAATACTGCCTGTTATAAAAATGCAGTCTCTTTTTTCAGCAGCTTAAAGGAATGCTATCAGTGTACAAAAAACACCCTAACCTGTTATTTCTATCTGGAGATAATAGTAACAGTAACAGCATGGTCTGTTGTACCTGAAAGATTTAAAATTTCACCTTTGTGTGATTCATTTTTATATATATATATAAAAAATATTAAAAATGCATATAAATATATATCAGTGTATATATTTCCCTTAATACTGCAGGTTTTTTTAACTGCTGTATTCACATCAGTCTCAAAAGAGCCTGTACTGAGGCATCCATACTAAGGAAAAATAAAATTTCATGGTATGAGTATTACTATTGAATCAAAAAGGAATAAGTGGTGGAAAAAATTAACAAAAGCACAACATTGTATTTTCTAGTTGCACGACACACATTATACTTTCTAGACAAATAATACAGAAGGCATTTATGTTTGATCAACTGCATTAGAAAGGTAAAGCAAACCTGCAGGGCATTCAGCTATACAGAATCATAACTTTCAGTTATATGTAGAACTATATATAGGAAGAGTATCGGTACAGTTTGTTTCCTGTGACATGCAAAATCCTGCACACAGCCTAGAATGATTTATTTACAGAACTCCCATACCTATAAAAACTTCCCTCAATTCCCCAGACTTCTTCCATCAGTTTACCTTATCATTACTCAATTGAAGGACTGAAAAAAAGTTCAAAAATACAGCCAGACTTCCAGACTGTAAAATCGTGAACCTACTGAAAGGAAAAAGAGCTGCAGGCACGTGGTCCGTCCTGATAGTATAACAGTATTTTCATAGACTGTTCACCCGGCATTAGCTGAGTAGGAGGACTTGAGTGTCAGTGGCATGTAGTACCTCACCTGTTTCCAGAACTTAGAATTGGATGACTGTGGGTGCACAGTGTGCTGCTCTTTCCATTTGATGGTACCTTGCTGCTTAATAATAAACCTAAGAGATTCCTGAAGCTTCTCGTAAGTCCCAATTGTCTCCATTTCCAGCAGGATCACCTTTGTATCGTTTTGAATGAGGGCATTGTATAAAGCAATGTGTTGATCATAAGCATGTTCTTTACAATTAAACAGCTGGTGTGTTAGAAGGATGATCAGCCGTCTGCTCTTCTGCATCCTTTTCTCAATTGCAGTGGCTGTGTCTAGGAACGTACAAGAAAATGATGAGACCCTGAAATTTCTTTTAGAAACTCTGTTGCGTTTAGGCACTTAATTTTCATTGCTTTTTAACCAGAAATAACCTCTCTCTCATTTCAGTCTGGTACAGTTTATTCACTAGAAAAAGAGTTTAAAAACCAAACCAAACCAAACCAAATCTCAAAGCTTTCCTTTCAAATGTTTTCTTTGGTTGAAACAATATTTTCACTGCTGTTAAGAACTGTTAGGAATTTCTAATTCAACAGCCTAGGGTCAAGTTCAGTAGATCTGGATTGCATCAAATTTGTGCTTGATCAATAGTCTCCACGTAAGGAATCATGTTCTATCAAGTTGAGTGCTTTACAGACTGATCCTGCAATACTTACCCATGGAAACCAGATATTTGGAGACTTTGGGGTGATTTGCTTCTAAGAGGGTTACTTACTGGCAGAGAGAGTGTTAATTCTCCTGAGCTATAGCATGCTAATGCATAGCTAACCTGTGCATTGGGTTGGCATCTGCCCTTCAGGGCTGAATCCAGACTTGCAGGGCATTTGTATGTCAGCACGACTAAAGGTGTTTTTCTTTCCCGCTGCCGTGTTAAGGATTGCTGATCAGCCACAACTGGGACGGTGGTGTTGGAGGTGTTGAACCTAGGAAACTCAAGAGCCAGCATGCTGTGGGAGAAGCTTCTGGGCCAGCTCCCCATCAAGCTTCCAGGAGCTGCTTTACTCGACGACCTGCTGTGATGTCTATGGGAGGAAGGCTGCAGATGAATGCCTGTCCAGTGAAATGCTCGTCCCAGTTAGAAGAGTTTCTTCTGGTCTGTAGAATGAAAGCTGGAGTTGTTTTGGTGCGAGCATGTGATGCTGAGCCAAAAGAAAGGAGGAGGGAGACAAGCTAAGGAAATTCAATGTAACGATTATTTAACAAAGCCACTGATTTGAAGATGTCATCAGCCAGATGCGTATGCATCCTCTTTTCCTTTGCTGGAGGCTGCCAGCCCATTGCGAGGGTCTTCTCAGTCTCAGAGAGGCCCAGCTTTTTCAGCTCCTGGGTCAGGAAGAGAACCCTTTCAATGACTTCTCTGTCCTGTTCCTTGGCTCTGAGAGTATTCTGTGAAAACAATTTGCCCTTCTGCAATGTTCACCAATTCAATTTCCTTTGTTGTAGAAAATGCCGTTAATCAGTAAGACCAGGAAACGAAAAGAATGCTAGTTTAAGAAAGCATAAGGGGAATCCAACAGCTATGCGGTGCTGTTTATCACTTGAATCATTCTGTTTGACTTTCCTTTTTAGTGGAAAAACAAAAGTTTCAAGTAATAAAGCTTTGCTCTGGAACCGAGAGTCATATGCACGTCTTGAAACAATAATTCCATTTTATATCTTCACTGCAAATTTTTATTTTTCTGGAAATACATGGAGTTTTACAGTGAAAAATATGATTCATCAAATGCTGTGATACGTGTTCAGGAAAGATCACAATAACTCAAAGTGACATTTCCTGGTTTACTCTGCTTAGCATATTTTAATTGTAAGGTTTTGGATTTGGAAACCTAGTAATGAAAGGCTCAAGATCAGAAGATAAACAAGAGTGGGGAGCATACAGGTGAAGTCCATCTGCCTGGAAGCAGAGAACTTTTAAGTGCTCCCAGTGGCAGGCAGATTCAGAACAGCTTTTCCACCCAAGCGACAGCATTTTGGGGCACGAAAGTGGACAAGGAAGAGAAAAGCAGAAGGCTGGGAAAGTAGGCAAGAAGAGAAAAAGAAGGACAATGGTCAATGCTCGGGACATTTTGAGAGTTTTGATTAAATCGGACCAAACAAGTCAAATAAAGTTACTCACTGTCCAAGGCTGGCTTGGTGAGTCTTCTGTCTGTCACTCCTGGGTTACAGGCATCCATTCATGCCTTCATACAGTGAAAATGTCTTTGTTTTCATCCAGCTTATTAGAGCCCTTGTTAGTCCCACGGTCTTCACCTGAGTTGCATGCCATGCTCAGTTTTCTCCAGGATTGCCATCCATAAACCACAGTTTGAGAGCAGTGCCCCATAACAAAATATTGCACCATCCCTAATCACCTGAAGAGGTGGCATAAGTTTTTGTCGTTGACATTTTTGTGAGCTACTGCTAGTTCCTTCTTCTGGATCTGGGAACGGTCTGGCTCAGCGACTCTTGCAGCTTTTTTTACGTTCTTGTTGCAGTGGCTTTCCCCAAGGCCAGGCAGCACTTCCGCTACTCTCCGGAAGAGAAGGACACCAAAGATCTCAGCCCAGCTCCGGGCAGATGAATGACACCTGGCCCAATGCAGGTGATTTCAGACACGTACAACAGAAACTGTGCCAGCTTTGGCTTCGTGCCTGCTTCCTGACAGGGAGAGAAGATCCGGTCCACAAAATAACCAGAGCACAAGATAAACAAAGTCGGCTCTGGAGGAAAGCAGATAGCACTCAGATGACAACAATCATAAGAGACAGTGTGGAGGTGTCCATATGGAAATTAGCACAGATTAATTAACATGATTCCATTCTGGAAGACAAGGAAGCGGGAATAAAGAATACGAACTCTCTCCTGCATTAGTGCTGGGAATTGTGTGAAGTTAAAGTAAGTCATGTCAGTGACCAGAAGCTGAACTTCCTGTGACTCTAACACCCTCGTAACAAGTTGAAAAACCCTGAGTGATAACAGCAAGGTTAATTCCTCAACTTAGCTTGTGGTTTTCTTCTCTTCCGTGTCTTGTAGACCTGCTCATGCATGGTTTGGTTGTGGCTTTGCCCAGATAATGGCTGTGCAGAGTTACACTACCCAAAGAGCAGGTGTGTGTTTAAAAGAGTCGCACCTGGGGTCACATTTCCTGCATGCCCCAAGAAGGTGATAAAGAATCCGTGCCCCTGCCCTGTAGCTTGCTTTTCTTGGCACACCGGCAAGCACAGAATGCCATTGTGTCACCCTGCCTGAAAGAGCAGACACACAGCTGCTGAGGAGATGAGCAGCAAGCTCAGGAATGTAAAGGGACCTCCTATACCCCTAAAAGGGACTAGAACCACCATTTGCTCAAGCCTGACAAGTCATTCAGTGCATTATCTGATCTGAAACTTACCTTCTCCGGGATATATATCTCTCCCATAAATACACAGTTTATATCCACATTTATTTTCTAGAATATCTGGCATGACTTGGTAAACAAAATATTCCACAAAATTAGCTTCATTGGTGTGGCTTTTGGGGTAGATAACATATGCATCATATATCTTCCCATCTGTAAGGCAAAACAAGAGGGAAGTGTATTGTGTTAACGTGAATTAGAGCTGTCTATTGCAAAAGCTAGAAGAGAAATAAAAATATCAGTCTTTGAAATAGCTCTAAGTAGAAGTTCCTGCTAATCTGAATAGTTTATATCATCGGGTGCATGCTTGGAAATTAGAGACTGTGCACATCTGTTGTTTTCCATGCTCAGTTGTTATGTCCTGTGTGTTTGTAACTTTGGGGAACCCAACATTTGTATTGCAAAGGCTGTATCCCAAAGACTACAGAGTCAGAATTCAATTGATAGATGCATATTAGCATGAAATAGAGATGAAGCTCAACATTTGTTATTTCAGTGATACAATAGGCTGTTAACAGCCCTTGTCATTCAGGACAAGACACTCCACTTAAAATCTTCCACCTTGAAGAAATTACTTGTCATTCCCATGACATATCATACTTCTGAGTGAAAAGCTCCATTAATCAGGAAGTAGTCTCACAGTCAGAACTAAGTACAAAGTCAAATATTTCTTTTGCTCTTTTCTTCATTTCTCTCAAATACGTTTTCCATTACAGCATTTGTTTTCTAATCGCAAAATTTTTCATTGCTTTCTTTCCAGTGGAGATGATCATAGCCCTTCTTTTGTTGCTATCTGAGGTTCTTGTCCAGACCATCCTTACAATAAAAAAGAAATAGCCATTTCCAGAGCCTGATTCATTTCATCATAAAATATACTTAAATGGAAACTGCCCTAAAAAGCATACTTCTTTCCTCTTTAAAAAGAATGTAAGTAACTAGATCAGCTGTAGATATCTACCATGCAGTCATCTGTGGTAGGAGTCAGCTTCAGATTTAAAAAATGTAAATTTAGGTCTCTACATGAAAGCTAGGTGTCTTAACTCCTGCTACAATCAGTGGAGAACTGGCCATTGCAGTTAGTGAATTCTAGAGTGATTCAGATTGCTCTCATGTAAATGCCAGGGGCCCAGGTGAGTTGCCTAAACGTAGGCATCTAGTGCCGTCTGAGACCTCCTGTGGTACCCTGCCCCATGTCCAGACCCTGCTCCAGAAGTCTGCAACGTCTGGCAGTTCTGTGTTATGCGCCCCATTTTTTGGCCATCCGAAATGACTCTAGATACCCATGTTTAGACCACTGATGCAAGGTCCCGGTGCCTGGTTAGCTCAGCTGATTTTATTGACAAGGAGCTGGATTTGGTCACCTAAAAACATAGTGTCATTAGGCATCACTGCAGAACCCGGGAAACAAGGGAGCATAAAGCACTACCAGAGCTATGTAAGTTCCCTCTTATCAAAACAATTTCAGGAGGTGTGAGAAAGAGAAGGCTCAGACTCGGGTGTCATACGAGTTAGTAAGCAACTATCAAATAAATCCATTTCCATATGATTTGCCTTTTTCCTTTTTTTAAACTTTCTTGCTCAACTCTTACTCACCATCCTTGACTGAGTAGGGCTGAAATATCTCCCGATACAATAGGACGATATCAACTCGGAAGGACTGATAAAGTATAACAGAGACTGCTATTGCAACCAGCAAAACTAGAGATCCTACAATCAAGGGGACGTTAGGAAGACCCTCTGCAAAGAAGAGGAACACATTGTCAGCTGTGGAGAAGTTAACCCGTGGGCTGAAGCCTCAGCCTCTCGTTCCTTACTTCTCTTGCAGCTTTAAGGAGCTCACAACAGAGATGACAAAGCTTTTTCCTTCCCTAGCTGGTGTAGCCAACACAGAGACCCCTAAACTAGAAGCACACTAAGCAGTATATAATTAATATTTACTTCTGTTGAATCCAGACCTGCCTATACTAAATACCACAACCATGTTTAAGTATATTGTAACCTTGTAAAACTGTTCATAACACAACCAGCAACAACGTTCAAGCATTTTGTAAGGCATCTAAGCCTATGCATGACAACTCTAAGCGTCCACAAAAGGACAAGCGGAGGCTTCTGGCATAGCCGCACAAACAGGGTACAGAGAAACATGCAAATAATGAAATGTGCAAGATAAGAACAAAGTACGCAAAACAAGCAGGAAAACAGAACATGTCCTGCTCACAAAAATAAACTATGCTGGAGGCAGAGCATAAAACAGCAATGACGAGTACGGAAAACTGGGAAAGAGAGGAGCCACCCACTTTAGTTCCAGCTTCCCTCATGGAAGAGCTCTTGAATCTGACCCCCTCCACTTCAGAGATGAAGAATTATCAAGGATAGATTCAGACTAGGTATAAGGAAGACATTTTTTACAATGAGGGTGGTGAAACACCGGCACAGGATGCCCAGAGGGGTGGTAGGTGCCCCATCCCTGGAAGCGTTCAAGGCCAGGTTGGACTGGGCTCTGAGCAACCTGATCTAGTGGAAGATGTCCTTGCTCATTGCAGGGGGGTTGGACTAGATTACCTTTAAATGTCACTTCCAGCCCAAACCATTCTGTGATTCTATGATTCTATAAGGATGGCAGTCACCAGCTCTGTGCTATCGTATGCACACAGCTAGTCTAGGACAAGACTGTGATTACCGCTCTTCTAGGGGAGAGCTAGGTTTCTGTCACAACCCAGATATAGCTGCATTTCTGTAACAGCCCATTTTTCCTCTTATTCTGCAATTCACAGAGCAGAAGTTAATCTAGGTATGTGCATCCTCTAGATGGCTTCTAGTTCTGCTGAAGCAAGAGACAATGGGAGGTAAAAACAAGACCATTTTGTACTGTCTCCAAACTAGGATAGAAGCTTAATCCACAGACTGTTACAGCCACAAAGGTGAAGAAGATACTTTTGACCTATGTCCTGGGTATATTGAATTCACCCAGGATTCGGTATTGAAAACACTATGAATCCCAGGTAACCAAGTTTGAAATTAAAATTTCAAAGGCTTTATACAGCAGTTACACAAAGAGAATTCATTATTTCCTTAGAGGGAAGATTAATGGCAGTTGTCTCATAGTAGAAAATTGCTCCTAAGCAAATGAAAGACACCTGAATCTACTCCACTTGGTTTTAACATGTAGCCTCAGAGCAGTTCCACATACATTTTTTTTCTCTGACAACTAATCCCATTAAGAGTTTTCCATTCGCAGTCCACCTACTTTACCTAATTATTCCTGCCCCACGTGACAACTCATCATCCCACAGTCAACATAACCACTTTGGGGACTTTTCTGTGATTCACATCACTGAAATTATTTGGATTAAAAAATATACCTCTAGAGGTGTTGGACTCGGTGATGGACTTTTACCCCCTAAGAAATGCACATGAAAATGTTTAGATTGTGCATCACATCTGCATAAAAGAGCACACCTATTTTTATTTTACTATGATATAGCAAATACAATAATTGCCAGATGCAATGCCCTGGCTTGGAATATCACTAGAAGCATGTATCCCTTCAGCGTTACAATGAGATCTGAGGTATGGTGCAATTTGAGAATTATCTTAGCTGAGGAAAGAAACATTCCTTTGAATGTTGACCACATATAAATTTAAATACAAGCATTCTGGCAATACAAACATGGAGGTCAGCTCTGGCATCCTCACTGTAAAGACCCTTCACAGCATCTCAGCCCATGCAGCGTGATTACGCGTACTGGTAGCAGCTCCACCCAGCCAAGCCTTGTGCCTTCAGAGCAGGATCAGACTTCCAGGGCTTTTCCTCCCTCTGCCTGCAAAACACACCCAAGACACGTGGCTGCAGCAGCAGGCCGTTCGCTGGTGCGTGAGGAGGTGCATCTTACCGCAGGCTGAAAAGCCAGCCTCAACTTCCTCTGCAGCAAGACAGATTGGAAAATGCTGCAGATTGTACGCAGCCAGTAAGTGTGCTACCAGGTGAAGGCACTGGCCACCACCAAGGAGCAGTTTCAGAGCTTTCGCTTCGACTTGGCACTAGGTGAATGAAATAAGATAAAATATTTAGCAGTGAAGAGTCTCTTATATCGAAATTTACAGGTTCCCTGGCTTCTCCAGGAGATGTTGAATAAAGCAGTGCATTGAGTAGTACTTATGGAGGCAACCTAAAAATATTAGCGCCTGAGAAATTCCACTGAAAAGGTGTATAAATAAAGAGTTTACAAGTACATTTTCCTTTTACTCTGGTAGGATGCGAGGTAAATTTGACATGATTTTCACACTCTTCCTGTTTCTTTCTTTCCCAATTAAAGGGCAAAAGAAACACCAGGCGTGTGATGAAGCATACCTCACCAGAACTACCCATGAAGGAACTTCATCCTTGTGGACCCCTTCAAATTTTATCATTTGATTCATTTTCCTGGTCAATACACAAACACACAGAGACAAAATCAGGAAACCCTGGTGAGGATGACCCAGGCATCAGGAATTGCCACTTTTCCTTACTGCTTCCTTTGTTGACAGTGCGCTCGCCACAACGTTACAAATACTGTTGCAATGCACTGAGTAAGTATCTATAAAACATCTAGAGAAGAAACAGGTTCCAACAACAACAACTTCTGCAATTATGAATCTAAAAAATGCTGTTTACGTTTGGTTTTGCACTCGTTCAACCAAAGCTGGAAAAGGAGTGCTAAATTTCCTGTGCTTGTACAGCTTGTAACGCATCAGACAAGAGCCACACAGGGGTCTTCCTGGAACTGCAGGTTCAGTTCCCAGTAAGGCTGACTCAGCCTCCCATTTCTCTGGGATATATCAGCTATCTTCAGCACAACGAGGGGAAGGGCCAGAAGCCGTTTTTGGAGGCCTTGAACAAGGTTGAACAGATCCTGTCGTTCCGTTTGTCTTTGCTGCATCATTTAGCGGCAGAGAGTTCATGAGTAGACTGTCTTCTAATACTATTTATTTATGTTCAAGAGCCATGGGAATACAGAACTATCAGCTCACAAGAAACAGTATCAGAGAGGCCAGAGAAAACAAGTCAGAAAGCAACATTTGAAGGATTTCCTGACAAACTCCGGAAGAACAGCAGTTTCTTGTAACTTCTGTGGCTTCTAAGGTGGATGCACTTCCAGATAGTTAAGGCAGAGATCTGGGTCTGGAATTCCTGTCCACATCCATCTACCGAAGACGAGCCAAAAGGTTAGGTTTGGTGTTAAATATCTTTGAGGAAGAACAGAGCTGATGTTCTGGGCTGAACTTTATCTCTGCTCCGAATGACTGGAATTTCTGGCATTCTCCAGAGAAGAAGGTTCACACCAGAAAGATTTGTGGTCGGCTGGGCATTTTACACTTCTTTGTGAATGAGAATGGAGGAATGCTCAGGGAGAAATAAGATGATGCTTCCGGGTCAGACACATGAAAAGCCACCTCCAGTCATTCAACCAGCCCTGAATCAAGATGAGGAACTAAAAGCCAGTGGCAGCTTAAATATTAATAAAAAGGGAAGGTACTTGGAAGGTGTTCAGACAGCCCGTGTATTCCCTAGCAGACAGGTTAAAGGGGATGCTGATGGGGTGTTCCTGTCCTGACCCAGCTCTGCTGGTAGAAGGAATTAACGCGCAAGTGTTTCTCCAATTACTTGTCATTGTCTCTGTCTCAGGAGCTAACAGCTTCCCTCCCTCTGCCAGCAGAGCTACGTTTGTGAGCATTGCTCCACCGCAGATATCAACGAGCTGAACTGGCGTGAACAGTGTAGCCAATGAGTTTTCTCGTCCTTGGGAGGTGGCATCTTCCAGCATGAGAGATACCAAGCTGCTGTGGAGGGCAACTGGGAGTAAACTGGCAGGCAGAGCTGCTGTCTCCTGCCAGGTGCCCAGCAAGACTGGCTACATCTTTGTCACGAACGGTGGAAGAAAAGAGAATTAAAAGTTGTCACAAATTCCTTAGCCTTACAATAACCAGAGGCACACCACACAACAAGTTACGCAGGTGATCTCGGAGTATGTGAGAGGACACGTCTTGTGGCAGAGAGGGAATGTAAAATCTGGGATGATCACCATCTCTGGAATTAAAAAGGGACATAGAGGACTGAAAGATCTGGAGGAAATGAGACAGCCTATCTTTTCTGTAAAGAGGCATTATGAGACATGAAGAATGTGTTTATGAACAAGTGTTGGTGAAGGAGTCAGAAGATAGCAAACAGCTTTAGTCAAAGAGGGGAGAGAAAGGATGGGAAATAGCATGGAAGGATGGGTTCCATATTGACCTGGGGGTGATCAAAGTCTAGGCAGGGAGAAAATCTTCCTCAGCAGGAGGAGAAGCAACCTCCGAATGCTGCAGCAGCAGCTGAAAGGTGCAGGGACATTAGTACCTCCTAATGGAGGCAAGACCATAGCTGCAGAGACTGTCAAAATTCATAGCCAAATCCTCATCAAATTCTTCTGTTAAAACAAAGAAAGAATTCACCTGATTTCTCTGCATTTAAAAGACATAGTGTGCATAGTCTGGATACCACCAAATCACACCAAAAGGAGCTGACTGCGCTGCATTACTCCCAATAACTGAGGTACTTAGGTCATGTAGCTTATTTCTAAAGAGCTGACCAGCTTCTCTTAGCAGCATTTATTTCCTATTTAAAAAGATAAGTGAAAAGACACTTGGGACAGACACTTGAGACAGACACTTGGGACAGACATTTCTTTCACGATACAGCACTTGTCTTCACACAGGTATGTGAACACATACATGTGTGCACAGCATATATCCTAAACTGGAAAATGTACTTTTTTCCCTGTGAAATGTGAAACAGCTTTGCCAATGACGTCCATTCCTGCCAGTATTAAGGGAGCATTTTTGTTTTCCATGGAGACAAAACCAAACAGCTCTCACCACTCTTGACTGTGAAAGAAACTCCTCCTTTTCTCATCTCTCCTCTCTGGCAGTGTTTTCTTCTTATGTGGATTACAATTGTTATGAAAGCAAATTGTTGAGGTTAATCATAATAATATTGCTAACAGTGAATTAGAACTTAAAGTATTTGATTATGACTCAGAAAAAATAGATTTAGTTCCTGGTTCCCACAGAAAATTTCCATGTGGTGAGCCAAATCATTCATTCAGCAGGTTTTTGAAGACAGTGACTATTGCTGCAAGACTGAACAGGTACTAACACAGAAGAGGTCTAATGCAATTGCTTACAGCATCTTTGCTTCCTCCCTTAATCCGTCACCTGTGCTGCTAAACACTATTTATCTAGTTCATTAAATGCCCCCAAAATGGACTCATTTGAGTAGTAAGTGGCACAACACCTATTCATCTCTTAATTCCTATCACAGATCTGTGCCACAAATAATGATAATGTAAGCCATATTGAATGTCCTGAAAAAAAAATTTCAGAATACAGAGCAGGAACCTGTGTAAAAAGAACACTAACAGGGTAGTAGCTGGCAGACACAAGTTGTGCTGTAGGAAACACTAAGGAACAATCACATATTTAAAAAAACCCAACACAACTGTTTTTTCCCATTAAAAATAAACAAACAAACAAAACAAACACAAAAAAGAAGAGTGCACATTTTTATTACACATTTACAACATGACAGGCACAAGCAAACCCTACAGCATTTTTATTATACTCAGAGGCAAGCTGTCATTTTTTTAGCATAAATATTGCTCAGCTGTGTAAGGAGTGAGTGAAGAAAACTAAAGCAGAGCACAACCATTTCTGGACATAGCATTGCTTACACCAACAGCGCTGAGGAGCAGAAGCAGGCATCTTGAAAATAGCAGTAAAAAGGAGAAGGGGACAGATATCCACACAAAACAGGCAGCAGCAAAGGGGGGGTCACAGTCAAGAGCTTTCATGAACATTTACTGAAGACCTATGGATAAAAAACAAAACAAGATTTGTCTACAACAGAAATCAGATTCAATTAATCACTTGACGAATACAGAATATAAAATATACTCTTTCCTTCACCTAGTTTGTAATATGGGGCCAATAAAAGACTTGTATTGCCTGAACTAAAGCAAGGAGGAACTGTTACTCAGGTCCCTTCCCTCTCATTGCAAGTACGCTCCCACACTCAGATACTTCAGTGCAGAGCTGATGTGCTTCCAGCTTCCTGAGGGATGCTACGCTCGCACTTGCTTAGTAATATCCATCCAAAACATCTCCTGCCACCTTCCTCTCGGGGGAATCAGTGCTATCCTGCTGGATGATGCCCCATCCTCTGTTATAATTCACCTACGTTCCTTCTAGTCTAGGCTATGGCAAGGAAATATGTCCATGCTTTGAAGCTGTGATCCTGTAGGAAGATACAAACAGTCAAGAATACTGCAGGACATGGAGCTGAGCACACTCTGTGATCACAATACACTTGATTCTTCCCTCCATTCTCTTACAGAAAACTAATCCCTGTTAAAGGCCTTGGGATTTCTTCTCAAGGTCCTTGGTGGTTCAGTATATCTGAAGGGATAAGAAAGGAAACAATTGACCGCAGCTTCTTGTTGTGCCTTCACAGACACAACAGCATTTTCTGCCATAAGAATCTAACTCAGTGGTGCTGGCAGCAGTCCTTAGGGATCTGGCTATCCCTATTAAAAAAAATTCCCTTAGGAGCTAAAGACCATCCCACTCCCCACCATTTGCTGCCCTGGATTCTCCTTCTCTGGCAGAAATTACTAGAACCATTAATTTAAAAACAAAACCAAGGGAAAGCCTTCAAAGTGTTACTCCCACCTCTGTGTGGCACACAGTGAACGCAGTGGCTCTCAGGGGGAGAGAGGCTAAAGCCAGACATCACAGAAGTTAGTCACGCCACTGAACATTCAGTCAAAAAACAAGGCACTGCAGTGGGTGGGGTATGGGAGGGAAGGCAAGCAAACTGGCAGCTGAAACTCTTGATTTTAAAGTTTGCCTCTTTTCTGCCATGGTTCCACACTAGATACAACAGTCTGCTTCTCAGAAGAAGATGAATCTCTGCTCCTCGCAATGCACTGTAACACTGATGACCAAAGGAGAGGTCAGTTCCTTGCCCGGCTCTCATCTGCAGAGGCTCCTCTACAGCCCGAGTACCAGTGTGCTTCAAATCCAAGTGCACTGCCTGCCTTCAAGGCAAGGGGAATTTGTCACCGAGAAGAACTATCCTAGAAACAGGATATCCTTATCACAGGGCTGATAAAGTCGTGCGCTGCATATTTAACCTCTCACTGATACCTTTTGAGTAATGCCGCCCCCGCCCCCCCAGCAGAATTTACCCGGAGGACTTTCATGACCTAATGAAGCCAAGAGAATTTTGCCACAGGCTTGAATACATAGGGAGGAAGCAGGCTGGGTTTGCTTCTTACTAACAGGAACTTTCTTACTAACAGAAACAGATAATGAAATAAAATCACCAACATATTTCAAACTGGGTGCAAAGTGTAAGCAAACAAAATGAAAAAAATCCTACCCTCACATCGTGCTTTAAGTCGTAACGTCACCGTGGCTTTTGTGTTGTGCATTTCGTTCACCACCACACACGTGAAATTTGCCTGCAGATCCTCCTTTTTTATTTCAGTAATATGCAAAGTGGTCTCTCTGTAATATTCTTGCTCACGTCCTTCAAAACTAATAGAGAGAGAAAGAGCTGGTACTGTCGGCTTTAATGAATAAGCACAGTTTGCAGAGAAGAAAGATTATTCTGTGTTATATGTACTTACAAATGAGATTTTTCATGAATTCGTGAAAAATCCAAGTATTTCACTGGGATGTTATCCACATCCCATGTGACAACAGCAATCGGCTGTTTCTTAATCCCGAGGCGGGCCTGACATTTCAGAGACAAAGCAGCACCTAATCAAGATACAGAGAGATGTAAACATTCCTTGATGAAAAACAAGTATAATTTTATTTTCCTCAAAATATCTCTTTCTACAAATGTTCATACCACCTGTGAGCTTTGTCTGAACAATTTTGACATATTTTTCTGAACTACTGCTGACAAAATGATGCATAGAAGAGACTCGAAAAGAAACAGTAAAATGAGATTTTTAACAAATAGGCTAATACAATACCAAGGTTTACAAAAGGAATTATTTATATTTGTTGTGATGAAGGCAATGTAGATTTTACTTGTGATGTTTAACCCGTGTAATCAACTGTTGAGGAACATGGACACTAAATGTTGATTTACACACAAATGTACATGGAAATAACATAATTAAATTTCAGTGCATATTATTTTGCCGATGTCTTGAGTGCAGAGTCTTATCTTGGATTTTATTCAAGCTGGACAAAAGTAAAGTAAACTAGTCCAAGCAAAGCTAACACAGGAAATTACTTATTAAGCATTTGTCATTAGGAAATATTTATTCTAAAGTAAGAGTCAGCATTGCACTGGAAGAAGATATAATTAAAACTCTTCAAATTGTTTCCGTGTAAATCTGCATCTAAGCAGGGCTTAGATAAGATTAACAAATCTTATACTTACAACCTGAATTGGTATTAAAGAGCATGGAGAAATCCCTTCATTTTTGCAAACAGGAGACAATAGAACCAGTACAGCAAATGGTTTTTACACGTAAAGCGAATTTGCTCCATGCAAGCAGTGCCAGACCACTTATTGTCCCAGAGGGGTGGGCAGAGCCCCCAGAGCACTAGAGACCGACCGTCGTGTTAGAGAAAGGCGGTCCTGGAGCACAGATGCTCTGATTCTGAGTGACAAAGCAATTGGAGGAAAGCGGAAAAAAGAACGGGAACGTGAGTCAGCATGGCAAGTCTCCGAGCCACGGTACGTGGCACCTCAGACGGGGCCCCGGGCCCCTGCAGCGCCTGCTACCACAGCAGCCTTGCTGTAGGACGGGAGCAGCGGGGTGGTAACTGCGATCCCTTCTCCCAGTGGCCCAGATTCACCCCACCTGCCCTGGGAGGCAGGCAGCCTGGGCTACCGATTTATGTTTCAGATGGGCTCAGTCGCTTTCCGGAGAGGTCCGCCTTTCTCCATTGACTACCCAAGAGCCCCGGGCAGCTCTCTCTCCTACCACAAGCACCTTGCTCTGATGCTGCAAGTTACGCAGGGTGAATCTGAATCCCTGAGAACACCTACGGTCCTAAACGAAAGGGAGACAGGGAGCAAGCTCTGCATCATGGGCTCTCCAACCTGCCGTGTCTAAGTTCACTCCTCGGTCCTGTCGTTCAGCCCGGCCAGTATCTTCCAGCCAGGCAGTTCTGCTCAACGCTAGCCACCACGGACACGAGCCAGGCAGTGCTCCTCAGCCTTGGGGCCAGCGACCAGTCCCTGCCTTTCCTTCAGCCATCAACAGAGACGCAGCCACTCTCTCCGCACAGAGACTGCAAGTAGCAAGGAGTATCTCTGGTTGCAAGGATAGTCCACCCGTATCTCTTAGGGGCACCATCAAGCAGTTTCAAGGGATTTAGCTAAAGCCCTCTTTGAAGTGGATGGAAACTGTCATCCCTTCAGCTGGGATGTAATAATTGACCGTGTGAGTAATCCTAGTCTATCCCAGTGAGGGTAGGATGGGTTATTTAAATCCCCTTAAATTTCTGCTTAATGCCTAAATAACCCATCAGTTAGATATAACTTCACTGTGCGTGGGGTGAAATAAATCTGGTACACATTATGGTGCAAAACCATACCGAAAAATTCCATCATTAAATCTTCCTGAAGATGCCCACGTTCGCTAGGCCATCACAAAATGTTAATTTAAAAACAATTTAAAGTGTGTACTTACCAAGCTCCACTTCTACTACATCTTTATCCTTTGGAAATAAAATTTGAGGCGGTAGAGGCGAGTGTTTTGCTTTAGAAATTAAGGATGGAAAGAATGCACATCTTAGAAAGCAGTGAAAATGTATTTTGTAAGGTAATGATTATAATCTGTACAGTTAATATTTTAAGATCGCAAAGCAGAATTGCAAACTAACACTACAACAGTATTTCACATGTCTGTCGGGATCATCTGGTTTTATTCCTACGACCAAATATTTCTGGGGAGTTTGTACATGTTAATAGTTTAAGTATTTTCTCCCCATTTATTCAATTTTTACCTTTGTACCTAAAAAGCAAGGAAAAGTTTTAGTTTCTCAAGTACTGTTCTAGCTGCTGAGTGAGGAAAAAAGCAAATGCAGCTATAGGTTTGTGTGTTTACTCAGTTGCTCATTTTGTTTTTAGAAAGAGATAAAGAGATTCCTTCTGACATTTGAGAAATTACTCATATCCACGATACGAAATAGCTCATATGCTGCTGCACGCAGCTGCTTCCCATTACATCCATCTGCCATGACATTGAGCATCCCTTATCATTACCTTCTAGAAGGAATACTACTTTTTCTTTGACTTATTTATTTTCTGTCCCCACTAATAATTGTTATGGACAGGTCCAAACTAGATCCAGCTGCTTGACTTGAATTAGGCATTCAGATCTTTCAGATTTTTTTCCCTTGATGCATTCTTCTTCTTTTCTTGCCCTTTATACTGTCTCACATTTCCCACTCCAAACACATTGCTTGCTATCCTTTCCCTCATTAAGCTTTTCCATCTCAAGGCACCTCTGTGAAACCCATAACCATACTTCCCTAAAAAATCTGCAGGAACTCATTTAACCCTCTGCTTCCCAGGTGGCCAGAGAAGCAATTCTCTTTACCCATCCTAACTGTTTCTAATTTTCATTAGCTGGAGCTGGTAAAAAAGAAGTCAGGAGAAAGCCAGTAACTTCCCAGCTAGCTGACTATGCTAAGTTCTTCGCTGCCAGCATTCAGAGGCAGAAGGTCCTCTGGGGCAGTGCGGATCTGCAAGGCAACAGGAATGTACATCATAAGCCAATATTATCAAAACATAACAGCTCCACTCATCAGCATACTAATTTTAAGGGCTGATAAAAACTCAAAGAAGTTGTCATTAAGTACTTTGAATTTAGTAAAAGCTGGACCAGACATGTCAGACCCAGCTCAGATTTCACATTTTAAGTTGCAATCCCTTCTTTCTGCAAAGATTTCAAAAGAAAGTCAGATTAACTTTGAAATGAAGTAATCTGCCTGGATGTAACACAGGCTTTTGCAAATTTGGATGCCTTTGTGCCAAATAAAACCCAGAAACTTTCATTATAATGCGGACACAACAATATTCCTGACCAGTTAGAGAAGTTTTGATGAAAGTACAATCAAACAAAAATTAAGTGTTAGGCAGAGAAGTGTCACGGAGAGCAACAGGGTACTACAGGGAAGAGGGGGAGGAAAGGCATGACACCTCCTAACTACTGTACTAGGTCTTGGCTCAAGTCTGTCTTCTGTCCAGCTCAGAATAACCAGAACAAACTCTACTACTGAGATCTGGGCACAGCAGCAAAAACTGGAATCAAGGCTCCTACGCTCCAAATCTGCATTCTGCCCAATAGCTGGGTGCCTCCCCGCAGCAAAAAGGTCTGATGTCAGTCTGCAAATAAACACTATTTATTTTTGCAAAAAAACCCCACAACCCAAACCCAAGCCCCCAAACCAACCCACCAAAAAAAAAAACCGACCCACAAAAAAACAGTCTTTCTGACTACTGGTCTGATTGCAGAACTGAAATTTTGAAGTTTTGCAACTTGATGCAATCTGGAACTGCTGATTGCTGCGTGCTGTTCCCCTGACCACCATCCAAATACAAAGCCTCCCTGAGGAGACTGCATCCTAGAGGCACCCCAAAGTCCACACACCTCAGCCATGTTGGCCACATTCAAAATAACAGACACAGTAACCGCTGAGCTCCACTCATTTTCTTTCTCTCTATATATCGCTCATTTTGTCTCCTTCAAGACAAATCTAAAAGTTTTTTCAGCCCTACCACCGAATGAATGCTAGATAATCAAGATGGACCAGAAGGTATTTAGTTGTAGGCCATCAACACATCAGTAATCCAATGATCACCAGATGATCCTCACTACCCACAAATTCTTCTCCCCTCGAACAAACAGAAAGCAGGGCTTTGTGGCATCCCACTGAGGAGACCCTTCATTTCAGAAATCGGCGCTACCAGACAGCTCTACCAAGCACAGCACGTAACCAGACTCGTCAGAGACTTTTAACAAAAAGCTGAATGTGACCAGGTCTGAATTTACCCCCATCTTGCTCCATTTGGATCTCCATCCATAAAATTCACCTAAAAAACTGATCTAAAGTTTCATTAAGAAGATAAAACAAACCAACAGAAACTCTCTTTCTCTTTAATGTACAAAAGGATCTTCCTTTGCTTTAAGTAGACGTCAGTCTTTTTTACCTTAGCAAACTACAAAATGACTGTCTTACCCTTACTTACGAAAACCCTTGTTGCTGATACATTAAACACATTTCCTTTATGAGTGTAGATAAATTGACAAGTATAATAACCATCATCCTCCTTTCTTGGGTTGTTAATAAAAATATATTTTTCTCCCTGGAAGTATCTCTGTCCCTGGAGAGGTTTACAATCCTGGAAAAGAAAACTTTCTTTATTTGGCTGCAAATAGCTTCTCACAGTAATCTGATCTACAACTGGCACTATCAGAGTTTTATTTACCTTATACCACTGGATGATAGTTGCATTCTTATAATTGTCAATTGTAGGACAAACAATTTTTCCTCTTCCAGTGTCATTTGGGTAACGAATCTGACTTGGGAAACATACTCCTTGCTTGTATGGGTGCACCTGCACACTCATGTTGAACAACTTTGTGCGATTATTTGGACTTTAAAAATAAAATAAAGATATGTCAATGATAGCATTTTTATAAGGAATATATTAAAAATTTGTAAAAAATGTGAGTCTTGTTTTATAAACATATGGATGATTATTGTAGTTCAGTCACAGATTGATTTTAATGACCTGTCATAAAAATAGCAATTGCAGGATGAAAAGGTACATGAATTGGTGTATACCATGAAAAAAAGACATTATTTCCACAGATAATTATTAGAATGTATTATTAAAACGTGTATGTTTCTTTTCAGTCTTAGGTCTTTCCCTTTTCAACATTACACTTACAAATGTATAACACAAGCGTAGTTTCCAGAATCCTGTCTACAAGTTGGCAGAAACCAAAGAAATCGCTCTATGGAAAATACTTGTGATCCTTCTTCTTCTGCAGGAATTATTTTGTTAGTATCCGTGTGATACCAGGTGACTTTCACAGATGAACTCCATCGGGGACATTTTATAACTAACGCCTCACCTTCCATTGCATCAACTGCAAATGAACAAAAGATAAAAATCTCAGAAGAATTAAACCTTAACCCCACTGAGACAGAGGAGAACTTGGCATTCCTGGATCAGTAGGCCAGTCATGTCCCTCTACCTTCCTTGCGTTTTCAGAGATGATATATAGCAAACTTATTCTCACTAGATTTTTTTCAAGAAAAATTTTGTTTACCTTGAGTTATGGAGCCATTTGTTTGCAAAACCAGCAATTAATGTGTGGGACAGAACCAACCAACCAACCAACCAACCAACCAAAACTCTAGATTCAAACCAGACACACACTAAAAAATATGAGGTTTTAATTGAAAAATAGTGATTTCTTGAAATGAACTTCTTATGCAAGTCTCTACTTGAAATCCTAGTTTTATTCAAAACAGGAATTTAAACAGAAAGAAAAGTACTGGCTTCACTGCTGTACTATGAAGTTAACTTTCCTTACTTCAGTATAATGAATATTTATTTGTACAATTGAGAAGAGCTCTTGTTCTGCTTTTTTAATACAGAAAAAAGAAATAAAAAAAATTCTTTATTTTTCCTATGGAAGAAAAAATTAGGAGAAGGAGGAAGCCTGTAGATAAGATTATTTAAAAAAAAAAAGAAAAAAGGAAAAAGGTGAAATCCAGAAGAGCTTCTCTCTGACATTCATGAAAACGTGAAAAAAATTAAAGAAATTCATTAACAGACTGAAAGGAAGAATCTGATGGGAAGGTGAAAAGATGCCAGAAAGGAATGAGTCAAATAAGAAGCTTAGGAAAACAAACTACACATGCTCACACATAAGAAAAAAGGAGGAACGAGTTGGGAGTAACACTAATTTTTTTTTTTTTTTTTATCTGAGCCTATTTCTACTTTTGAATGCTGAAACTGTTCCAGAGAAACTTGAATCAAGTAATTTTGACAGATATTTAAGTGCCTAGGTACCTCAATAGTGAACTGGCTGCTGAAAACAGAAACGTTAACCTGAAAGTTAAATTGCATTTTGGAGAAAAGAAAGATGAGAAAATACAGAAGGATGGAGACTGGACAAAGATGGAGATTGGCAGAGGAGCTACAGTAGATAAGGGAGCATGAAAATGAGAGTAGGTAACCAAATAGCTAACCAAAACAGAGAATATCTATAAAAAATGACACATTGTGGGAGTATTGCCACCACCTGGCTCTAGACGCGTAGATGCACAAATCAGGTGGTGAGTCTCTCTCTACATGGTGAACATTTGGCTTCTGCTCTGGTTCTTTCTTAAGAAGGGGTTCATCTCCACTGACATTACATGTCATATCGCTTACTAACTCAGGCACCTAAATTAGCCACATCAAGTATAAGCACCCCCAACCCCGTCATTTCAACAGCATTCCCACCCATGAGCCTTGCAAAGACGGTGGGACCTATCAGGGGTGTCAGAAAAGGTGGCATTGCCCCACCGAGGGAGGAACACATTGGAAATGCAGCTTTCTTCAGGATAAAATAAAGGAGAGGGAACACATAGGAAATGGGAGGCCTCATCTGAACTCAATGACATCAGTGAGAATTATTTTGGCAAATTCTTCAGCAGAATTTGGCCTCTGGAGACTAGAACTGCGTGAGTGCTGTGTCACTGGTCAGCAATACGTAGCTGAGTCAGCAGAGCTTACCCGTCAGGAAGAGCTTATTGTTTTGAATATCCCCCATGTGCAGGGAAATGTTGCTGTTACTTTGCACTTCTGGGTTAGCACCCCCAAACCCAGGACTTTAAAAAGCATTTTTAATGAGCAAAGCGCCCAGTTACATCCCTGGTTCAGCAGGGTGCACACGCGTATGCCCTCTCCGGTGCAATTAAAGCATGCTCTTGGAGACTTTGCCCAGCTGGGGCCCGGAACACCAGCTACCCTCAAGTCCTTTCAAAAAGACCCTTTTCCTTCTGCTTGCAGAGATGCCAAGGAGCAGAAGTAGAACCTAGACTTAATGTCACAGATATGGACAGCACTTGGTGCATTTTAATATATAGAGAAAACACATAAAGCTGGTTTTTAAGCTGTGATTTGTGGCTTGAGGTAAACTAGCTAATTTTAGGTTTAAAAAAAATTACCAATTTGAGAACAGCCTACACATTTCGACAGAATAAACCTCATCAGAAAATATTTTTAAAATGTGACTTACATGTTTCAGCTGTCATGGAAACCGAGAGGAAGGTAGATACGAAGACCAAATGTACAAACCCCATCATATTTCTAAACCAAAAAGGAAAACATTGATCTCTCAGAATATACTCCGACTGCATCAGTTATACTATTGCCATGCTACTGATGTACATCTACTAACAGATAATGGTATGATGCAGTGATAAACTGCATCATGTGAGCTGCTCTGTACAGAGTGTGCATGTGTGTAGCAGCGGTTTTGCAGCTTTGAGATGATGCTCTTTGTTCTATAACCAATGCGATAGTTGATATTCCATTGAAACTACTTTTATGACTGCGTTTACTGGGGCGTGGGAATTACTCTGCCATGGTTGGCCTCAGGCAGAAGGCTTTTTTTGCTTGGTTGCTTTTTTTTTAAGGAAGCTAAATGTACGTTGGCATTCTCTTCATAGTCAAGTGTGGAAAAATTATACCTCGATTTAGAAAAGGATAGATCCCGGATTTGAAAATATATACCCTGTCTTTGAATTAAGCTTACATCCAATCAACTGTTTAGGTGCACAACACCTTTTTGGTTTTCTACAGAAGGGGAGGTATCTTCAGTGACAGCTTCCCTAGGTATGTGTTTAGCAGTAAGAACAAAACCAGGCGAGTGCCATCAGCAATGCTTACCTGAAGGGGAACTGAAGAAATGAACTGGAAAGGAAGGTAAAGGAACATACCGTATACTCGTGTAACAGCAGTAGGGCAGATCCCGTGCCTCGCTGATGTTTTCATTGGTGTCTAATTGATATGTACTTGCTGTAACTCACACCTCGCGGTGTGGTTCAGGCACTCTCCCGCAAACCCCTTTATTAAAGAAACTGGCTATTTGTGAACATTAAGTTGACCTAATCTAGGAATATCTCGGCAGACAGCAGACATGCAATCCAGCTACAAGCTGTAAGCATTCTACTCACCACTGATAAACCCTTCGCTTGAATGCTGTCCTTCACTGCAGATCACAGGGCCGTGGGTTCTGCTATCGTGTATGAGGAAGAAGCGGTCCTGTGGTACTACAGATGGCAGATACGTTTTCAAGAGAAATCACCTTAGAAATTAATTATAATTTATCTTGCAGATAGTGAGCACAAGAGGAGTAGTGAAAAATAGGCAAGAAATGTACAGGCAGGGTAAGTACTGTCGTGACACTTACTGCAAGGAATTTTTATTTCAGTGCCAAAGATTTCCAGACTAAACAAACATTGACAGACCTTTATCAGGACCTACGTTTTTGCCAAGTCTGAAATTCGGGCTAAACTCGATTTTGAGCTTTCAGAAATGTCATCGGCTTTGTATTGATATGGAAAGTTTCTTCTTTTACAACGTTTAATAACATCCAGATGCTTATTCTTAAACTCTTAAAAATAATAACAAAACTTAGTGTTGGAAAAGAAAAGCGTGAGAATTTCAGTGTAGGTGTTTTGCAAAGATACTCAGAAATCACAGAAAAAATGGGGATTAGACCAAAAAGCAGCATCTTAGCACTAACGTCACGGCAAGGCTGATGCCGTGCCTCTTATGGGAAGCAAGGGACCAGCCAGCAGCTCCTCAAAACAATGTGTGTGAGAAGCTCCTCGCTTTCATTAGAGCTGGAGAAAAGCACAATGTACAAGCGCATGCAGTCTATTGACTTCTTTAATTTTAAGGATATCTTAGACCAGGTAAATAGTTTTTTAGAAGGTACTTTTCAGCACAACAAATATCAGGAGTTTTGCCCCAGAAGGAATGACCAAGCTGGCCCAGAAGAGGGTTCAGGAGTGACCTGGGACAGGGTAGGCCCTCAGGGAAGAAAGATATGGAGCAAAACAGCACACAACAAAATTCACAGCATCAACAGAGGAAAGCATTTGCCTTTGTTCATCCTTTAGAGCAGAAGGCTTGTTCCTAGAACTTATTTCTGACACTACCAGGGAGCAAACCAGATTGGCAGGTGGGAATGGGGAGCTGAGTTTCACACAGCCCAGTTATTAGAGGCCTGGATCCAATCCAGGACCTAAACAGATTTGTATTCACCAGCAACTCTGTTGACTTCATTCATCGCTAAGGTCTACTTCGATCACAGCTGAAAAACGATATGGGGACTCATGGCTCCATATTCTCCCGAGAAAGAAAAGGGACGTGAAAATGCCCTGCACATACTTGGAAACCAGTTCGCTGTTCAGCTGACAGGAGCAACATTTGAGAGATACACGGTGTCTCAATCTCCTGAACAACGCATCAGGAGCAAGCGATGAAAGTTTCTCTGGCATACTGCTGTGAGCACCTCATTTTCACAATCCATGAGGTATCTTCCCCTTCCACTTCTGTCTCCCTGGGTAAAACCAAACCACTGCTGTCTCGCTCTAATCTTTCTGAGAACTGATTTTGCTTGACTTGGCTTCACTGAGCCTTGTTATGACACAGGTCTGCTCTAAAACACCACTTCATTTTCTGCAGGATAAATGTCTTTCACTACCTGTTACTCTACCTAATCTTGTTGGTTCAAATCAGCTTTGGTTAGCCTACGTCTCACTTGTTTTTTCTCACAGAAATGATTTTTTTCACTTGCAGCTCACAAGAGCCATTATTGATCATTCCCTGTAATTTGCTATCTCTATACACTTGTGACTTTGCTACTGAGCATTGGCTTATGCAGAGGAGGCCTTTTCTTCCTAAGAGGTCCTTCTACCCAACCAGGTGGTCAGTTTTGCAAGCTGACTTTAAGCTATTTGCTACCCACAGACATTTGGAACGGCTTGCGTGTTCCGGAGAGGGACTGCCTGACACGCCTGGGACTGCAGCAGGGTATACACATAGTCAGAACTAGCGACGTAGCAAGGGAAAATGAACCTCTCCAAAGGGCATTTATGCAGCCTTCCAGAGCGCTGTGCCATCAGTCGCTGAATGCCTACAACATTCATGCAAAATACGCATGTGTGTGTATACACATAAGCAAACATGATCTGCAAAACACTAGCTGCAGCAGGGCTAGTTCATACAACTGAGATTAGATACATCTATGTCAACTGAGTCTCCATAGTCAAGTCTCCAATTAGACGCTAAGAATCAGCTAAGTGAAGACCTCTAAGCTGAATAATAAATAGAATTTAATATCATTAGATTATTTGAGTAATTAAATAGACGTAAAAAAATATTCAGAATATTCCTTCTCTGCTGGGAGCCTTTTCCCTCCAAGTGTTTGGTTCTGTTCCACAAACTTATTTGCCCCCAACAAGGTATACCAGCAGGTGTACTAACTGTCCTACTACTTTTTAGAGCTATTTTGTTTAAGCAAGCAGATACTTCAGCAAGATGACAAAAAGTAAAACGATTGATTTTCAAAAGAAAATCAGTTTCATAGACTAGATTTGGAGACTGTCTGAAATGAGGTTCTTTCTCATTTGATATTTTATTTGTATGTGTCTATTTTGTATTTGGCCACAACTGATACCACTAGTGGAGACGCTGGTGAGTCCCTTACTGCCAGTGCTATTGCAGCCCTACAAATGGAAGGCTGGTGATCAACAAAAGGAGCTGAGCTTTCTCCGTTTTTGAGATACAGCTTTGTCCAGGAATGGAGACAGCCAATTACTTGCCCTCACCGACTCTTCTAACAAGTACCAGAATGATCCAGAAGTAAGAAATTTGTATTTGCCTACCATCATACTTGTCAGTTGTTGTATTTAGCCTTCTGTTTCTTGAGAAAGTATGTCTTCAGGAGACCTGACACATATTGGGCTACTAGCCTGTACCAAAACAGTGCAAAATAGTTGGGCTGAAAGGACACCTCCTCCCCACGTCACTATGATGAATGCTTTATGGATTTTCCCCCCAGTTTTAAGTTGCCGTGTATTGGCAGCAGTTTAAGTAGAGTTTGGGGTTTGTGTGTACGAATACATGCAATATATGGGGCTCTAATTAGAGAGGAATGTGCCCTGAAAATACAAAGAGCTCAGGCAAATAAAAGAACGTGTTTCTGTTTGCATTTTCCAAAGTCAGCAGCAAACTGCCAAATTACCTCAATAAAAAACAAGGCAGAATTTGCAGTTCTAGAGAGCAAATAGCAAGAGAAGGGCTGGTTCACTAGTGCCTTACAGCTTGTGGCATTACTCTGCGCAAAGCAAAATTAAAACATTCACACATGCCTGATGCTTAGGTCAAATAAAAATGGTATTACGAGGCACAAGACAAAGGCACTAAGACACCTCATGTCCCATAATCAAAAGGAAGAAGTTGCTGTACCTTGAAGCACTGAGAGACAAAGGCCATAATTTCTGGAAATAGTTACGAGTTCTCTTTCTGCTTTTGCAGATTTATTTAGAACTTATGTTTTATTACATTCGTCTGAAGTAAAACCTGCATAACAGATTTTTGGGTCCTCAGTATACCATAAATTTAGATTGCTAATATTCAGGGGAAAAAAGATAAGGAGACATTTCCCATAAATCTCTTTCTTCCTATAGCTGACAATAACTGCATGTTATGAGCTTAAGTATAAGCTCTGTGAAGGAAAACCTCAGTATGATGCTGAAAAGGCACTAGATCCAAATACAGAGATTTGGGATAACTACCTGAGTATGTCAAAACCTAACCCCTAATGATCCAGTATCAAAGGAAGATGAAAGAACTGGGAACCTCCTACTTATGTTGCAGAAGCAGTAGTCTACTGGGCTTAACTCCTTGCTTCTCCAAAGGCAACTGTATCAGTAATATTTATGATTTTTTTTCCAAAATTGTATTTGGCAACAAACTGTTTGTAGTACTGTTTATATAAGTGAACAAACATTATAAAAGTACCATACCTTGCATACTAACAAAACTTGGAAACGTTACTGCAATTTCTACTTTAAATTTGTTTACTAAGACATGGAATTCATTTATTCTCCTTTTGAAAGTTATTTTCGTTTTTTTAGCAGCCAGAAAACCCATTCTGACTGAAAATGGGCTGTTAAAATAGCAACAGCAACACTGAACTTATTCCACAACTAGCACTCACAATAGTTAACACCTACACTAGTTACAGCTGTAAGGGTAAAATTTAAGAATTTCAATATTAAAGTATGGAAATGCTAGAATTGATATGCACACTATTCTTACAAAACATTTTGAAGCAAGAAAGGACATAAATATACTAAAGTCTGAAAAATCCATTGCACAGGAAGTATTTTCTCTGTCTTTGAATAATTAGTAAAACTATCTGCCAGAAAACTGAGGGCAAATCCATTTCTAAACACATTTCATTATAAGGGAAATCTTTATGTCGGTCCCCAAATTATTCGTCTATCACATAAGCATATCCACTATTTTAATCTAATATTTTTTCTTGAGATAAAGAAGCACATAAGTGAACTGAAATAAACTTTCTTACAAAATAGTTCAGTTATTTTTGGTTAAATGATAACATAAACATTTGACCTACCATTTGGAAAATTCAGAAGGCAGAGAAGTGGCTTGCTCTCTGTGGCTGGGTCCTTTGCACTGTTTTCTTTGCTGTAGCTCATACCAGATACTTCTGGGAACTCTCTTTCTGGCTTGTACAATTCATATCTGTAGGAGCAAGATATACAGCTTCATTTTGAGACACCTCCCACAGAACAGAGCAGAACATGCAAATTACTGTAGTAACCTTAAGTACCTATCAGAGATGACATCTCACAGTTCCAATTAATCAGATATCTTTCACCAAGAGCATAGGTTTTCCACTAATCACAAATTATTCAATTTCAGCATGACTATACTGCAATAAATCTGCTGGCTGGTGACTAGCTTTCTCACACCCCTTGGGAGAACAAAGAAGGGACGCTCAGTCGGCAGAGGGTGCTTCGAAACAGATTTTGTTTGAAAACAAGTGACAGCTTTGCCTGGTCTGGTCAGGCAGCAGCTCCCGCAGAACAGCTCTGAAAGTCCCTGGAGCGCCAGGAACAGTTTTTAGTGAAGGCAACTTCTTCACTGAAGCTAAGCCGATAAAAAGAGGCTGCTGAGAAACCAGTTGTTTGCACCAGCACCTAAATTAAGTCTCTGGGGGAAAGAAGGCTGGAGGGGCAGAGGAGATCTGCAGGAAATTCCGAAGCAACTCTGGGACAGCGAGAGGGAGAGGGAGAAGTCACCCCAGCAATGGACATGACCCAGTGTACAGTGACCGAGAAGAGCAGGTATTCAGGAGAACATATGGGCCACCAAATGTCAGAAAGACATTTTTAGGGAGCACTGTTCAAGACTGCTGAGCCACCTTCCAAGCATCAGCACTAAACCTGGCCCCATCAGATCAGAGGTCCCAAACTATCCCCTTCTTCTGCAGCAGCCAGTCTAAAGGGGCAATTTCAGTAGCAAATCAGCCAAATTCCAGGGGACACATCAGCTTGTACATCTTAGCAGAATAACCCCTAAAGACATCTTGAGAATCAACTGTTCGTTCTTTCTTTAACCAAAAAAGAAGATTTTATACTGTGGTTGTTCAAACTCTTATTTTTCCCTGGCAGACTTATGAATACTATTTATCACTTGCAGTGTTTCTGGGACTCTGCTGCCAGCATACAGCAACTCCACATCCATACACAAAGAAGTAGCAATTATAAGCCAGTATGCAAAAGTCTTACTGATGTTACACCCATGCTTTCCCCAGTTCTTGGTACAGCAGTGGTCTGGGGGTTACACCTCCCGTATGACACAGAAAATGCAAAAGAGCTAAAAAAAACCCCAAACCTGAAAAAAATGAAATCTCACAGTGCTTTGGTCAACCAGTCAGGGTCAGCTTAGATCCCTACCTCAAAAAGCTCACAAACCACTCCCTGCTCAGGTTTGTGCAGTTTCATTGGAATCAAGGTCTTCCTCATTTCCTGATGCTAGAGACACAGGCAGAAAGTCTGGAGTAACCACCTGCATTCAGTGGTAGATTCAGCATCCTCTCACCATGACATGTCAAGTTACTCTAGGGAAAGGTTAAATATATTCAGGTCAAGCTAACTTCCATTGCCTGCGTACAGAATAAGTTCCTCTGTCATAAAGTCCATTGAAACTTAGATCAGAGAAGCTCGTTGTGTTGCTCCTCAGAAGAGCCTTTCATCCCATAGTCTGTTCCCCGAGCCCACCTTGTTCCCAGATCCTGATGCGGGCGTGTAACTGAGCCCCAGGCTAAAGGGGATAGTTGCCAGCTGAGCAAAAGCCATTGTGCAGCTTTCACAAGGAACCACAATGAATGTTGAATGCTTCGTAACTTTTGGCCCAGTTTCTAAAAAAAATCCTATTTGATAAGGATATGGAAAAATGCCTACAGAAATACGTCAGGAAATTTCTTTTGAGGAGTTAGATGTGTTGTGCTCCCTTGGCAGCCTGTATGCATAGCACTTCAGCGAGCAAGAGAACCATCTGTCCTCCAAGAAAAGAGGTCAAGTAGTAATGGGCTTAAACTGACGCAGGGGTTAGGAAAGACAGCAGGAAAAATCTTTTAACAGGAAAGGTAGTGAAGCCCTGGAAGAGTTTGCTGGGAACCTAGTGGAGCTGCCACTAGGTGTTAGACCTTAGAGAAAAATCTGATACTGGCATCAAGATGCTGTAGTTGGCCCCACAGGTCCTTACCAGCACTGGGAGTCAACGGCCCAGCAACTCAGCTGTCTGTGATTCAGTGGCTGGGCTTGGTGCAGCACGGCTGTATGAACTTAACTCAGTCGCACTGGCAAAATTACTCCTGAGAAGACTGTGAAAAGTATGCAAGCTAAAGCCACGCTAGACACAATAAGTGAAAAAACAGATCAAATGAAGTTAGTGAGATCATAAGAGTTAGGAGTTCAAGCATTCAAGAGGAAAAATGATGACATGAAAAAAAGAAAAAATCCTGAGACAAAAAGCAGAGAGAGTAAAGCAACAAACAGCAACATCAGGGTTCACTCTGCTCCAAGAAACAGGGCTTAGTCTAGCAGCGTAGTAGTCCTATATACCTACCTCTATGAGCCAGGAAATAATTGCTGTGTACATTTTTTGCACCCTGCTTTCAGACTGTCATTGCACACAGTAGGGGACACCCGGACAGAAGTGACCCTGGCAGGGAAGGTTTCACTATCTACATTAGTTGAGGCCAACCTCAGGAGCACTGGTGGAGTTAGCAGATGGTGGGAGGGCAGGGGAAGCTGTTGTTGGATGTGTCCATACCCATGGTAGGGGTCATGTTTTTTAGCTGGTGGGGATCCACCCTACTGAGGTTGCAGTGTCCTTCCTGTTCCTCCGTGTTGTGGTGCCTTACTTGCAGCTAGCATAGACACCTCGTGCTTTGTGCAAAAGAGGAATTAGAAAGATTTTTCAAGGGTTCTAATATTCTGATGGGGATGGACTCCTCTTCCCCCAAGGTAAGAATTGCCCCTGGTCTTTATCATTAATCATGCAGTCCTACCACATTGTGATAAAGATGAATGGGCTGGTCGCCAAATAGCTCTGCTGGTTCTTTTCATTGAGACGTTTGAGACAGTTATCCCAAGAAAACACTGCTGGGGGGTACATGCCTAACCAGAGTGTATTGGGTTTATGTGGCAAGACTTGGGGGGCGGGGTGCAGGGGTGGCTTCTGTGAGAAGACACCAGGAGAGGCCCCTGTGTTGGACAAAGCCAGTTGGCTCGAAGACAGACCCACCACTGGCCAAGGCCAAGGCCAAGCCCATCAGCGACAGTGGCAGCACCTCTGTGATAACATATTTAAGAAAGGGTTAAAACTGCTGCACAGCATCTGTGAGAGGGGAGTGAGACAATGCGAGAGAAACAACCCCGCAGACCCCCAGGTCAGTGCAGCAGGAGGGGCAGGAGGTGCTGCAGGCGCCGGAGCAGAGATTCCCCCGCAGCCCCTGGGGAAGACCCTGGGGAGGCAGGCTGTGCCCCTGCAGCCCGGGGGGGTCCACGCTGGAGCAGGTGGGTGCCCCCCAAGGTGGCCGTGACTCCGTGGGGAAGCCTGCACTGGAGCAGTCTGGGCCTGAAGGACTGCAGCCCGTGGGAGGGACCCACGTTGGAGACATTCAGAGGACTGTCTCCCGTGGGAGGGACCGCAGGCTGGAGCAGGGGCAGAGTGAGAAGTCCTGCCCCTGAGAGAGACAAGGTGTGAGGGACTGACCCCAACCCCCATCCCCCTGTGCCACTGGGTGGGGAGGAGGTGGAGAATTTCAGAGTGAAGCTGTGCCTGAGAAGAAGGGAAGGGTGGGGGAAAGGTGTTTTTAAGATTTTATTTCTCGTTACCCACTCTAAGTTTGACTGGCAATAAATTAACTTAATTTTCCCCAAGTTAAGTCTGTTTTGCCCATGACAGTAATCGGTGAGTGGTCTCTCCCTGTCCTTATCTGGACCCACGAGCCTCTCATTATATTTTCTCTCCCCTGTTCAGCCGAGGAGGAGGAGTGATATAGCAGCTGCGTGGTGCTTAGGTGCTGGCTGGGGTTAAGCCACAACAGCTGAACACTGCGGCAGAGAGGAAATAGATCAGTTCAGAGCCTAGCAACATGAATACCTGAAGAACAGAGGCAGTTTAAATCTGAGATTAATAGTATTTGAGAGATGAACAATGAGAATTGACACAAAAATACCTAAGTTAAAAGGAAGTTCAAAAAGAACTGGTTAAAAATTGGTTTGAATGTAAACAGTTGTTTTATTTTGTGTCTTCTCCTGTGTCCCTCCAACTTAACCTTTCAATGCTTAAGCGAGGTTTTCAACTAGAGTCAGAACTAAAAGGAAACCTGCCCTCACAGGGGCAAGTCATCCCACGCGACGTGAAAGAACTGTCCTTCCTTTGAAACATCACATATTAAACAACATCTAGATAAAGTACCAGACTGAACTAATCTTACTGCAGATAGTGAGAAAAGACAACAAGCATTTATGATGCTATCCTGGGTGTTAGAAGCCTAGGGGTTTGTTCCATTCCAGATTTCAGGCACCTGCTTAGTCGTATCTCTTAACCAGCATTTCCAACACTTAAAAATTAGAATAATTCTAGTATTTCTCAGGTTTTGGGGGAGGGTTTCTTTGTTGTTTGGTTTGGTTGTGATTTGGGTGGTGGTATTCTTTTTAAAGAATAAATGTCAAATCAGCAACCGAATGCTTCATGGCTACAGGTACATCCAGAAACTGAAGTTTTCACATCTAAAAAGTTGCTTTCACCTTTTGATCGTAAAGAGCTACTAAGGACAAACTGGCAGTATTTTGTTCTAAAGTCTACAAGGACCAGGTCAAATGGCTGATGTGCAGCTGCCTACTCATTACCACAAGTTAAGCTTTAAACTGAAATGTCACCACTGTAAATTACGTCTGTACAGAAGTACATTTCAGCACACATTCAGCCCCAAAATGCATCTGTATTTTCCAATACTAAAATCTAAACAGTTTTCCACCTAGGAAAGATCTCCAGTCTAACCTCTGACAGCAGTTAAGACGCAGATTAGGGTTTGGTAATACATAAATTCATTTAAAAGATTAATCTTTAGGGAAAACAAATTACTTCAAATCTCAAATTATTCGTATTTTAAAACTAAATATAAAGCATGAAAAGTAAATTAGCAAAGTCTTTTTTTAAATGCAACAGAAGTTTTAGTCTGCAACATACACAGTCTTCCTGAAAACTTAAGGTCCAAATTATCACTAAACACGAGGCCACATTTGTAATTAAGATTCTTCCCTTTGCATTAACTTTGTTGAGTGTAGGAAGTCCTCAAAAACCTCATGCATTGTTTCCAAATGGCTTAATTTTTCAGAAGGTCATCAAATGAATCCCCAAGCAACTTCTGTGATGCCTTCCAGGCATGTCTGGTTTTCTAGACAAATACATTATGACACCAGACCTACTCTCCAGATTAACAATGTTAGGTGATGAGGAACTGCAGCAACCTCTGCGCTGAGTGAGGATCAGCTAGACTAAATTAACTTTAATTACAATCACTTTTGAGCTCAAAGTAATTTACAAATGAAAACTGACCTAAAAGCATTAAAACCCATCATCACAACCGTTCCTCGAATTAAACACCACTTGTACAACACAGTTCTGCTCTATTTACTAGCTGCTTTCCTAATGAGAAGTTAGATGGAATGTAGTCGCCCAGACCAGAAGCTAACTCAGAAGACTCCTCAGCTCTAGTAAAATACAAGCGGCATTAAAAAGTCTCATTTCTGTCTACAAAGTACTGTCTTCTATGTAAGTGCCTACTAGTACCACACAAATACCAAAGCACTATCAATTCATGGAAAAACCCAGAGCTGAAGTTCTACTGAATGTATATACAAATGCAGAAACACGAACAGGCATTTGAAGAACACCTGCATCTCCATTCTCTACAATCTGTCCTATTCCTGAAGTTACACGATGAAATAAGAATCAGACCTTTAGTTTGAGATGCAGCATGTTTGCAGCTGTGCCGCAAGAGCCTGAGGATGAATTGGGTTACAACCATATTAACAAGAAGGTGTAGATACCATAGACATGTTCTTTCATTACACCCATTGGTCTACTGGAACAAACTGGCTTTCACCAAAGGATTCAATCAAAACTTCAAAATAGAAGATGCTTGTCTTATTTCCCCTGAGATTTTTTCACTACTGAAATTCAAATCCCCAAGCAATTTTATTCCCCCAAGGAATACAATCTCTGCCGCAATGAGTTAAGTTCTCCATGTTACAACTACTTCAGTTGTTAGAAGGTAAGTGAAGAAACAGATTTATACCAATGCGACTAACAGCACAGTAAGCCAAAGTTTCCTTGATGATCTGGAGTTCTGTATTAAAGAACACGGTCTCAGTCTGGAAGACTCAGGTCTCACTCAGGGTTGTGACAACTCTGTTAACAAACCCTCATGACATACATAGCCACAATGCCTTGCTTTCAGTTTCACTTGTGCACACATTGTCAGTTATGCAATAAGCTACAAAAAAAAAAAAAAGACCACCCATTTCCAGGGTGCTCAGGAAGCAGATCACCATAACAAGTCCCCTGCCTGCTCCCAGGAACATTTTTTGTGTGAGGTAGGGGCTAGATGAAGCACGAGAATGGCAAGAGCATTACTGTGCTGTACACACACAGCACTACAGCAGATCCAGCGCTTTTGGCGCTTCCTGTAACACGGGGCTGGCTGCATAGATGCAGTACATTACTTCTGCGCACTTCCAGAAGTCCCAACACTCACTTCCTAGTCCTGTGAATCTCGGAGAAGGACCAGGGGCTCTGAAAAGAAACAGATCTACACCTGGGCACAAGACCCTCATTCTACAATCCTCTGTCCTCAGAGACCAGAACACATGATATGCAAGACCTGTCACAAAACACAGAAAAAGCAGAGGGAAGGGAGACTGCTAATATGTACTACTCTCACAGGAGTAAGCGGGCCACAGAAACAGAAGTTCTTGTATCAATGGCCTACCCTAAGCACTTACATCAACGTTTCAGGTACCTACCTGAAGCATGAGTGGCCTAAACTTTTGTCTGGTACAGAGGCATCCAGGTCACTCAAATTTCAATGTATGTAGATTTTACATTCTATTTTGCCCTAAGAATTAAGGTAATTTCTGGATTTACAAGAGACTGGAAGCCATTCAGCTTGCTTCAAACCAAGTACGGTGCTTTTTTCTCTTTTTCTTTAAAGATTGTACCATTGTAAAACGGGCACAACAGGAAGGCTACTAGCAGGCTACTAACATTTTTGTCAGAAACCACCTAGAGCTGTACACAGCCTTAGGCCTTAGCTCTTCTCTCAAGTTTTATTTCATGATTGAAATGAAAATAATCAGACACTATCTCCTGCCTGATTAATATAACATCCACCAGCACATGTTAAAACCCCAAAAGAGGGGGTGAGCAGAGGAAAGTAGTTGTCATACCTTGCATGCCAATGCCCACTTCTCTTACCTTCCTTAAAGGAGTTGGAACATGAAATGTATCTCCATAGGGCTTCAAACACAGACACACACAAAACTGCAATGTGCTTGGAGATAAAGTGTGGAAGACACCAACACAGCATTACTATATCATAGCCACTTGAAAAAAGGTTTGTGTTTTCTTCTGCAAGCAAATGGGGAAGGTTTTGTATTAAAAGTTGAAAGCCTCACAAATACCGGCAGTGTAAGTCTTCTAAACATCCAATATGGAGTAGATGAAATACGTTTTATATGTAGACAGATCTATATGAATGGTAAACACAAGCCAATACTTCCAGCTGTAGTTACTAGATCTTTCAGGCAGTTTCTTAACCTTCCTTGGTGACAGACATCACGCACCTCTTGTACCTGCGCTACCGTGGACGTTAAAAGGCCTCTACAGTCCGGCGGAAAGCAAAGGCCTCGTTTTGGGCGATACCAGCTGGCAGGCACCCAGCCAAGCGACACGCTGAACTCCAGAAAACCTCAAAACGCTCTTTCCTGAGGCAGGAAGCAGGAGCTGCCCGTCCCCTGGCTGGAGCTCTGGGTCCCCCTGCCAGCAGCGAGCAGCACAGCACAGCCCAGCGCAGCCCAGCCCCGCCGCCGCTCGCCGCCCCAGAGCCAGCACCAGGCCACAGCGCTGGGGGGGGGGGGGGGGGGGGGGGGGGGGGGGGGGGGGGGCGGGGGGGGGGGGGGG
>JAVKLA010000057.1:6491915-6516806 GCA_034782735.1 Sagittarius serpentarius
ATGGTCTGGGACATCCCTTGGGTCAGTGGGGGTCAGCTGTCCCGGCTGTGTCCCCTCCCAACTCCTTGTGCCCCCCCGCCTGCTCGCTGGTGGGGTGGGGTGAGGAGCAGACAAGGCCTTGGCTCTGTGCGAGCCCTGCTCAGCAGTAACCCAAACGTCCCTGTGTTACCAACACTGTTTTCAGCACAAATCCAAAACACAGCCCCATACCAGCTACTGTGAAGAAAATTAACTCTATGTCAGCCAAATTCAGCAGATTCTCTACCCCTTATTCCACACTATTTACATCTATTTACATTATGCTCAGGTCCTACACTATCCAATACATCCTCATTAACCACCCCCCCTTCCCATCCTTTGATGTGATATGCAGATTTCATTCCCTTAGTCTATGGACCACCCTTGTAAAATGTCCATAAAATGACCAGAAATGTCCACAAAATGTCCACTGAGTTCATTTAGTCCATGACTTTGGGCTCCATCTCTTTCGGTGGTCACTCAGGACAGGAGAGGTGGTGTGCTGCCTGGAGTTCCTCGGCTCCAAAACCAGCTCAGGTTGGGTCACTGCTGCACTTGCAACTGCTTCTTGTAAGGCTTGTCCTCCACTGGTTCAGGTGGTTCCTGCTATAGTAATTCCTATAACATGCAACTCAAATCATGGGTTACAACAATTTAAAGGCGTTTCCGTTACAGTCTCCACCCCGGTCCCTTTAGGCCAGGTTATAGGGTTTAACATTGCAATGAACTCCTCCCCTTGCACATAGTCTGGCTAGCAACAAGGTTTCTTGCTATAGTAATTCCCATAACGTGCAGCTCAAATCCCAGGTTACAACGATTTAAAGGCGTTTCCATTACAATGCAACTGTGGCCTGTTGCAAACCCAGGCAGGTCTTCACCAGGGCTCCTTCACAGATTTGAGAGGTCTTTGCATACAACAGTTTGGCCTGCCAGGCGCCAATAAGAAACAGCAATTGCTGGGAAGACACCAGAGAAGTCCTGTCCCATCTGCTTTCCCTGTAGGTTGTAAGCGGTATAATATGGGCAACCCTACTACCTAGGAATTCAGTGCTGAATGGTGGAGTTACTTCATATTAGGCAAATATTTTTTAAAGCCATTTATTCTTTGGATTTGTGGTCCATGGATGACTTCTGGGAGGCAGGTCTCTGAGGCACTGGAGCACAAGCTTCCCCAGAGCCCGTGAGGAGCTTAACCCACAGCTAATCAATGCCTACACTGGAAATACGAGTCTTCAGCATGGATTCAGCCAGAAATGGAGGTCAGTTCATGTCTGTTTTTTTTATCCAGAAGTGTTTGATTAGAAACATCTCTGTTCCACCTCTTTTCCATGGCCAGCAGCAGAGCCTGCACAGTCTCCTACCAGCTTCTGAGGACCTCAGTGCCTTCAAGGGCTGCAGGCTTCAAGCGCTCCTGCCTGATTGCTCTCAGAGTCCGTGGCCATGCTTTACATGTCCTAAACATGCTTTACAGCCAACAGCCTGCAGAAGCAAGCTAAGACCTCCCATATTAGCAGTGAAGATCGTGCTCTCTATTGTACAACATGAGCAGGTACATATCTCTGTCCTCCTCTCACCACATCACAAGCTCACACGCCAGAGCCCAACAGCCATACCAACTACCTGAGGCTCCCAAACACACCGGTCCAGGACTGAGGCTCTAGGACAGGACCCAAATGTTGGAAGTTTCCTAGATCCTGTGAAACTAACTGAAATGCAAAGGCCACCCTGTCAGTCAGTTCTGTAGCAGAATGATTGCTTTTGGACAGTGGATAAATTTTCATGGGCAATCCCATGAGATCAGGTGTCCTCTAGCTTTATTTGGTTTGTTGTTGTTAGCCACACAAAGCACTATTCTCGAAGAAATAACCTTACTAACACATAGAAAGCGATCAGCTTTCACTACCTGGGAAGGACATCTGTGGGTCATTTTGGATTTTCTCTGAAAACAGCCTGATGTTCAGCAGCTGCCAAGAGGGCAAAGAGATTGTGAGGAGTTGCTAGCAAAAGAACAGAGAGCAAAACAGGAAATGTTATTATACTGATGCAGCATAGCCTTATCTTGAGCACTGGATGTAATTCTGGTTGTCAGTGACAAAAAGGATATAATAGCATGAAAAAAGTTACTAAAAAGAGCAGTAAGGATATCAGAGGTACAGAGGGCTTTTGCTACAGGGATAAGCCAAACTGACTGGCACTCTGCAGCTGAGAAGAGGGAGGACTTTCAGTACTTGGAAAAATTACACAGGGAACAATTTTTCAGTACCTCTCATGATAAGAGAAATAGGGAAATGATCAGGCACGTGGTTAAAGGAGAGAAGAGTACTCCTTCACATAAATAAAACCAAAAACTAATTGCCACATGAAGTTGTCAAAGTAGATGCACAGTTGGGTTCAAAAGGCATGACTCGAATTTAAGAAGGAGAGATATGGTTTAAGATGCTGTTGGAAAAGCTACTTTAAACTGAGGATGTCCATCCCACATGACTGATACTGGCAGGGTTCATCATCCCCTCCTTTGCCTGTTTTTGATGGCTTGTGCTTTTGGTTAGCGACAAGATAAAGATCTGGGGATGGGGGGGGCGGGGGGAGGCTGTGCAAGCTGGTGTGATAGTTCTTATTTTCTTACATTAACAGGGACACAGAAGAAACACAAAAGTGGAGGAAACTCTTATTTGAGTTTAAACTCCTTTTTTTGTCAGTTACTTCATTTCATCTCACAAATACTGTGATTAATAGTTCACAGCTTGACAGGGCCACCACATCAACTGCAGATTCCATTTGCATTAAAGTGGGGAATCTGGGAAAAATATGCATGCAAAACCAGCTCCTTTGGGCACTTCTGGGCCCCTCCATTGCTGGTGAAACTACACCTTAGTGTCAAAGATAAAGCATATTCCACCTCCCTTTATCTTTACAGAAGAGCAGTTGAAACAAGCAGGCCTAAAAGAAGGAAAATTCAAGGATGCTTTGTTTTATTACCTAATGTGGACATGTTGGTATCTCTCAGAGTACATAAACATCCCTAATGCAGAAGTAGAAGTAAGTAATAAAAATGATAAAAAAATATTAAAAATGCGTATGAGTTCAGGGAATATCTGTCCTGCAAAGACTGATGAATCATGGTATGTAAGCCCTCACATACTCTGATCCCACAGAGTCAGCGTGCACCACGTACTGGACACCCAAGCAACTGCCAGGTACCCTGCATGGTTCATTCAGATAATTGCACGTGAGTGAGTGCTACAGCCTGTGTCCAGATTACTCATTAGCTCAGTAATGATCTTGAGGCTCTTGTAACTGTCTGACAGCTTCAGGTGTCATCACATAGGTGCACACTACATAACACACTAACCATAGGGTAGGCCACCGAGCCAAGGATGCTCCCTGGTCAACTCCATATTGCCCCAGCAGCCTCAGTGCTGACATGCCCACACTGCTGTGGCTGTGACAGGACAGGTAGGTGACATGGAGATGATTGGGTCAGACACTGCTCATCCAGACAGTAACAAGATTTGCTGTTTTCTTACTTTAAAGAAGTTGCAGACTAGCAGGAGACTTCTTTCCTGGTATGTATTTCCATCACCCAGGTAAAAGGTTATTTTTGTGCATTATAGAGTCAGTTTGCTGTTCCCAAAGGCCATTCAAGCCCAGACAACATAGACATGGCTCAAAATTGTTTATCATTCAGGCTTCAGCTGTCATGTGTTTCTAGCTAAATATTGCCTGAATTGGGATTTAGAAAATAGGACTGACCCACATCTCAGGCAAAAATCCCATACATCTCATCTCCAGCACTGCCTGAACTCATTCCAAGGTCTCTTCTATGCTTAAGATAGGCACTCTACACACTCAGAACCCCACCCTCTGGAAAGGGCAAGGATTTCTTTCCGGCGTAAAATCATTTACAAATCAGACTGAGAACAATCCACAGTGCCCCGGCAAGGCTTTCCACAAGCTAGTTCCACAAGGCCAGTATGAGAATGAAGAACTGAGCAGGGGCGCACCACGCATTCAGATTTTTTTGTATCAACAGAGCTGTTTCTGCTCCATTAGCATCTATTCTCAGAAGACAGATAGCCAGCTTACATCATGAGTGGGGGTGGAAGTAAGCATTTCCTATTAGTTCTCTCTACAGTCAACAGTAAGGATCAAGAGTAGCCAGTTTAGTGAGCTCCCTCTGAAGGTCTAGAGGTCCTCACTGTCTGCCACTAACCAGACAGACGATCCCTTTCCCTTTGGGGGGTTGGGGAAGAGTGTCTAAATTCAGGCAAACATATTGCCCATAGACACTGACATTTCTAGCTCTGCAGGATATCACAGCAATACTATGTTCATGCAAATTAATTTATCCTAATTTTCTCAGACAACCAGAAGTTTTCCAAATGCGAGTGCTTGTGTGGAGAGCTCTTTCCACAGACTTTCCTCCTGCTGCTGTCACAAAGCTTATTGATACTGTAAAGTCAGCGTAAAGTTTCTGTCAGGTTGGTTTTCTGCCCCAGCAAAACCTCAGGTGTCAGATCTGACCTTTGGGTAGCCACAAAGTTTGAATTTTAAAAGCTCAACAGAAATAGCAATCTATCATATGAAGTAAAACCAGAAAATCGGTTTAATCTCTCTCCACATCACTAGCAAAAGCACTCTTTTTCTATGAATTCATATACTAAAGGATGGAAAGACACTGTTTAAAAGCAGTTAAAGTAGAACAGCAGCTCTGGCTGACTGATAAGCCAATGAGGGAAACATATCTGTAAAGCAATTGCTACATTATATATTCTTTGAAAAATAGCTGCGAGACACTAAAGTCCTCGAGTTATTATTCTTATTAAAAATATTCTGTCCAGTTTGTGTTGTCTTTCTGGAGTAGTTTATTGTGGAGTTCCAGAAAATACTCAATTACACTACAAGAATGTGTCTGATGAGAAAATCTAAATCAAAAAAAATTAATTCTCTGTAAATACTTTAAATCTAGATGAAAACTACATACACTTAGCAAAAGAAATAGAAAATGAACAAGATTGTGGCATGTTTCCCAGCTCATTCATCACAACAGAAGATTAGCATATCAACCCAGCATAACAACACACACTTCAACTACATTTTTCAAGAAACAGCATGAGGAAAGCAGGGACACATCTCTGGGCTGCAGATTTCAGAAGAAACTTTCAAACACACTAAGTATTGTAACAAATGTTACTATAAACTTTCCAGCCAGCGTGAAGAGGAATGAGATTACGTGCAAAAGAACCCCTGAGATTGTACACTACAGTGGGCATACCTTTCAGTTATGTTTCCTTTCAGTCAATCAGCTTCCCACCTGTAACCATTTTTTCGATCAACTTCACCTCTGATTCCTTGCTGGAAATTCCATTTGCCAGTAAATATTTCCCATGCTCCAGCTAAAGTGTAAATGAGTAATTCTGATTATATTTTTCTTTTTTTTTCTTTTCTTTTTTTTTTTTCCCCTTTTTGTTGTTGTTGTTGCTCTTTTGAGCTGGAGAACAGAAAGCCTACCATTAAATAACATCTGCACATCATTGTTATGGACAATTCCCCCTACCATCATAGCTAAAAAGGTGGAATTTAGGGAGATTGTAAGCAGTATTTGTCATAACTATTCAGAGGCTTGTATTGACTCTAGGAAAAGTTAAATTCCAAATACACTGTTATAACTGCATTTATATCCAGTCCATGCATCTCCCTGCACCATGCCAACAGAAAGGTCTGTGAGGTTCCAGGCACATTTTTCCTTTCACTCTTTATATATGCCAAAGTCAACAGAACTCAGTGTAGGTCAATGTGCTCATTTGTACTCAATTATTACTACCTCCTAATTTTTCTGTCTTGGTCATTTGAGTTAAACAATATCTGGAAAGAAGCAGCTAACTTCTTATGACTGACATTCTGGGTATATTAATAAGAAGGAAGAGGCACCCAGAAATTTCAGTCAAAATGTAATATCCAATGGGAAGCAGTAAAAGTATCATCTGCATCAAGACTAAATATTTCTGTTCCAAAGACTAAGACAATAGAATAGTGATGACAAAGGAAGTAAAACCTGCTCTAGCAAAATGTTTCCAGGGGGTTTTCACCAACAGGGTCCCTTCAGATGGTCCATTAAAGCTTGAAAAGTCAAAGGATACATTTACTGCAACAAACAATGGAAATACCAGATCTTTAGCCAACAAACAGCTAGCTGGGGTTACTGAAATCACAGCAAAATGACAAATTCTCAGAAGGATAAAAAGCAACTGTGGTGCCTGTTGAGGCAATGTAGTGGACAACGACGACAAACTCTGTTGACATGAAGGAACAGGCAGTGATACACAAAAGAAGTAGACAATGATGAATTTCGAAATGTCTACAATTCAGACAGGAGGATTACTTCTAAGACTTGCCATTTATGGAATTAAACCATCAACAAATGACATGAAAAAAAGACATGAAAGAATGCTTGTCAACAGCAGTGGTAGCAAACTTTGATGGAATAGCTCCATCCTTCTATTGCTTTTGTAGTTCAAGTCATAGAAACATGACAACAGCTATACTGGTTCAGACCACCTAGCTCAGCACTTCTTCTGTAGTAAGGACTATTAAGAAAAACAAAGAGTAAGATCACATCCAACATACACCATAACTCCACCTCAGTACTCTCCTAGCTTCCAGTTGCTCTCAGCACCAGGAATTTCCTGAGCCTGTTATGTGTTGTCTGGTTATTCACCTCCTACTGAATCTCTCTTCAAAGTCTGGTCTCCCCAGGAACTCTTGTAGAATTCCTACTTCTGCAGTGTCCTCTGGCAAGGAGTTACACAGGCCTGCTATCTCTTTCCTGAAGATCCATCATCTTTTTCTCTTTAATGTGCTGGATAGCTAGCACTGAGATTATGCTGAAGCTTGATAAAGGAATGGGTAAAAACATGAGAAAAGTTGTGTTGGTTGCAGAAAATACCCTTCTTCAGAAGCTGGTGTCTCAGACCATGCTGCTTACTGCGGGACATGACCTTTTTCACTCAACCCCTTGACCAGGACACCTGGGGGTCCATTAGATGTAATGCATAGAAAAAAAATCCTTAATACCCAAACATGTGGCCAGAGAGGAGAGACATTATCACAGTGTGTTCCTGGCATGGTATGGTACTGCAGCCTAAAGAGGGGGCTCCAAAGGACCATACTTGAGTGCTGGAAATGGTATAGCCACAAGAACACAGACCATGAAACAGCTGCTGAACCCTACCAAGCCTGTTGCTCAGGAGAAGCGCTTCTCACACCATCCTAATCATCCACCCTTGCCTTCCCTGCCTCTCCTGTGCCAGAAGAAAATATTTCGTGTTCTTAGATAGCAGACAGTTCAGAAAACGGATCTGCCTAAAAAATAACAGGCCAAAAGGAACAACAAAAGCACAGTTACTTTTCAGCTGGTTTCTTGGGCAGGTTTCACTGACAGGCAGGTATGCTGGCACAACAGAAAGGCAGCCTTGGAGCGGGTGTGGGCAGACCAAGGGAGCAGGACAGTCCAAACTAGTGAGGACAGGGAATAAGCACCTGTCAGAACACGCCAAAAAAACCCCAAAAAAGTGTCACAGCTCTCCTGATATCCAGCTGCACACGATTGCCACACCAGCACGATGCCTGCAGACATTTCTCTGGTAACTTCATGCTGCATGCGTGTTTGCTAAACACAAACCAAGGAAGAATGCTGTTTTCTTCAAGGGAAAAGCTGACTATTTTAGTGCCTCCCAGGGTCCAAAGTCACCTTAATAAGGAAAGACAGCTCTGTTGCTTTTCTGGGGGAGGATGTGGTTAATTGTGTTATGCAATAATAACAGACCAACTCGGCAGTACTATATCTGAATGGAAATAAGCTCTGCTCTGTGTGGTGTTCAAGGCTTACAGAACAGTGTTTGGGTTCTGATATTTCAGCCCAGGGACCTTCTTTCCCACCAACAGCAAAAGACTTTGCAGGAAGCACAAAAACCTCTTTTTCACTGCCAAGAGAGAAAGTCAGCAGCCTGCCTTGTCTAATACTTGTTGAGTAAGCATGATAAAAGCATCTCACTGTAAATACACAACTTCATTTGATACCTACTGCTACAGGCAGTGGCAAAATACCATGAAATACTGGAGCAACACAGGCCAAACAAACTACACACAACCCAGTAAGTCTCACATGGGTTTCTGTTTGTTGCTACAGAGGCAAAAAGAAAGCAAAATACTAAAGAAACTTCAGGGTTCAGACACCAGAATGTTATCCTGACCCCAGGGTTTCAGTGGAACTCAGATTTCAGATCCTGAGTGCTGGAGATTCAATTAGCCATGGCCCAGCAGCTGCAAATCTGCACAGCTCCCTGCAGACAGGACACCAAAGCACACCGAGAGCTCAGAGCACCCCAAGATCTCCAGAAGCGCTTATATGACGCTGTCACTTGCTTTTGTTCAACCACCGCTGCATTCTGAAACTTGTGACACTAAAACACCCCAGGCTAGTCTGAGCTAAGAGCTAGTGGGGACAAAACCCATTCGCCTGCCAGCACAAGGTGTCTCTACAACCAGTGCTGCAGCTTGGTTAGGCTGGATCAAGCACGAGGAGAGAGACTTCATGTGGGAGCATCTCTGGTCTCCAGGAAGGGCTCTTTTTCTAGGGGCCTGCCTGCTGTTGGCTCCATTCCTTGGCCTTGAGGGAATGCATGAGGAAGTGCTAAGGGCGACAGGCTTCCACAGCTCCCCTCAAAAGTGCTCTGTACTCACTGCTTGAAAATACTTTGCTGACAACAAACCAGGAACTTTTAGGGGAAGGAAAAAATCTGCTCTGCATCTAAAGCAAGAGAATTTCCACAACACAGGGTCTTGTGAGATGAACATGGTGATCCAGGAGGTTGCCTAGCTCAGGAAATCAAAAGATCATCAGTCTGATTGGATATCTCTTCAAAGAGAAAAGCCAAGAGCAGTAAAATATGCCCATAGTAAGTACGTTTGTGGTTAGAGAGGTACATACAAAGATAAAATGGCATTTTGCTGCTTCACACGTCCCACAAGTAGCTCGAAATGCTACACATGATCTTAATCGCTCATTATGTAGCGTCCTGCTGTCTTTATTCCTCCTCACCTCCTCCAGGCCAGGCCAGGCCACAAAGACTTCATAATGCTGCCAGGTCTAGGTCAAATTGGCTAAACACTTAAAGCTTTACAAGAACTTTTTTCCAATTAGCCTCTTACTCAGCTGAGATGGTATTTAGCTGCCAAAGATGTCATATGGTTATTTTTAAAAATGGCATGTTTTCTTTTGCAAAATACGCACTTTAATTTAACCCCCATTACAATATGGCCAAGAATTCTCATTTTATTTCCTGTGAAAGACCGTCTCATACTATCCACCAGGACTCTACCGTGTAAATGGAAATAGCCACTACCCTGTATTATCCACATCCTTGAGAGCAATGTATGTACTGACTCCATTCTCAAGCACTCTAGCCCAATTCCAGCCAGGACCTGTTGTAACTCACGAGCGCAGGTGTATGAGTAAACCTGTTTTGGTGAGAAGCAGCTGTGTGTTACTGAGTATGAGGTAAGCAAGAGGCAGCCTCTTTTGGTGGGTTTCAAGGAAGAAAGAGACAGACTGAAGAAGAAGAGAAACAAGGCATGGCCTGACTCCCAGATTCCTGAAGCCCCACCAAACCCACTAAGGCCCTCTCTCCTTAACTCCCAGCCTCCCCACAGCAGGAGCAGAAAATTCCAGCACTGGCAGCACTGTACATTTGAGGGCCTACACACAAGCATGCCCGAGGCTGCTCTTGGACCCTTCAGTCATCAGATGACCTTCATGTATCCTAATATGTATACTACTATAACACTTTACGAATTGCCATCTGAGTGCTCCCTACAAAACCTAAGTACTACTGAGAGCTCCTTGAAATGATGATAGCATTACGAACCACTCCACCCCGGCCATCCTGTGCTAAATGCTTTCATCGCTTTCTGCAAAGTCTCATCTTTACCCTTAGTTCTGGAACTCAGAATCATTTTGCTGAGCTATGGCAGGATTTTTGATTTGGCTGCATTTATTGTTATTAATAATAATGATATTATTATTAATAATAATATTGATGTTTTAAGACAGGCATTAATCCAAGTACAAAATTTTGCTCCAGAGATTTTGGCAAAGGTTCCAGATAGGCTTTGAAACCACCCACTTCCATTTTGCAAACTCTCTTCAACTTATAAGCCATATGGCTGTAAATTAATCTAAAAAAAAGAAATTTAAAAAAAAAAAGCTACATACCACCAGGAAAAAGAGGGTTTGCAAAGTCCCTTGGGGCCTGGGCTGTGCCAAGGATCGGGGACTGATCATTCCAGGTAGCAGAGACACTGCCTGTGAAATTGGACTCCTAAATCATCAGAGCCAGGGAGAACTGGCCAGTGCTTCCTGCTCTCAGGAACATCGTGACACTCCGTCCTCATGATGCACCTGACTGCTTCTCTCTGATGGCAGCCCTGAGGCAATTCTTCTTCAAGGACCCCAGGACTACTGAATCTTCCTTACTGTCCCTCTGTAGACTAGGGTCCTACAAACACTTCAGCACCCCAGGCTCCAAGATTTTCTCACCATGTGACCACTGGATCCATTTGTTCCCAGCTCAGTGGGCTAGATAGTTAAATTAACACAAATTCTCCATACTTCACCATGCCAAGTGAGCTGTGGGACTCTCAGTTGCCTGGGGAGCACACAGTTGGTAATGGTCCTCCACACATCACGCACGGCTGATCTGCTGGAATGCAGATCCCAGATGAAGTAGTCTCCATTCATAGACTTTTTCTGGGAATAATCAACGGGAAGTGTTGCTCAACATAAAGCAGTCAGATCTAACGTGTATGCTGGAGGCTGATAAAGAAACACAGCGCTACAGAGGACAACTCCTCCCCATTTCCCAATTATTCTGAGGCACTGAATTAACAGATGTATAGACTCAAAGGCCAAAAATCACATTTTCCACTAAATTCCCTGCTAGTTCCTACAACTGGGAAACAACATGGGGAAAGCACTAAAAATAATAATTACAGTATAATTCAGAACAGCAGTTGTCAGAATATCTTCTTTTTTGACTCCCTCTCGGTGGTTTGTTTTGGGGTTGTTGTGGATTTTTTTACTGTCATGGCTTGGCATTATTAGCAACAGAACTTCATTATGATCTTATTCAAACAGAGTGGCTTTTTTTAAAAGGGTACAGTTTCAGTTTCAGGCATCACTAGGTGGAGGCATTGCACAGTGCAACGCTGGTGCCGCTCACTGCTGCGGGGTTTCGGGATCCCCACAGCCACTTCCTATGGGAGATGTTATTACGAACCCTTACCCTGGGACCCCTGATCTTTTCCCATCCTCAGTTGTCTGCTCTCTTGGACGTGATCCTTTCCTCAGTAATAAGCCAATTCATCTCCTAATTTAGGTACCTAAGTAACTTTATGGCCCAAGCTACCAAAAATGTCAAACACACCGAAGTTAGCAATTTTTAAAAAGTGACAGCAGACGGTGCTGGCACATCCTTGGCTCATTTAAGTACATATGTTTACCAAGCCATTCAGATCTAGGCTGAAGAGACATACTTTTATGAAAAACTTGGCTTTTCTTGCATGAAGTCAGCATGTGGTCTGTTCTCTTCAGTCTCCGAGGAGAATCAAGTCCCATTTACTTTAAAAATACAGGAATCAGAGCCAGATATCAAGCAGAACCAGATGTCACGACCCAGAAGAGAGCGTACACAGATGGTAAGGGGACATATGGCATACGAGTTCTCTCCCAATGTGAGTGTCCCTGTCAAGACAGCTCTAACTTTTTCACTATTTGTTCCTGTAGGCAATATGTAGGGAGTTAACTGCCAAATTTTTTTCTGTTTTAAAGGGACAGATGAATCTTATTTTTTGTAACTCCCAAATACCCTGCTTATTCACCATTCCGGAAGTGGGAGAATTTATAACCTCCTTTACGTGTCTGTAACTTCTTTACTCCTCCAAAGATGCATTTGTCCTGCCACTTCTCCTATGCTCCATTTGAAATGAAGCGGTTGTGGCACACCTTACCCAGAAAGTACAGACCTAGTTGATACAGTCTGAGTGTGCTTCCCTAGGAGGGAGAGGTAGGGTAAGTGTAGATAACTCGAATTTCTTTCCAAATCCAACTGCTTGTCCAAGTCATGCACTTCCATAGCACAGAAGAAATAGTTAGTTATGTATATTTGAAAAATAGAAAACAAACAGCATACGTATTAGAAACAATGTGTTCAAAGAGAGAAAAAATACCTTCTTAAGGATCTGATTGTGTCCCTTCCCATTTTTCAGGGAATTTGTATATATTCACAGTATATAAACTGAGCAAGAAATTGCAAAAGATCAAAATCAGCATTAGAGCATGGTGGAGAGATGAGGCAACACTGGGGTGTATTACCATGGAAAATGCAGCAAAAGGAAGCACTCCCCTGATACATATTGCTGGTGAGATAAGGGAAAGAGAGAAAATGGATTTTAATAATTGCCAACAGAAATAAAGCCCATCAGGGAAACCACTTAGTGGGAAAAAAAAAAAAAAAAAGAAAAAATCTAATGAGACAGTGTTCAAAATTCCCCTTCTACTACAGCCACTGTTGTGCTCAAAAAAAACTTAGGGCAACATCAAATAAGTGGCTGGGGGCAAAAACAAACCAGAAAAAGAGTTTACACATCTAAGTCACCTGATCTGGAGCAGCAATTCAAAACCAACCTTTCTGGAGCATAAAATTCACCTTAATGCCTTGGTGAGCTTTCTACCTTTCTTCAGGGTGAAATACCAACTCCTCATAGTCACCATCATTGCCAAGCAGAGCTCTAGCTCCAGCTGTAATGCCGCAGTGACCCAGGTGCTCTCTCAGAGAAAGTCATGCACAAGCTGTACTTTTTAACTGTGCCCCCTCATGCCCAGCGGACATCCGACTCCTTTTCCAATCGATTTCAACATAAGAAGCAATTTTAGAGTGGGCTGAGGACGCAAGTGGTTTCGTCCACTATCTAGCTCACTCTTAGTGACTAATGTTCAGTTTGTCTCAACAAATGCATCAAGTCCTGGTTAATATTATCCTATCTTAAAAGAGAACAAGCATACACGTCAAGTAGTGTACTTTGCCTTTACTCTCGGGAATACTGAATGTAGGGATGAGAGGAGAAAACTATTGCTCCTGTGTTCATGCGTTGTAGCATCTATGACTAAACCAGAGACCTGAGAATACTCTGGAGTAAAGCTGCTAGACACTGATTTTACTGACATGTATTCTGAAGCTCTGCAATGTAATACAACCTTAAGTATTTCTAGGGAAAAAAAGGTCTCTCCTTAGCCCAGAATTTATAAAAATTAAATGTATTCTGTTTGCTTCATCTTCAGGCTAACTGCAGCTATGGAAGTAGGTATAGTAGTTAAACTAGTACAGCTTCTGAACGAAAGGCAGAATGGGTTTTCCCCCTCTAGCAGAAGCTCAAGGCACTGAGATAAAGGGGAAATGTAAAATCGCCTTTGTGCTCTTCTGCCTCGTAGGATGCAATGCAGAGGTAAGTTAAAAGGAAAAAAAGAAAAAAGTCCATCAGGGATGTCCTGTCTGGGGCCACCGCATAGACTCCACTAGGTTGTAACAACTCATTCTGGGTTTGGGCTCAGAGCACATGCTCCTCCCCGTCACATAAACCTCTGTCCACGAGTTAATGTAGTCATAGCTGTGTACACTAAAACCTGGAACAGGCAGTATCTTGGCACTAGCTGCCATAAAGGTAAGAAAGTGGGATATGTAAAGGAGGAAAGTCTCCCAGAAAAAACTAGCCTCACAGTATGGATGAAAAGATGCAGTGGAATTAGAAAATTTGAGACAAGTTAATCACAAGGCAAGAAAGGGAAGGGGCAACCTAGAGGGCCAAATAAATTGACAGGAACAAGCCAACAGAAGAAATATCATATAGTTATGGTTGAAAAGTAAAAAATGGTGCAGAGAATGCTTTCAATGTGTCTTACCCACATACCATTCAGACTGTCTTCTCTGTTAGCACAGACAGACAATAAACTGAAATGTATCTACTACATTGTGGGGAACAAATACTTTTTCATGGATTACATTGCATTTGCCTTTTGCTTCTGAAGCTACGAAGTTTCCAGAAGCGGACTTCTAGCCAACTAATCATTTGTGGAGGGTTTATTTTAATTAAAAAAAATCAGCACATCTGTCTCTATGACATTTCTTTTATTGTACCACAAAAAAAGTGTGTTTTCCCATGTGACTTGCAAAAAAAAGTTTCCAAGGGGAAAACACAAAGTTCAGCTTCAGAATAAAGTCCCATGATAAAAGGATAAGCCACTTCATGTCATGCTGCATTCAAGTAGCTAACAATTAACCACAATAACTGAAACCTTTCTCCCACACTCATTTTCACACAAGAATAATAAAATGCCTGCATAATCATACTAAATGTGGTGGTTTAAAAGAAAGTATTAGGTAGATAAATACTGACTCACAATCACGTCTTCACTTAAGAGTCTTTAAGAGTCTCATTTAGTGGGAAAATGCTTATCTTGAATATTGTAGCAAACCTCTGAAAAGAACTGTGAAAAAAGTGGCCAGAAATCATAACAGCACATTCACAGAAGAAACAAAAAATACCAGCACAACCCCATGCAAATCAATGTACTTACCTGTAGTACTGGAAATCCTAGAGTCACTGTTGGGTTTTTTTTTATTTCAGAGCATATGAAATTTTGAAGTTCAAAAAAATCTACCACAGCTTCAACATCTTTTATTATTTCTCTCATTCTACAAGGAAAATAGGAGGGTTCTGTTTTTAAAAGCAAGTGAAAAAAAAATCTTTGAAGGAAAATGTAATTTTCAAAAGTCTTCTGAGCAAGTCTAAGTATAAACACAATTTAAAAGTTTGACAATAATGATTATCTAAACTCTCTAGGTTCCTAAATTTATTTTTTAAAGGTTCCAGCCAAAATGTTATGCATTTCCAAAGACGACTAATTCAACATGTACTAGAACAATAGTACCTCATCCGATGGATCTATCCTGTTCTGTTTTCATGGTGACATCTCAGAAGAAGTCTCTAGTCAATGGAGGCTGTGGAAAATTACACAGCTGTGAACCCCACAGCCAGGAGCATGAGACACTGCTCATAAGAAGTATTTGCTAGTCCTTCTCAAAGAAAAAGGTACCATGACATGCTACTGGAAATCTTTCATTTTAAACACGTCCCACTCCTGGACCTTGCTTTCTCTCCCCTCAATACAGCCCCAACAAAGAGTATATTCTACAGCATATACATTTGTGAGAACCAGCTGAAAGGAATTCAGTGACAGATGCTATCCTGGCAATAAAGACAATGCAAGAACCTATTTAACTTCAGAAAAGAAAAAAAAAAGCAAGTAGAAATCACATTTGCATTCACATGATGCTCTTCAAGGCTGGAGCGTGAACACTCTTGCTACTTCAGACCACTCTGAAAAGGAAGCAGCATGTTGTTTTCTCATGGTGATGAACACAGAACAATGGACTGGGGTCCAGAAATACCAAGCTACTCCTAAGCAGGTTGATAGAGGCACATGACTAATTTTTTCTTTCGCAAATAGACAAGATGCTATTTCTTACCATTAGCACCTGGTCATGTTTGAGAACCAGCCATTTTCCACCCTCTCCAGGATACCCAGCCCAAGCACAGTCCTTTGACAGATCTCAGTGAACTTCTGTGCTTGCAGTTAGCAGAGTTGAGACACAGAATGAGAACATCTGGTTTCCGGAGCAGCAGCACAGTCTAGAAAGCTTCCAGTTTGCAAGAAATCTGAAATATTTTCAGTTTCCTGACCATTTCAAGAGACTCATTTTAGAAACACCCCATAGACCAGGTATCACAGAATTATTCAACAAATGTCTAAAAAGCCAGTTTCCATTCCATTTGCTGAACCCATCTGGTACCAACTGTTCAGCTGAAACATATTTAACACTGCCAGGAGTTTTAAATATACCTGCTATGTCATGTATTTCCCCACCTCCTTCAAGAAGCAAGGATAAGGCCTGTTACTCAGGAAGGGACCCCAAAGCTTGCACAGTGCAGATTCTTGCAGTAATGAGGAAGTCAGAGAGGCAACAAGAAGAATAGAATGACTACAAAAATGCTGACAATAGAAACAGATTTTTAATTTATCAACTGCAGATTCAGTTTTAAAAAATGGACTTTTCAGCTGCTTCTTCAGTAGATATATTTATGTGGACCACGACTATTTAATAGTCTACCACCATCAGCAATGTTTACTTCTCATATCTGTGTGAGACTAACACAACAAATTGTGTCACTATCCAAAACCCAGAACAGAAATAAAGTTGCACAGTGTTTTTCTTTTAGGGTGTAATTTGGGGAAGGGGTGAGTACTTTTTACTCCTTGAAGAAAACATTTACTTTATAATATAAAGAATTTGTGTAAAAAAAAACACATTTCAGAATTACCTTCTCAGTAATATTTTAGTAAGCGCATCTTAACTTCCCTTTGCTGCAGAATTCTTCAAAGTTAGGGGCAACAAATACACTTCGGAATAAGATACCTTTTTCCTGGACGGCATTTGATAGCGCACATTTTTCCAGAATCTTGTATTTGCTGAATAAGATTTCTCTGAGAAGTCCCCTTTCCATTGGATAGCTCCGTGTTTTTGCTTAATGTACCTGATTGATTCCGGCATGCCTGTGTAGTCCTGTATTTCATCCATTTCTATAAGAATCACTTGAATCCCATCACGGATGAGAGCATTATACATAGCTAGTTGTTGTTCAGAGGTGTCTTCTAACAGGCAGCAACTAGATGTTTCTGATCCCAAAATAATCATCAGTCTTCTGCTTTGCTTAAGGGTTTCATCAGCAACACTGACCACAGCTGTAAGTAATGAAGGAACAATCAAAGTTTGCATAGGAACTTTACAACTGATGTAAAATATTTCTTAATTTTAAAACTGCATACATATGAAGCAGTGGCTAGCTCAGAGGACTGGTAGGTTTAAGGTCTCCACACCGTCATTCACGATTCACGATCCATTGCATGAAATTACTGATAAAAATTGTTTTTTTCAGTCCTCAGGGGCAGATATTGTTCAAAAAACCTTAGCAATACTATTAATGCTGCTGAATCCTCCTTTGTTCATCACTACAAAGGAAGTGCAGACCCTCATAACATCAGAACAGAATTTTTGTTAAGAAACCAAAAAAAATAAAATTAAAAAAATTGTCCATTGGACAAATGGACAAATTATCCATTAAAAATAAACAAATACAGCTTTGTTTTCCAAAAATAGGCATTTTTTAATTGCATATATAATCTTCTAACCTGAGAACAACGTGCCAAAAGACAACCTATTGACTACTAATTAAAGCATACCTTCTCCTGGTAAATCATCCCTTCCTAGTATAAAGAGATTATATCCACATTGTCGTTCTAAAACATCAGGGAGTATTCTACGAACAAAGGTTTCCAGACGATAGAAACGTCTGCCTCCGCTGCTTTTTGCGTATAGGACATATGCATCATAGATTTTCCCATCTAAAACAAACACAAATGTTTCTATTAAAAAACTAAAAATCAGCAACATGCCTTTATTGCAAGGTTCCATTTTGGACTGTTTAAAGTAAGTAAGGAGGGGCTGATTCACCTATCTGACAGAATAAAGTCAAAGCACTAAAATGCTCTACAAATCAAATGAAAGATGATCAGCCACAGGCCCGACCTCTTTTCTCATCAAGGGCACGGAGGTGCCAGCAAGCGACTGGGATGCAGGACCTGGGAACTGCAGGAAGGAGCCCCCAACCCCAGAGGTGCCAGGGCATTAAGAAAGTGTCCTCTTGCAGGACTTTCTTCACCACCTCTCCTGAAACAAACTCAACAGTAGTTATCTCCACTTCTGACTAACCACAATAGAGGGTGGAAAATGGCAGTTCTTTCTTGTAATAATTCTGTGGGGGAAAGGCAGGTAGAAGAAAAGGCCAAAAGGCAGCTGACGTTTTGAGAGTTAAAACTGCATAATAAATAGGAATGAAGCAACCAAATCAAAATCAGATTTAACTCAACAAGTTTAGCTCAACAAGCTACAAAACACAGTTTCTTCGATTTCTTTTTTTTCATTAGAACTCTATTGAAGTGTTCTGGGAAAACTGAACTTTCAACCAGAAGCTGAAATTACTTTTCTGTGAAAACATTTAGAACAGCCATAAGGAAACATTAACTATCTCAATGCATGTAATTCACTTACTTTCAAGCTATGGGGAACTTCAGACAATCTAATTCTGAGCGCTGCCATGCATAATATCGATAATGTTGCACTTATTCCAATGTTTTCACACCTGTCCAATGTATTTTTCTACACCACAGCAATCAAAACACATAAAAAGAATCACAGAATAGAGAACTAGTAGCATTTTTCATTTTTTCTCTTGGGCATGTAAATATCATAACTGACAGGATTTAGAAGGAAAGTGTTGGGTAAAAGAGAGAAGTTGCAAAACTAAAAAAAAGGAAAACCAACAAAATTAATCTCTCAGAAAACGAGAGTCTGATTTTCAATATAAATTTTTAATGCACGTCTTTAAACAGCTAGTTTACAAGATGTAGCTCTGCTGACACCTACTGATCATCACCAGAGTGACCATAAATCTACACGTAAAGAAACTACAGAAAAGCAAAAAGCAACATGCTAATTTGGCAATAAACTGGAGTTCTTTTTGACCTATTTCACCATGACTGCCTTCCATATTATGCAGTGGTTATTACCTCATCTATGATTATTTATTTTACCCAGAGGGCTGAAAAAAATCCCCCCAAAATGTCTTTGTGCATATCTGAAAATTCCTGAAGGAAATTCCACATACATTCTACTAAATAATCTCATTATTGCTTAGAAGTAATGGCAAGTGAAAAAATCAACAGGCTAGTTACGCTAACATACCTGGTCACACTCACATACCTTCCTTACTTGCAAAGGCACAGACAGAATTACGGTACCAAAGCACCAAGTCAATCTTGAAAATCTTGTAGATTATTAAAGTAATAAATGTTAAAATTAACAAAGAGACAAGCCCTCCAGTCAGCCATCTTTGTATATCAGGAACTGCACAAAAATACAGAGAAGACTGATTTTTAAATGTTGAATTTGTCCAAATCTGATCTTTCACACAAACGTAATACAAATTTGAGTATCATATTTTTCACTTCCATCTACCTATTTTTTTAATAATGATAAATACACTACTGCAGTGACTCCTTCCCTATGCACAGGTACACACATACATACTGCAAACTGTAATCTATCTGTCTTCTATCAACATGATATATGAGCACTTGGTATCAAAACCCCTCCTGGGGAACTCAAGACAAACACAGACCTCAAAAATAACAGTATTTCTTACCTCTGTGTTTTAATATAATATAGGCTGCAACCTGCCCAAAGGCATTTGAAGCCTGACAGACAAACGGTTGTTCATAATCTTCACTATTCACTTCCGAAATTATTAGCTTTACAGAATGCACAGGGCGTCCATCGCAAGAAGTTTCCTCCCTATCCAAAAGGCAACAAACAGAGCCATAAACCCACAGTCCTTTCTCGAATGGCTTCATCACTAACAGCTGCAGCACTTTCCACCCACAAACGTCAACCACACTTCAGAATGGATGAGCAATTACATTGCATGAAGGAAACTCAAACAACAGTTGGGCCTCTTGTTGACATTTAGCATAGATGTTGGAAAACATCAAGACATTATCTTATCTGGAGCTGTGTTTCCCCAAAGGAATGTAAGGTTTCCATAGGCTGAAGTACAAAAATACACTTTACAAACCTAAGCAAACCCTTGTTACGGGCTTCCCAGCCCCTGTAAGAGTAGGTGGGGAGAGAGAAATTCCACAATGTGATATGACACAGAAAGAGGCCCTGGTACAAGGGTATCATCTTGCAGTAAGCAGCTCTGGGACAGGGAGGACATCAAAGGTGGTGACCCACCAACTCACAGTGTGATTCCAGCTGCAGGGAATGGAGGCTAAACTGCTGCTTCACCCCATGGATGAGAACAGACTTGTAACAACTACAGTGTCGGGCTGCACCATTAAGAGACACAGATTATCCCCCATACATTGTACAAGGAACGAATGAATCAACACCACTAATGCACCCAATGACTAATGGGTGCAAAGACAACAATGTAAGTGCTAAGAAGTCCAAAAAATAACACTGCTTTTATGATATCAATTCAGTGACTGCATTATGGCCCAATTGTTTATGGCATTGCAATTCTTTTTGACACTACAATATATTACTTTTGTATAGGGTTTTCTCTTGGTGAGCACTCAAAGAATTCAGCATTTTATTGTCCCCTTTGTTTTATGATAAGACCTATTTCTCACAACTATATTCTTACTTTGAAGATACCATTCTTATTTCTTCATCAGTTTCTCAGTCATAGACAATGCTTGAGAAGTTACAAAACTGTTCACATTTTTTCTTCATAGCACCACCATGAGATGAGGGCTGACAAAAAACCTGCAAATTTTACTTCCCAACCTGTCACACCTAAGAAACTTTCACATTGCCTTCTGCTCCAATTTTAGTTGCTTTTTCAAATCAGGTCTAATTCCTTTCCTCCTAACTCCACTTAACCTGCTTTTCACTCTCACCTTATCTCCCAGTTGCCCTTCTCATGCTTTACTCAGTCCAAGTCCACTTTCCTCCCAAACCCCAACTCATCATTGGAAATCTGTCTCCCTTTTCTCCTCTCTCCCCACTAAGCTTCAGTACAAATGTCCTCAACAAAGTCTTCTGTTATAGCTCTTCAGCTGATCTCAGTTACATTTCTCTAACTTAAGGTTCTTAAACCTGGAAGTCTCTGTTTCTCCTGTAAAGCATGGTTTGATCTCTTGCAACCTTTCAGAGAGGCAGATGTGAGGGGAAAGGAGAACACAGAAGAAAGAGGCAGTCTGAAGATCATGTGCCTGGTCATGCTTGATCCAACTGAAAGAGGTCGCTACCAGGCCAGAGCATGCTCAGTAGAAACTGTATTACAATTATGAAACTGTAAGTCTACAAAACACATTTCCCCAAGGCTGAAAATTAAGACAGATTTTTACAATGATCAAACAGGGCACAATCACATGTGAAGTCCATGCACCTACTATGTTTCAGGTTTCTACTTTGAAGTAGAAAGTGAATTGGAAGAGGCAAGCATTAGAGTTTTTAAAAAGAAAGCTATTTAAGCAAGTGAAAAATGTTGCTAAATATTTTAATGTCAAAGAGAGAAAATTCCACTTTGGGTACCAACACAGTATTTTCTAACCTGAAAATATACTTACTCATAGGGACTTGCAAAAATTCTGCTCATATAAAATACATCAATATACACACCGTTGCCTGTCCAAAACACCTCATACCCATCAGCACCTGTTGTATTGCAATCCACTGTAACCTGTGAGCCTATAAAATTACGTTACAAAGTGAAAAGTTAATTTCCATAATCTAATTAAAGTCTGTACAATTCTGTTCAAGGACTCCCACACAGACCAGCTAAGGATGGTCCCACACCCTTTCAGAAAAGTTATTCTAACAGAGGGTCTATATACTCAGTGATCTACAGGTTCAGAAAGAGCCTGGTAGGAGGGAAGAAGCTAAATCCAGGAAGAAGATGCCTCTCTGGGGCATCCCTTTCCCTGCAGATTCAAAGATGGATCTGTTCTTAGAATCTCTTCCAGAGTGATGGAAAGCAACAGATGTACAGAGAATCACTTGGGTTCCCTACAATTTTCTTCACATCTGAGAAATTTCTCTAGGACTTTACAAGCAACATGCCTTGTCTCTTGCCCTCTCATCCCCAAACACTCCTCCTTCAGGAGATCAACACAGAGAAACTGAGCTGGTCACTGAACTAGTTTTTGTCAAAAAAAACCAAACACAAGAAAACCAGAATATGGCACTCCTCAAGCACAAATTTTCAGGATACAAAATCGTATTTTCTTATAAAGAAAACTACTTACCAAGTTCCACTTCAATTGAGTTGTTTCTTGGATAGGATATTTCTGGGGGCTTTTTTGGTGGGCTCACTAACCAAAAGAAAGAAAGTGCTTTTCAGAAAACCTGGGGCAGTTGCAGTCTGTTCTATGCTCTACAACCCAAGTACAATCTAAAAAAACCCTATCCTATGGACAAGGCTGTCAGCAATTTTATAACAGACATCACTCGATACTGAAAGTATCATATCTCACATAGTCGTTACTTTTGACTTGAAGCTAAACTATTCTTTGCCCCACCTCTTCCAAAATGTAGTGCCACAAATCTCCACACACTCATGGTGGACTGGCTGTTCCATGGGATAAAAATCCTGTAATATTGCATGCACAGGTATTGAGAAAGGTATGGGTAAATATCTACAGTATTACCCCTTTACAGTCTGGATAGGCTGTCACCCAGCACCCCACAGATACAAACTGGAGCCAAATACTTTCAGAGTGCAATTCATCTATTTCAGACTTTTACTGTTACAAAGGGGAAATTTAGTTTCTGAACTCTAGTTAAAGGCCTTACAATTCTTCCCAAAGCACCATCTGTAACGAAGTACGACACCAGTGACCCCTTTTAGATGTTTATGTTAGGACTAGATATGTGAAAATCTGGAAAGCTTATTTCTCTCTACAGGCTACAAAGGGAGAGTAATCAACAGGTGGAGATCTAGACATCTACATTAGAAATGTCTCAGTATGGCTAAATGAGTCCCAGCTTGGAGGGTCCCTCACTGAACACACACACCATTTTCAGCTGTCTCAGGCAGCTGTAGGATGTTTTAGAACATTTCCTATCAGATATTCAAAGTTCAAGGAAGTTGCTCCAAGAGCACAAATTAACAAAAAGAAATCACAAAGCATCTCATTTGAGACCCCTAGTGAAGCACACAGGATTGCCCCAGATGTATCCTTCCCTTCCCCTTCTGAAAACTGGGTCTGCACTATTGTTTGGACCCCAAATCACCCATTTTAGTGTAGACTTGCTCACCTGGAGTCCTTAAAAACAACTGAGCTGCCTTCAGTCATTTACGGCAAAGGAGTGATAAGATTTTGCTTCTACTGAGTAGTGGGAGCTGAAATTACTCTGAGAGACAAGATCTAGGGGCAGATTTTAAGACCAGAATGATCATTTCATCTGGTCTGACCTTATGTTCCTCATATTTTGTCTATCCACATCATATACATAGGACATTATATGAATATGATACATATTCATATCATATATATACACACACACATATACACAGACATACATTTGTATGCATTTGTATGCAATCTATTAGTAAACCTGAAAATGTCTGTCATCAGCTGGAATGTAAAAACAGTATTGGTATTTCATACCTTGATACAACACAGCCTTTTCAGTGATCCAATATCAATCTCATAATGCTGTGCTAGCAAAGGAGTTTGTATTTTACAGCTACGCCTTCTTTTATATTTTTTTGTTGTGCTGATGGCCCCCCTGACATAAATCAGGGTCTACTCAGCTAGATACACGATATCAGAGATGAGCAGTTCTTGTGCTGAGGAGCTTAAAACCAAACACAGAAGAGACAAAGGTTTGAAGGAAACAGATAGGGCACACAGAGTCAAGATACTGCTACAATCTGGGCCGGTATAGTTCATTGTTCTTGCATCAAGGGGATAATGTAAAAGAGACAGAAGAAAGATGGACAGGAGAGAGGCTGCAGCTACAGCAGAAAGTACTGTGCCTAGCCTTACAGGGCACCTGTTTAGGGACCTTGGCAGCTGGTCTGAGCAGCAAAGCTTTGACATACTGCAACTTTGAACAGGGAACGAATCTTCCACACAGTGGTCAACAACAGACAAAAATGTATAAACTCTCAGTCAGCATTTCTTTCCCCCATATTTAGATGAATACTAGTAGCCCTAAGCATGTCTATCCACAAGTTCGATCTTTTAGCTTTAGTCTTTAGAAATTTGGACAAAAAAATGGAGTCATCGTTATAAACACAAACACAGTAAAATGATCTACTTACCTTCTACAGTCAGACTGATGTCTCGTGAAATGTTATATTGTTTTCCATTGTAGGTATATGTTGTTTCGCATGTATAGTTTCCTTGATCATGTACAGTCACATTGAAAATTATAAGATCCCTGTTTGAGAAGGCAAACCTTTTCCCTTCCAGCAGCTGGCAGTCCTAAATGTGTGTAAAGAACTCTGTTAATTCATATCACTATCTCTTTCCGTGGTTTGTCTCTCATTAATGCAAGCTGCACTTTCAATGGACCACAGCATAAGGCCGGATGCCTTGCGGATGCTGAGGAAGAGCAAGGGCAGTGGAATTAGGAAGCAAAACATACTTATTTCGGCTTTGAGTTTTTAATTCAAAGATACTCCAGTTCATTTCCTATAGAAAAGAACATTCAATAGTAGAGAAATAAGAAAGTGAAATGCAAGTGTCAGGATTTGTAAAGTATTCATTAATTAAGAATCAGTCAATAATTAGACTTTAAAAAATTAAGTACTTAAATACTCTTGGTACCATATGGACTGCATGGGCATGAGGCAGGAATGCTGCAGAAGGCACTGCATTCTTGTAGCAGAAAGAGCCTTTAAATAAGCATGAGCAATATAGAATCATAGAATCACAGAATGGCTTGGGCTGGAAGGGACCATCAAAGGTCATCTAGTCGAACCTCCCCTGCAATGAGCAGGGACACCTCCAACTCGATCAGGTCTCTCAGAGCCCCGTTCAGCCTGACCTTGAATGTTTCCAGGGATGGGGCTTCTACCACCTCTCTGGGCAGCCTGTGCCAGTGTTTCACCACCCTCATTGTA
>JAVKLA010000057.1:6516906-6535876 GCA_034782735.1 Sagittarius serpentarius
CCCCCATGAGTGGGACAGAGTGCACTATCAGCAGTTTTGCAGATGATACAGAACTCCAAGGGATGGCTGACAAACCAGAGGGTCAGGCTGCCATCCAGAGGACCCTTGACAGGCTGGAGAAATGGGCTGACAGGAACCTCATGAAGTTCAAAGCAAAATGCAAGTCCTGCACCTGAGGAGGAATACCCAGTCCCCAGGCATCCCGGATTGCATTAGGAGGAGTGCTGCCAGCAGGTTGAGGGAGATGATCATTCCCCTCTACTCAGCACTGGTGAGGTCACACCTGGAGTAGTGGGGCCAGCTCTGGGCTCCCCAGTACAAGAGATGTATGGATTTACTGGAGTGAGTCCAGCGCAGGGCCATGAAAACAATTAAGGGAGTGGAGCATCTGTCATACGAGAGAGCAGGGACTGTTCAGCCCGGAGAAGAGAAGGCTCGGGGGCAGGGGCTGGGCTGTGGACCTCAGCAATGGGTGTAAATACCTGACGAGAGGGAGGGGAGAAGAGGGAGCCAGGCTCCTTTCAGTAGTGCCCACTGACAGGACAAGAGGCAATGAGCACAAACTGAAACACTTTCCCATCTGAAATTCCATCTGAGCACTTTTTTACTGTCAGGGTGGTCAAACACTGGAGCAGGTTGCCCAGAGAAGTTGCGAAGTCTCCACCTGTGGAGATACTCAAAACCCAACTGGACACAACCCTGAACAACCTGCTCTACCTAACCCTGCTTGAGCAGCGGGGTTGGACTACACAGTCTCACGAGGTCCCTTCCAACCTAAATGATTCTGTGAATGAAAGACTATTCAAACCAGTAATAACTAGTAATAAAACTGTCAAGAGAAAGGTCATCTTCCAGGATTCTTTATACCGATGATGAAGCAGAGATCTTTCCAAGCATACTAACAGACTCCCCGAGCCCACATTGTCCACAGCCCATGGTGCCAACCAGCTTGGGAAATAACGACGAACAAAATTCACAAAAGCTGTGTGACCTTGGTGTCAAGTGACAAACGTGGTGATACTGCCTTTATGTCTGATATTTATTGCCACAAGAAGCTTGGAGATGTAATATGCTATCCTGCTAAATACCATCCTGCTCTGAGGCAGATTTACAAGTATAAGGTGGGAGGGGCCACAGGAGGAAGGTACTTACCAACTGGCATCCTACTCTACATACCAAAGTGACGTCACCTTATGTACTCAAGGAGGAAAACTCATTTTGCTGAACATCCTGAAGAACTAGTTTCCATTACATAAACAATTGCCAGCAACTTCTGTCATGGGATGCCAATACAAACCTCATCATTTTGCAACACGTTCAGATTTGTTCAAGTCAGTTTTAACTTTCCTCCTTAACACCCCCTAGGTGTAAGCCCTCAAGTCCATAATATTGGCCGTGCCTACAGTGTACTTTGCTATTAGCAAATGCTCCACAAAATTTAATTCCTGAGAAATTGCTACTATTTTTTTAAATAAAACATTATTATAACAATTAGATTAATTTCTCTGATACTGGGTAACTTGCTTTGAACTATTAATTCCAGTTAGAATTTGCACAGGATGTATTTTGGCACATCTCCGTCTCTGGCATGGGAAAATTATCAGGCAGGGTAGCAATTAGAAATGGAGATCACTTCCAAGCAAGCCAAAAATCTTAACAGAGAATTGTTTTGAGTTAAATATATTAAATGCTTTTCAGGAAGATGTGTTCAATAGCAGCACCAACTTGGTTTCAGAAGAAGCTGCAGTTATAGTAACTTTAAACATAGCTACACAGAGCTGCATGTGTCTTAACTGGTGAAGCTGAGAAACTTCACGCCCTAAAGAATAATGGACTTAGTTGTGCCTTAGAGACCATAAGCTGGGGCTCTAATATTTATAGGCAAATAACCAAGTACACAGATCTATAATGAAAGTAATAATTCCCCTAAAGGAACTTCGGGACAAAGTAGAACAAAGATTCCTTCTGGAGGCCAGATACAGATGAATGAAAAAGATCATTTTAAAAGTAGTCTGCAACCTAACTCTCCAGCCATGTTTTGCTCTGATGATGGCACTTGGTGGAGACGGCAATGCTTCTGCATGAGTGTGAACTGATCAGCTGGGACTATTTTTTTTTCTTCTTTGCACTACATTTTAAGGGTTATCTTTAACAGCAGTGATTGATACAATGAGAAAGGAAACAGTACGTCCACACTCTGCTACAGCATAGACCAGTCACTGAGTAACAAAGATCTTGATCTCTTGAAAGAACTGCTGGTTTTGATAGCTTAATTTGTGTTTAGTTTTCCTGAACACAAAAAACCACCTAACTGTCCTGCAGCAAGAGCTTCTGCTTTGTGTTCTTGAGGATTAGCAGCTGTGTCTGTACTTAGAAAAGGACCAACTTCACAAATAAAAATAAGTTGGGTGACTTTTTGTTTTGGAACAATCTATCCTTCCCATACTAATGATAGAGGGCAGGCTTTAATCTATTCGCAAAAAGGATTGCATAAGAAATAAGCCTTACAAAATCATACGTTTCACAAGAGCATTACAAAAACCTATATATGATTGCTTCATTACATTTGTATGAGATACATCAGTATTTATAATATTTTTTTAAAATTAAGCAATAAGAATATAATGTACTTGATGCAGACTTCTAATCAGTCTTTTGATGACTACTGACATCTGACTAGTAGTCAACTTTATCGTGAATTCACTGCAAATTACTGCAGATTACTTCACCTACAAATGCACTTACAATTCAATGTATAAGGATACTTACTCATAAAACTGTTCCCTGTAGGTGCTATCAAAGCTATCAACATCCTCATCATTAACTTGCCAGAATGGAATCAAGCCATTTATGCCACTTGATATATTACATTCCATAACTACATGAGAGCCTACAAAAAACATTTAAATATGGCAATTGAAGGTCTTGTAACAGAAGCAGGATCAAGTGATGGGGAACAGCTGGGAAAAGGAGAGATATCAAAAAACCCACTTACCTTGTGAAAAGTAGAGTCCTTAAAACTCATCCATTTGTAATCCACCCTTGGGTGTCTCCAATCTGGATATAAATTCCATCCTAAATGTAGGTGTCTAAATGTTCATATCTACATGTAAGCTAGACGTCTAAGCTAGTAACAGAGTTCAGTGCTGCTGAAGTCCACTCACATTAAAGTGGACACGTGGATCTTATCAACTGAATGGCTCTCCAGACTCCACTGGAAGATCTCCAGGGCTCAAATCAGTTGCATGTACACAGTACTGTGACTTCTGAGATGCTCTCCAGCATCCAAGGCGTCTGTACGGAGCTGGTAGATGGGACTCCAGGTCGTCAAGAAACCTGCACTGCTGGAGTAGCCAGACCACCCAGAACAGCACTGGGCATCTGTGTATAGGCAACTGAGCTGAGCCCCTGCTGATAACAGCGTGAATCAAGGGCTCTGGCTCATATGCAGACACGCGTGTGTAGACAACTCCACCCTGGAGCTGAATCCCATTCTTAGTGACCACGCATATCTTTACTCCAGATCAGATTCTTTTGGCCAACACTGTCCACTGGGATGGTTTCTGAAAACTCTGCTCCCACAGCAAGCTCACCTGTCACTCAGCTCCTTTGCCACCATGAGTCCAGATCTTACAGAATGCCTCAGTATTAAGAAAGCAAGCCAAGTTGCAGAATATATTTATTGCCAATGTACCTCAGAGAGCTCCATTTACAGGAAGGTAAGCAGCTTTCTTAGAGTCCTCTCCTTCCGTATTTTACCCATGGAAGTTATGATTTGATAGGAGAAGGTGGGCTCTCAGTTCACCTATGTAAAGATCTCAGTGTTTTGTTTCCTCGAACCACATCAGATCTAGATGCTTCCACCAAGGGATAGTCTCTATCAAAAGTATGGAATAAACCTTTATCTCACATGCAAAGCAGTTACTTGAACAAGAGTTCACATAGAAATCACAGATGCTCCCCAATCTCTTCCCTCATGTCCTTCCACACAATAATGATATTTTCTAAAGACGTGGCTTAGTGGATTGCGCAGCTCTTCGAAAAGGAGAAACCCCCTCAAGTGTTCCATGCCTTCCGTTTCCATACATTCATGAAAGTACTGTTAAGTTTCTGCACAACCTCCTCCTGCCATTTCTCATTGAGAAAGCATACAGGTGTTTCCAGGTTCTGCCCCACAGCCAGGCACTTAATAGGAGCAAAGATTTTTTTTTTTTTTTCAGCATCCCATTAAAGGTACCGGACAGAGAATATTACTTTTGAATGGCAGTGCCTTTTTTAAAAAATAAACAAATGAACAACTTCACCAACTTCCTTTAGCGGGTCCCCCTGTAGTAAGGAATTGTTTTGCAGTTGTTCAGTAGCCACAATAAACCCACTTTGTGGGTGGAGGCTTTGTCTCTCCTTTTAGTCTAACACGTCACTGCTTTCCTAATGTCTGTAAGGCAATCAAGGTTTGATTGTTTTAGCTGGTCTAAGGCATCCAATAATATATATCAGCAACTTTTAATTTATGCAGTGTGCAAGCCATAACAAATATGGACCAAACGCTATTGTAAAATAAGGAGTCTAAACAATCTGTCCCATAACACATCTTAAGACAGGCTGAGAGTCACTGGCAGCCCCTGGACTAATAATTGCTCAATTCTCCATTTTCTCAGCAAGTACTATCAAGGAGTAAGAAAATCCTAAAGGATGTCTTCAGTAAATTACAGAGCCTTTTAAGGGCCTATAGAGACCAGACTCCTTCCTAGCAGAGATTGCATTGGTAAGAATTTTTCTGAATTAAATGGGAAGTTATAACTAATTACAAGTCAGAACTGGGGATGAGATTTACATGATATTTTAATGGGTGGGAGATGCAGTATGGGGATGTCCCACCATAATATTACTTTATTTCTTCCACAGTTACAATTACAAAGGAAAAGGAAAATTTTCACACATAGAGTTGTGTGAGGTAAAAAAATGACTGTGGAAAGTCTCCCTATTTCAGTCTAAGATCTGGTGAACAAATTTCCTTATTAGTGGAGGAGCACAAGTAACGGTTTTCAGGCATGTAATTGTAATGAAGGCAGAGAAGATGAAATTACCAGAAAAGAAGAGGCTGCTGAGCCATTTCAGAGTATTTCCAACAGAATTAAATAACCTTCTGAAGACTGCAGGACTGTTAAGTCTATAAAGTAATACTGTTTGTATCAGATCCTGAATATTCTCACTGTTTAAAACAAAGCCTTCTGGACTTTGGAGGAACATGATTTCTACTAAACCTCATTCGTCATTCTGGTCAAAATCTACTGATCCTTACCAGAACCTGGCAACTTCAGAATGAGGTATCTTTCACAAGCTGTTGAGGTCAAAAAGAAAAGAAAAAAAAACCAAAACCCCAAAACAACTGCAACAACAACCAACCCCAAACAAACAAAACCCACCAGTATTTCAGTGCTGTTCAATTCAGTTTAATACCATACACTCAAAGTTAGAATTTGGGCCAGACAAAATGTTTCACATGGTGTGAAAAGAAGCATAAAGCCTCAATGTGAGAAAAGAACACCTGATATACACAGCATTTACAAGCTCAATGTCAGAAAAAGCAGCAGCAAAAGTAGCTGTGTTATGTGGGACTACCATCAGTGTGACATACATAATAATCCACAATGCCCTGGCCTCAGCTCCCATATGGTGCCAAAGCCCCAACGCAACCTTTCCTCAGAGCTTCTTTAATGATCTAATTGGTAGTAATCCTGCCTCAAAGGATTACAAGACAGTTTAGATCCTGTAGTAGGAAATTCTAGTAAACAGCCAATCATACTTCAACATCAGTTAATGCCCTTTTTTATCACATATTTTGTTTGAAACCGTTACCCCCTTGGTGCAAAATGAGGAAAAAAAAAAAAAAAAAAATCACAGTTCAAGCAGCTCCAAAACTCATTCTTCTGCACTACATCAGTAGAACACAACTCTGTCCGATATATGGTGCAATCTAAACATGTACAGGTTTGCTTAGGAAAAGACTTGCATACCATATACTTGGCCCATAGAACCACAGAATAATTGAGGTTGGAAGGGACTTCGGGAGGTCTCTAGTCCAATTTCCTGCTCAAAGCAGGGCCAGCTCTGAGGTCAGACCAGGCTGCTCAGAGCTTTACCCAGTCAGGTTCCGAAACCTCCAAGGACGGCGCCTGCACAACTCCTCTGGGCAGGCTGCTGCACTGCCTGGCTGTCCTCACTGGGAAGAAGTTATTCCTTACATCCAGAATCTCTTAGTTAAGGAATTTCTAAGATAAACAGTAGCTGGGATATCCATCAACTAGCAGCTCACTGTTTCACAAAAGATCAGTATCTGAAACCTTTTAATACCCTAGCAGAAGGAATAAAATCCAGATTGTAGAGAGGGAAGGGAGACAGGAAACATACAGGAGGAGGAAAAAACTACTGAACTGGTCAACTGGTAACTATCCTAACGTGTTGCATATATGTAACCATATTCCCACAGATACTGAGGATTACATGAAGACATAAACACTGAGAAGTGCTACAAAGGACAGACAGCAATAATTTAAAAAAAAAAAAAAATAAATGCATCCCACCTAACACTGCTGGTCAAGAGACTCCAATCTTAGGTACACTGTTATTCCCCCCACAAATTACTTGCGGGAATCATGTTCTGTTATCAGTCTTCCAGATATCCTCGATCCGCGTGCCTATCTCCCAGTCTTGCTCTGAAGTCAGTGGAACTATTCACGTGTTATTTCAGAAAGACCAGGAGCTTATTTGTTTTACTCAATGTTAATGACTTCTTAAATAGTCACTACTTACCAAGTTCTACTTCAATTGTATTGTTCTTCGGATAAATAAACTCTGGTCTCATCTGCAGTGGTCCTTCTAACAGCAACAAAGAGAAAAACAAAAATCTTCAGGCAAGAAGAGTTCCACAACTTACTTCAACTGATAGTTTTACAATGGTTTTGTTTTATTGTTTGGTACTATTGTAGCGCCACGCTTACTACCAGTTTCAAATGTACAACAGAAAGTATCTCGTAAGATTTGCTGCACTCTATCCAAATGATTCTACTTTAGCTTCCAAGTTAACAAAAGGCTTTAGCTTACCTTAAAAGTACTTTAAAAAAAAAAAAAAAAATCTCAAATTTACTGGCAGTTGATACAAAAGTAATACAAAAACCAGAAAACAAAACCAAAACCAAAATTGTGATTAACTTTGTCAGAGGGATGGATAAGGAAGAGAAAGAGGGATTTTATCAATGACCTCCTAGATCAGGCAAATATCTATTTAAGTAAAAGAGTAAACAAGCACACACCTAAATGGGGCTGGAATTGTATCATTCTTCACGATGTAAAGACTTGCTGCTAACAACCCACTGTTCTTCTGTCACCTACCTAAAGTCAGAATTTTGATTTAGTCTAAGAAGATGGACACTCCACCTCCAGCCAGCTTTTCTGATAGGACTATTATCATGGTACTGGTCAGGCCAACAGCAACACTTGCCTACAAAGACGCAATCGTAATGATCACAGCAATAAATGACAGTACTGGGAGAGTGAGACAGCCAGTTCTGAGTGCTGTGTGCAGAGAAGCACAACCAAGTGCCCACAGTAAATATCCCTCTGGAAAGGACTGGATTATTAACTTCATAGTATTTATATAGCTCGTCACATTGCCTTTCCCATCAACTGAGATTCTAGTGAACTTTGTAAGCGAGCTCACCAACAGGGCCACAAGCAGGTGTTTTGCTGTGACGGTCTCAGCAAAAATCCCTCTTTTTTTTTTTAAATTCATTTAATTTAATGGTGCATTATTTGTTTTAGCAAAAACAACCCCCCCCACCCCACCCCAGTAACCACTGATCCCTTCTAATTCTCATTCCTAACCGCACATTTCTCATTTCCTCATGACAATTCTTCCTCAGAAGCAATGCTCAAGGGTAGCAACACGCATCAGTGTATTTTAATTTTACATTCAGGAAAACATTAATTAAAGAAGATTTGCAATTCTAATTTCACAGAGCTGCCAAATAGCTTACGCCTGCATACAAATACTTACAGCAGAGCCAAAAAGAGAAGAGAATAACCTCAATGCACTCACCTTTAACCTCTAGACTCATGGTTCGTGAAACATTATATTGTTTTCCCATATATGTGTATACCATACGGCATGTGTAGTTTCCTCTGTCTTGTAGAGTTACGTTGTGAATCAAAACAGCATTTTCACCCTCTGCCAAAAGAAGTCGCTTGTCTTCAAGAAATCCAGGCTTACACTCCTAAATATATCAAAAGTACCTGTGATTTAAGGGAACTAATAATATGGTAATTAAGTTACTGAAGTCTACCGATTGTTAAAATACTTGCCAAATACTGATTTTTTTGAAAGCCACAATGTTCGTTCTTATCCAAACGTCACTATGCTCTAACATGAAACCCGACGACATCTTGCTGCATTTGTACTTTTCAAAAATCACTACAGCCAATCCTTTAAGTTTTCAAATGCTGTGTTCTAGTTCACTGCCTTCATTTAATAGCTTGACAGTTACCTGTCTCAGGTGTAGTAAGAATCATTATGCACGTAGCAGAGTTTATGAGAATACATGCCTGCATTCCTGCTTCACTGAGATGAATGAGAGCTGCTGTAGCAGTGCCTCGTGGTGTTGGGTTTATCACCGTTTCTGTGGCAATGCAAATACAGCGAAAAACTTCCTTCTCTTCCCTGACCTATAAGCAGTTTAGAATCACTTCATCTCAGAAGATGTACAAGTGCAGCACCAAGGTTATTTTACATGTACAGGCCCATGCAGCTACTTCAATACCAGCATCAGAATTTAGAGTTGAACTACTTTACAATTTTACCTTAACACGGACAAAATACGGGTTTCTAAGCTTGCATAGTCTACAGAGTATTTTGGCAGAAACAGAGCAAAAGGCATAAGAATACCACACCATGATCAACAGGTAGGACAAGCCTAATATTCTGTGAAACTGAACTAATTATGCAAAGCCTTGTATTTAAGTATACATACAAGTTTTTAAACTCATTATCTACATAAAATACTCAAAGGATAAACTAGATTTTCACAGATCAGCAAACCAAAACACATGTTTTTGACTCTGAAAAAACATGCAACCCAAAAATGGACAACTGTTTGTTTTTTTTTTTTAAATATGCCTCCCATACCTCCTTACACCTTCCCCATACTGTAGCAAGATAGACACCTTAAACTGTAGAGAAAAGAAACCTTCCTTTCCAAAAGCTGCTTTTCACAGTTACTTCATAACACATTTTAAACAGATTAATTCTTATCTTGTATAACTGAAATACACATGCACAATACCTTATACCAGTGTACTTCAGGCTGATTATTGTCTTCATCTTTAAAGTGTTCTAGATCAGGACATATAATCTTCCCAGTATTTGTACTCGTCACTTTTTGTTCAAACTTCATTTTTCCATTAAAACACAAACCGTTATTGTTCTTAAAAACTGTCAGGTTTATGGTTTTTTGGTTAGAGTGGTTAAGGCTCCTGTAATTAGAACAGCAGACAAGTCAGGTCATTAACAATAAGGTTCCTTGTTTCCAGAAAGTCAGGGAGTTTATGGAGAGGGACTTCAGCATCTCCACCAGCCTTGCCTCTAACCCCCTGCTCCAGCCCCCCTAGCTCTGAAACACCACCCTCAGCTCCTCACCCCCTGTTCCAGACCGAGAGGTGGGAATAAGCTCTGATTTCATGTTGTGGGCAGAAGTGGGGTCTGCTCTGAAAGCACCAGAGGGGATGCCAGGACTTCTCAGAGCTGACACTCTACGGAGCCCACAGCACCAACCCAGCCTTGCCATTTTCAGTGCTGCATTTGCCAGCACACAGTAGCGCAGGGTAACCCGAAATACATCTGCGCTGGAACACGCGCAGTGACAAATGAACAGGAGAAGACGGGTTCATCTCAGCATTCCTTGGAGGGACATATCAAGAGAAACAGGCCAGAACTTAGCAGAAGAGAGACAGAGCTTTTGAACAACATATACATCAAGGTACAGTATTGATCTGAAACCACTTCACACCAAGAGGTCACAAGAACCTGTGCTACAGTAGCTCTGCAGAGAAGAGATGGCACTAGAAACCAGAAGCCTATGCCAGAAGTAAAGGAATACTCTCTATTAATTCATTGCTCAACTCTTTATTTCTCAATGCTACGCTAAGGGAAAAGTGTCCAGAAGAGTGAACTGCATGTTTTGACAGTCCTGGCTTCAACTTCTATGTACTGCACCTTGACAAGCTCTGTAATCAAGGTTTAAGTGACTGATACACAAAATGTAGCCTACAGTTAACAGAACTGAACCTAAGCAAGGCTTTTGTCCTGCTGACACTATGCAAGCCAGGGATGTGAGGTGCCCATGGGAACACATCCCATAGCAGGAAAGACTAAATTAAAATTATTTAACTGGGTAGCTTTGGAAGGATTACATTTCTTCTGACTTCCAATTTTAGCTTCGCTATTGACTCTAGAGCAGGAAGGTGCAAAGCCCTGTGACCTGTGCGTACACTGGAAGCTTTTGCTGATCACTTATTACATTCACAACCCAAAGCCCTTCAGCATAACTGGGGGGCTGTATGCGCACCACTACCCATAACTACACGCTACTAAAATTTTGGGTCACCCAAAAAGCCTGCATTGGCTGTTCTCAGCGTGCTGTGGCAAGACCATGAGGAAAAGTACAATTTCTGTGCGCCTTCCCAAAATTAATTTCCTGTTCAGCACATACTGAATTTCAGCCATTATAAATAAGATTTGACCACATGAAGTGGTGACGTACAGTGCACTAATCTGAGCTGTAAATATGGCAAGACCTTTAAAGTACCAAAGAGGTGAAAAGAATCTATTCCTTTTTTCCTTCTTCTCTGTGCACTCAGATCTTTGGAGCAGTACTGGGGACGCATTACTTGCACTGTCTCTAAAGCTGTCTAGCACATTGCTGTGCTCTTCACATGCATTCTCATTTTTGACCAGTAACATTCGGTAATGTTTTAAAATAAAACACAGAAATGGTTTTCTGCCTTTTATTTTGTAAATTTCTAAAAGGATTCCCAAAAAGTTGCTCAGCTCTCCAGAAAGTCTGTACATGGTGATACCACATAACATGCAGATTTTGCTCCTCTTAAATCCTTCTTCCATTTAACCACATCCAATGAAGAAACCAAAATGTTCTTCTGATCTATCAGTATCAAACAGCAATTTGAATGCAAGAAAAGCTGAAGCAGTTAAGACTTATCCCTGTGACCTTACACTTCATCCAAAACAAACCAAACAAACAAACAACCCACACAGACCATTGTTAATATTATCAGGCTTTAAGATTAGGAGTCTTCTGTATGAACCACTTTTGCAATGCTACATGTGTGGAAGAAAACAGAAAAAAAAAGGCAGCACGCAGCAACAAAAAGCGTGGTCAAAACAGTGCTTTTAACTGATCTAAGCTCTCTACCTAAACCAAAAAATTCTGTACACTCAAGTTCCACAAATATATTACCACACTTGTAAGCATTAGCAACCCAGTTGTTTCCCTCCTCCCTTCCTTACCTTACACGACATTCATAGAGTCCAGAATCTTCCAGCACTGCAGGAATAAACCAAAGCAAGCCCTCTCGCTGATGGATCCTGGCGTCTCTCTCTGTAGTTACTGGTGTAGCACTACCATTTTTATACCATGTCAGATTGTATTCAGAGTGAAGCACTGGCAATGTAATTATTGGGCAACTAACAGCTGTAGGCTCTCCAACAAGTACAAAGTAATCACATATAACGCATTCTTCTATTAAGAAAAGAAAAAAATTTTCAATGCTTTTAACCTGTACACTTTCATGTTTTAGAAGTATTACTATCCATTCCAAGTTACACAGAATTAGAAAACAAACTTTCTGTAAAAATTTACCATTAAAACATCTCAAGGCTGCCATTTTTTGTTTGTTTAGCGCCTTCTGGTTGAGGATCTAAACCATACATTTTAGAAAGCTTAAGCCACAACGTCCCTCTATTAAGGCAGTCAGCAAAAAGCACATACAAGTCCAACGGCCTCAGTGCAAACCAGGGTATAAGAAGATACATGGGATTCACCAGGCAACACAAGCGTCACAACTCACCTGTCATGTCCTTGTTATCTGTGCATGTTAGTACTTTTGCAGAATTATCAGATTCTTAATGTGGATACTATCTATGAAAAGCAAGATGCAAACAGTAGTAGTGCGGAGCTCCTCACAGTACTCTGGCCATTATGACTGTGGGGCCAAAAACAAATTAGGGAAAAAAAAGGCCAGGGACGGAAAGAGATGGTTTTTGACCTGAAGCACAAGACAGTACGGAATGAGATCAAGACCTCAACACATCAAAGAAGTCTGTGAACCAACATATCATAATACAAAGGAAATTTGGAGAGGCGCAGTATTTAGATTAAGAATTCTTGACTATAATGTATTATTTCCTTACTACACTTGCAATTTCTGTCATCTTTATCCAGAAGGCCCTTTAAATTATGAACATTATTCTGAACATCACATAAAAGGCGAGCATAAAGAGAATTTTTATAATTATGGCTGTGTAACAAGTTGATGAGACACAACCATGCAGCCTAGCAAGCAGTTTTTTAAACATCAGCAAAAAAATACCAGAGAAAGGACAGATACTGCAAAAAGTCACCAAGAATCCAAATCTGCAAGTGAAAACTACTTGGAGAATACCAGTTTAGCACAAACAGAGCAAGCCATTTGGCTATAAAGCAAATTTTAGACGCTTCCAAACTTCTGCATACATGTGCAACACTGAATTCCTATGAAACTACAAAACATCTGACTAAACGGATTTTACAAATCTTGCTGAATGACTGTATAAATACAAAGCTAATGTATTCAGTTTCAAAGTAAAAATAGTCTTCAGTAAACTTTCCAGTCCCACCACCTTCCTATCACCTACTTGAAAAATTTCCCTACAGAGCTTAAACTAATTCAGAGACATTAATATTAGACTGCTTATGCCAAGAGCAGCAAAACAAGCATCATTAATTTATGTAGTCCTAAACTTCACTGGAAAATTAGATCTACCATTAAAAATATTACTAATTAAACTGAGCCCTACTGCTTTCAGGACTAGAGCTACAGCGTGTCTCTTAAAGAAGGCATTCTACAGCTAACTAAGCCAAGGAAGCCAATCTCTTTGGACTTTCTTCACAGGAATCTGGGAGAGGCTAATCAAAGCCTCAGTACCCTAAATTTATGTGGCTAGATTTAAAAATATTTATGTCAATTTGTCCATTCCATCCCCAGTGCAACTTCAGTCCAAGAAGAGGGATTCAGCAGCTCTTCAATACACTGAAACAAAACCAAACCCCAAATTCACTATTTGCTCTCAGTAACTCTTTCCTACTAAATACACACAACTCATCTCTTGCAGGTTTTCTCTTTTAAAATGGTAACTTCAACAACGTATTTAACTTACCAGCATTGAACAGAGGTATCAGTAGAACGAGACGACCAATGAGCAAAAATGCAGATGTCATCTTTTGCTGCAAAGAAGAATTTTTTTCCATTAGTGTGGTAAGAGTGTTCAAGCTGCACTGTCCTCTGCACCCTGCATTACTCCTTAAAAAGATCATGAGAAGCATTAGTCATCTTGGGGAGGGAAAATACGGGTTTGGTAATTTAGCCCCAGCCTTTGAAGATTTCAACTACAGCAACTGTTGGCCTCCACAGAAGGCTGCTCAGTTTTCAGCTTTCTACTGGTAGTTTTCCAAATTCCTAGGGGAATAACTCTTGCACAAAGTTTAATTTTCTTTTGCCAGCATAGTTATGCCAAAAAAACCCCCAGCCCTCTAGGACAGACAAGTTATGCTAGCATACAGTGATTTAAGCTATACTGTATAATCTAGAAACCAAGCTTGACTGAGCTACTCCTCTTTTCACATGTTTACGACACACAATCAGAGAGATGTATGAGGTTTCATCCTTTGAACTGTTCTTGTACCGCTGAGGCAGCACTGCTTTTAAGAGCAGATGAACTTGTAGTTCTTTGCAGGAGGACAAGCACACTAACTCCAGTGTGATCTGGCACTTAAACTGGCATCTAAAGTCAAACGTGTGTGGAAACCGCAGCTAATATGAATTGCTGTGGTCAGACGAAAACAAATTGCTCAAAAATTGTAGTTTCACTTCACACCTCAGGTCTTCTTTGCAGCTTTCTCCAACAAAGACATGACTGAACAGACACCCACTGCACTCAAGGCCTGCAAGGGGCTTCCATGAAACCTCTAAATCTTAACCAAGTCCTGCTCCCCTCTCAGATGTGCTTGCTTTTTCTCGGTGTCATCAGAGCCCTTCCCAAGCCTTCTACTGTCAGTCAGCTGGTAAACACCTAACCCCTTTCCCTTCTGACAGCTCCCCGTAGGTTAAGGTACATTTAGATGTCTTGCCTTTCCTCAGTTCCTGACTATTTTGCATGCTGCTGCCTCTCACTCTAAAGCAATCTGGTTTCCCACATAGCAGTCCATTGCCAAACATTCACTGCACGGGTCCTAGTTAATATTTGCCTTCTACCCAGCTAGAAATGCCTGGAAGAAGAGATGGTATTCCCTGAAAAACAGACATGGCCTTGACATACTTTTATATCCAGTGTAGTTCACTTTAGTGACAAATAAGCCACACCGGCTCCTTCTTTTGAAGCATTTCATATGCAGAAGTGTTGGGTAGTAGATGGACACACAGAGCAGAGTTCAACACTTTAATGTAACAACCTCCAAGTACGTACTTCTTTTGGACAGTTTACGTGACAAAGCACTCATACCATAGTCTTTATTTAGTTGCCTTGCATGTGGTTTTCCTGTAACTTGCCAGTGAGCTGATCATCATTCCTGGAGTTTCAGTTTACCTGTAAAGAGTGGAGAAGGGGAGTGGAGAAGGGGGAAAAAAAGATTTTACAGACCGCATCATTTGGACAGCAGCATACTCGTACAAAACCAAATTTTCTACAGACGTCCTAAATGTAAAAGCAAGAGCATCCCTCTGCCTACTCTAGAGGGATGACTTAAAAAAGCCGCAACAAAACTTGCAGTAAAGATTGACCAAGAATGTTAGCAAAGACCTTTGGAAAATGAAGTTTCTGTCAAAACCAAGGTAACATTACATAGGTGTCAAGCAAGCAACAAAACCAGACATAAGTAGCCACTTTGTAAGACAGATTGTAACCACTAAAAGGAAACAAAGAATACTTAAATTTAGGGCAAGACAAGAATAACTAAGCAGTCCAACAGGTCAAGCTTTACATTTTGCACCCATTGCTGGTCTCCAGGACCAAGGGTGGATGTCTTTCTAACACTGCATGCTAAAGCTTAACTTTTTTGAAGTTCTGGTCTTTCAAAATTCACACATACCTCCCCTTCAAATATTGCAACGGTAAAGCTTAAAAACTGTGGAAAGAAGGGAAGGAGCCTCTAGCTTTTGTAGCTGCAATACCTCACAGTCTATGGAGCATTTCTATTCTGGTCAGTATGGTTTCAAGCAACCACACAAGGTTTGTACACTTTTTCTTAAGCAGAATATACAGAGAAACACTACTTAAAATCTACAAGTGTGAAACAGCAAACTTTGTTTAAAAAGCAGATGTTTGTTCACATACCTAACAACTTTAGCCTTGTAGTGCCTTCTATCCCAGTCTCAGCAATGTGAAATGCCCCTGTGATACAACCACAGAAGCTCAAAAATCTCACTTACGTAGAGAGAATAGCAATTTCACTGATGACACTGCCTACAAACTTAGTCTGGAAAACTGTTTCGGCTCAAAGCTTGCTGGGCTCAAAGGAAAAATGTACACGAAGTCTTTTAAGAAATAAGGAGAAAAAAAACCCCCCACAAACCAACAACAAACAAACAAAACCCCACACCACCAACCAATCATGTCTGTGGTTCAAGCTACTAAAAAAGAAAACATTTGATTTCCAAGTTACTTTCCTAATATTTATCTTCCCATAGTTAAAATACAACTTACTACTGCTCCTTCAAATTTCTAAAATTACCATCTTGAAAACTGAAACAGAAAACATGTGGACCTATTTTAAGATACTGACATTTTGTTCTTTGCAGGATGTCCTATCTTCACAGAACTTGCCCTTTTACTTGCCTTACTAGCCAACTTTAACTGCCATAAGAACAGGTTTAGAGACATATTGGGTCCCTAAACCTGCATGCAATGCAATTAGCAAACTTGCCCTTCAGGCAGCTGTGCAAAACACATAACTGTATCTTTGTTTTCCACATTTTCTGTCTCCAATTTTTAAAAGATTTTACTTGCAAATAATTTATAAATACATGGACATGATAGATCCTTGCAAAGGCCAACACAATGAAAAAACGCTCAAGATAGTGGCACAGAAAGCGTCTAAGCCCCTCAACTGCATATCAGCACGTCACTGTTAATTGGCTTTCAGTACTGACCACTGTCTCTGGGGACTCATTACAGCAAGGGCGCCCAGCAGATCCTGAGCCTGTGAGCCATACAGAAGAATACAGAAATCGTGGTACAAAGGCAACTCATTATCATCTCTGCAAACAATGTAATAGCACAGAGGTGTAAACTGCCCCAAATTAGAGGCATACCTATATAAAAGAACTGCATTAACTTTTCAAGTAAAACTTTAATACAGTTTAATTGAAATGCAGGGCAAGGGGGGAGAACCAAACCCATCCATGTATGACCACTTGCTCCAAAGAACCACCAAAACAAGACTCAACCCACCACAACAATTCATACAGCTCACACCTTGTTCCTTGTTGTGCTTACTCCTGTCAACAGGAGTAAGCTGTTAAGCTGCCTACCAGGGTTAAACCATGACACCAAAGCAAGAGAAAATTTCTAATAGACTATACCTTGTTTCCAGTCGACCACTTTCCCGAGGTCCCAACTTTCCTGTCTAACATGCTCAATATATAAACAAAAATGGAGCTGATGACCACAAACCTTAGTCCTTAAATGCCCTCTTTCTAGACAATCCTGCAAGTTGCAGGACTACAGAAAAGTTATACCTTTAAGGAAAACCCATTATCCAAGACATTCTGTTGAAGCTACATCAAAACAAAGTCACAGAAATCAAAGACGCATATCCATAAAGAAGCCTGCAATAGTTAAATCTTTAAATGCTAAATTCCAGTTCAGCTTTGAGACAACGCAGTAACCCCTCTAAATCTGAATCTGACCAAAGTGTTTGCTACAGGAACTGCCCCAACTTTCACCAAAGCACAGAAGGAATAAAAAATAAAAAATAAAATAAAAAAAGGGTATCTGTAGCTCTATGTAACTGGCCACCACCCGTTGATTCTAGTAGAGTGAAGAGCTACCTACCCACCCACTTCCACCTCACCTCAAACGGGAGGCAATGAGAGCATTCAAACCACCTTGAATGGAGCTATCTTATCAGTATTCAAATCAATTAAAACCAGTACCTCCTTTCAGCATCAAGCGGAAGGAGCTCATTTCGCAGTCAGTGCTTTGAAGACTTTTCTATGTCATTTCAGCTCCTGATACCTGTCAATATAAAGTAATGTGGACTTTAATGCAGAATATTTCTTACTGAAGTCCAAAGTAAGTTACTACTTTCCCACTAACATTTTCAAAGGACAGTCAAGGGGTATTTAAAAGGACCAGAAAGGCTCATGCAGATAAAACTGTATGTATCAAAAATACAGTGATGCAAAGTATTAAAAAAATTAACGTTTTGCTCTTGGGGGAGGGGGAGGAGGAAATCAGCAATATTGTTTACAAAAAGAAAGTAATGGGTATTTCTCATTTAAGAATTAATTTTAAATAACTGAATTAAAGATTCTGCGTTATAAAACAATTTTTGTGCAAGAGTTTTATGCCTATTTCTCAGCTTCTACAGCACTCCAATTTCGCAATCTATATGAAAGGCGAGCGTGTTCACTTAGTAACTCCAGCCTGTTTTTTGAGAACCCAAGCACGTACAAATGGTCCAAGTCAAACAAGCGTGCAGTTGCCGATTTTATGAAGAAGAAAACCAACGCGCATCCAGCATTTTGCTCGAGTCCCTGACGAAGACTCTCCGAACTTAAGGGCTGCTGATGGAAACAAACCAGAACCTTGGGTCAGCTCAGTAGCTTTTAATGGATAGCTCAGCCCTACCACGCTGCGGCTGCCCAGGCTGCCGCCAAGCACCACCTCGGCTGCGACCAGCACCGGCCCGGGACTGTCAGAGCAGCTCCTCGCCGGGTTTGACCCTGGTGTTTCTGCTGGCGTCGCTTTCACCCAAAGCCTTGCTCTTGTCGTCACACAAACAGTTAAAGAGGAGCCCCTGTTTGATCCCGGCTATGCAATAAATAGCTTCTGTAGGGTCAAGAAGACTTACGCCAAGCTTTATCCCGCTTCCCGTTAGAAGTACTTTAGACAATGTTGTAGCGCTCAGCACTCCTACACTCGTCTTTTTTACACCGTGCTTCCTACCTGGGGTTGTACAGCGCGGTAAGACAACGAGGAAGCCGACACAAAAGCAAAATAAAAAATTCCTTCCAAGGAAGCTATTTGGTGCCATACGAGCCGGAAAACCGGCAGCCACACGCGGAGGTAGCGGGGCTGGGCAAACCCACCCCGCATCAAAACAACCGGCCTCAAAACACGCGCCAGAAATTAGCAGAAACCCAGCCGGGGGGGTCCGGTGTTTTGGAAACCGCCAGCACTGCGCTCTACCTGCCGAGGAGCTGATCCCCGCCTTCAACCGCCGCAGCCCGCGGACACCCTGACCGGCCGGGGGACGCCGCCGCCACCGCCCGCTCCCCACGCTGCCAAACCCGGGGCAAACGGGCCACGGAGCGGCGGGAGACAACGCGGGGAAGGAAAAACCCAGCTACGCCCGCCCGCCCGCCTCCAGCCCCCGACACCCCGCTGCCCTCCCCGTCACGCCGTCGGCGCTGGAAGCCGAGC
>JAVKLA010000057.1:6535912-6549131 GCA_034782735.1 Sagittarius serpentarius
CGGCGAGCCCCGCCCGCGGCCGGCGCCTCGCCCCGCCCAGCGCCCGCCCTACCGCCCCGCCCTACCCCACCGCCCGGGGGCCGGCCCGCGGGGGCCCGGCCGGCTGCTTCCGGGTGGGCCGGATGGCTGTGGGGAGCGCGGGGAGCCGGCCAGCTCCCACCGACCCCCAGGGCGTGCGAGCAGCTGGCGCAGGCGCGCTGGCCCTCACGGCGGCCTCCTCTGTGGCCTCCTTTGGGGCATCTCCCCGAAGTTTGAGCTAACCCTGTTTTCTTTGGCATCAACCCACTTCCTCCAGCCGCCACGCCTGGGTTTAGTTCCCCTTCAGGCTGTGGTCCCGGGGCGGCCGAGTTGACCGCAGCGCTGTGTGGACACCAGTTTTCCCTCAGGCTGCCCTCGGGGGCTCATGGCAAGCCCTGACCAGGCTGATCCTGGGAAGCGCCGAGAGCCCCGTGGCCAGCTCGGTGTGCCGGCTTTGCCACGGTGCGGGCCTTAACGCCCATTTGGCAGCCTGGTGGGAGCGGAGCCATTTCATGTCTTCAGATTCTAGCCGGGCACCGCAGTGCATCCAGGACATGTCGGACATAGCCATACCTGCCCTGGGGACCCACGTGGCACAAGTGAAACCAGTTCCTGGCGAATCCGGCACCCCAATCATGAAGCGAGTGCAGGGACTCTCACTTCTGTCTGGTATTTCCCAGAACAGACATGTGAGTTCCTGGTGCCACCATCCCCGTATTCCATCACCTGAAGCTGCTCAGCTGCTCTATTTGGAGCAGAGCTTTGTTTGCTTTCCATCATGTAAGTGTTTACTTTTTATCTGGTTTGGTCAGCTGTCCCTTCGACTGTGCCAGGGTATGACTGTTTCAGTTCAAGCAATAGTTTCTTCCTGCAGGGTTTGGGTAGCAACTCTATATAGTTCTCATTCTTTAGTTTGATGGTGAAATTAAACATGTTCAAACATAGAGATGCAAGTTTTTCCAGAGAGGGAGGAGTTTCTCTGGAATTGTTTCCTTGTCCATAGTTTTCGATTCAGTGCCTTTTCCTCCTTGAGTTTGCCTTTACCTCCTTCATTTTGCTTCCCATAAGCTTACTTCTACTCACTCCTCAAAGACATGACTGCAGGGTACTCAGAGTGATTGCTTTTCCCCATCTCTGCTTTTATTCATGATCCACATGCATTAGCTTTATTTACACTCCAGTTGAAGTAAACATACATTTTAATATGAATTATAAAAATGTCATGTAAAAAGAAGCTTCATCTTGGGGTTTGAACAATTTCCAAACCAATGTGAAGGGACTGTCAGCTTGGTTTAGGGTTTGGAAAAATGTGGGAAGACGTGTTTTAAGTTATTAAATGGTAGAGGAGATCCTCTGTTCCAGACTCACAGAACCATTACTCTTTCCCAAGTGGGAAGCTCGGCCTTTTTTGGGTAGAAGAGCTAGTTCTCTTCCCTCTTGGTTTCATTAACACTAATTAGAGGAAAGAAGGGATTCTCATACTGGCCTTCTTCCATGTTGACAACATCAGGATGAAGAGCTGGCTTCAGCCACGGAGCTCTCAGAGAGGAAAGCTGCGAAATGTTTACCAGCTCATCGGATGATATAAAGGGGGAGAAAACCCTTTACGAGCTGGATGTGTAAATTTCTGTTCCTGTTGCTGTGTATGATTATAAGCTTTTGCAAGCTCTCCTGTCTATTTCAGCTGTGCAAAATGCTTGTATCCGCTTTTGCCTTCACTGCTTTTGAGTCAAGGGTGGCATTCAGGTGACTGGCTAAATTGGGGGAACTTCATAGGCCATAGCAATCTTAAGAACAAAGATATTAGAGTGCTCTAAGTATTCGTCTGCCCAATACTTTGTTCCACCATATCCAAAGGATAACAGCAATGCTTCCAATTAAGCTGCACAAAGTTTGAAATTTGGCAACACAGGGGGATTGAGAGAAAGAAGTGTCTCCCAGTAGCCATCAATCACCAGGAAAGCTGTCCATCATGTAGGGAGAGAACAGGGAGCATGCCAGAAACCCAGCAGTCTCAAGGAAGAGTAACACTTATATATGGGATGTATATAATACTTTATAATTGTTGAAGATAAAATGGTCATTTGTAGAATCTGGCACACATCACTGTTTCCATAATTCTGATATCCCATATCTGTCATGACCACACTTTTAAAATAAAAACCCAAAGTACTCTCTGGCACTCGTTTTAGAGAAAGTAATCACTCCAAACCAAAAGTAGACTTCCAAAAGAACACACGCAAGTGTCAGCACTGCCAAACTGTGATTCAGGAGTAAAGTATGCATTTTTCTCAGAGCAGAGGATGTTTCCTAGAGTTTCCTAAGAGTCTTGTGAATGAATTGATCGTGAAACATCTAGTAAGACTCCAGTTAGAGAGGAGTAATTTTGCGAATTTCTGTTCTTGTTCCACTGTAGAGCTGTTTTCCCAAGTGAGTTTTACAACCCAACCTGTTACCTCAATTACACAGTCAATTGTGTGAGTGTACCTAGGCGCTGAGTTCACACGTAATTGGGAAAAGCCTGTCATTGCTTCCAACTGCAGGCCTCTGAGGCATGTTTCAGGGCTCAAACCTCTGGGCCAATGCCAGGTTGCTGCTAGTGAGACTGCATTGCTGAGAAATCAGTCAGCACCAAGAAGCCAGACAGAGGTTTCTGTCCTTCAGTATCCTGGAGTAACTAGCCAGGGTGAACTTCAGAGCAACATGGTGTGTTGTTCCAGTTGGCCCTGAAAGGTACGGTTCCTGACACATCGATCACTGATGTTGGAAGTGACAACCATGTCATGCTAGTTAATTCAAAGGCAGTCTGTTAATTCCACTGAAGTTCTCCCCAGGGCTCTTTGGGCTCGTAGTTTAATATAGGTTAATGTGGAAAGTAAGCAAGAAACACAAATTTATGCCAGAGAACCTATTTACACTGAGTTAAATCTTGCTACAGCTTGCTGCAGCACCAAAAACTATAGATCTTTGAAAACAAACCAGTTCTGCGTCTCCTACAGTCTGAACACACCTGTTTTAGCACAGCAACAGAGCTTGTGCCCACCAAGATCCTCATTCCAGAAAATCTTAAATGCAGGGGTGGTTGATTTTCTGTCAGCCAAGTCCAAAGTCTAAATCAAAACTGAGCAGCTACTTAATCTACTAGATTCCTTCCCTTAATGCCCTCTTGTACAAAGCTCACTTTTCTTGGAGAGGTCAGGTACCAACTGAAACACAAAGACACAGACATCACATTGTGCTTCTAGTGTTACTCCTTCAAAGGCACGTCAGACCTATTTAGTGCACGTGGCAGTAACCTGAAACATGTTCTCATGTATTGAGGCTCTTTCAGTCACACTGTCCAGAATTTCCACACAAAGCAAAGAGGGTGCCTATTTGATACGGTATAGCCGTCTGCACTTACAGCAGATTTATACTGGATAAAGCAACTGATCTCAAATTGACATTTTAAGTAAGTAAAAAAGCCTGAACATACCAGTTACCTCAAATGACAGCTTTTGCAATTGGAATCTCATTTAGAATAAACATTTTTATTCTTTTTAAAAAAGCTAGAAGATCTTTCATCAGTTCTACATGTTTCCATGTGCAACTGCAGCTTAAGTGGAGGAGGTCTCTGGAGTTATTAACCAGGAATGCATGCTAGGAGTGCCTTCCTCCTCCTGCCCACCCAGAATCACTGTGGAATTCTTTATAGGATGCTTCTCTTTTGTCTTTTCTGTGACTCTTTTCCATGCCTCCTGAGAGCAATGCTGACAGTTGTTGGGGATTTTTCCTTTTTGCCTTCAGCACACAGAAGATCTGCAGCCTTGCTGATTTCCAGCATGACTAAGCAGGTCCGAACCCCAGCTTTTTTTGGCTTTACCGCATTACTACTTAAGTAAATCAGTAGTGCTTGTATTACTGATATTACCTCAATAGTTCTGGATTGAACTGAAGCAGTTCTCAAGGCAGATCCCGGAATGGCTTCAAGGTTATTACTGGTCTCCTTAGGACTTCCTTGATGTGGAGACAGTATGTTGGCACCAACAATACTCATCAGAGCCAAAGCAAGTGACGGCTGCACTAGCCAGTAGGTGAGTCATTGAAATGAAAATCAAGTTTCACAACTTGATATCTCAGCCTGACACACAGCCACCTCAAGATCTTATCCTGTTTTGTGGGTTAGAGCTCTTGGAGTCAGCAGAAGTGCAACTGAAATGGCTATAATTAATTTGCAGTGAGGTCTGTAAGATGGGTGCAGCGGTTTATCCCGCCTCTATAGCTAGCGTGAGTTTAAAATCTCCTTTTTTGTAATGGCTACGATCTGCCTGCTGTTATCATGGAGCAGCTCTCTAACTTCTGCTTTTGAAATTTGCTATGTACAATGTGCGCTCAGAAATTATTCTTGAAGGTTATACAATAAAGGGCAATATGCTGGAAAGGAACCTGGAACTGTAAGCAAAGGAATCCTAGATTTAGCCTTCTCACCCAGCCAGAAAGGGACAGCACACAATAAAATCTGGACAAACTAAAATGGCTGCATGTCTATAATCAGATTATCCAGTGCCTTGCTAGAATACCGTTAAAATTCCATGAACAAAAGCAACAAGTAAGATGGAGTAACAAAGTGGCCTGAGGAAACCCATACAAGAATATTCTTTAAATTGCTAGGAGAGCACAAAAAGGGTGCACAATTAATTACACCAGACCCTGAAATGCGGTGATTGAAAAAGAAAGAATCTGTAGGAGCAGTAACTTGCAGTGGATTGAGCTTTGAAAAATAAACGTCTGTCTCGGGAGATACTAGGGTATGTTCGTGATTTCACCCTAGATTAGAAGGAAGGATTAGTTGCCTTAGAAGCACGTAGAAATGACTGTACTGCTGCTTTCTCCTACCACATGTAAAAGCTGTAGCCTCAGAACAGCACGAGACGTAGGAAACAAAATACAGAGCTACTTTTGCCTGAGCCATGACATTCCTTGCAGCAAAAAAGCAAGAAAATAAAAGCAGTAGATGTGTGGAAGATAATACTCATGATAAAGTAAGATAATTAATTCTCTACATCAATTGTTTTCCCATGACTGGAGCATGAACCCTTTCCCTTTGGAGAGTAATTTACTGTCTTTCATAGGGCTGAGCTCTAACTGGTTGAACATAAATCACTGTGCTAAGTGCTGCCCCAAATGCTTCCAGAGGCTAAGCAGAATATTTTGATTAATATTTTGCCAAGCAGTTGGTTTTTTGTCTGCTTTATGCATGTTTAGAGGTTGTGCTGGCATTGTCACTGAGTTCTTGCAGCAGCTTTGATTTTCTTGATTTCTCACCTTGTTTTTGTTAGTGTCATAACAAATAAGCAGTATTGCCATTGTTAGTAGTTTTTAATTGATTAGTCATCAGAAGCTTTGTGCACAAACTGAACAGGGATCCAATGCTAGCCTAATTGCAAGGAAGTCTTACGAAAAGCCCAAGTAATCTGGAGTGGTGAACACAGCTGGAATTACAACATGCTCCCTCACTCAAAAATTTTATACTCTCAGGCTGCTTGGGGAAAATGGCTCATAAGTTATGCCTATTACTAGATTTTTATTCCTCTATTAATAACACCTATCCACTGTTCTTTAGTACATGTTGTAAAGTCCAAAATGCAGTTCTTAACACAGTGAATTTTCTTTGCAGCTGCTGTGTACCCACCCTGCCATAAACCTAGGTTGCAAAAAGAGGAGCCAAAGGCAAAATGGAAGGACAGTAGAAAGAGTCAGATTAGAAATAAGAAGTAGAAACTGGATTTCAGTCATCTACTTAGCAGTACATGTGGAGGGAAATGAACACAAACACTTCAAGTGCTCAGGCTGTGTCATGCTATAGCTTTTGCTCACTGCCAGCGTATTAACTCTAATTAAGATTGATCCACCTTAAAAATGAACAGATTTAAAGCCTACAAGGCAGATTTTCATTGCCGTTCCTACATATAAACAAAAGCTTACCTATGATAGAGCCCTCCCTGTGGCACCCCTGTCACTCATTGTAGCACATTTGTCAGGACACACCTATTTTCTCAGTAGGCTTTTAGTCACCAGCAGCACTCATAACACGTAACACTACCCAGATAGTTTTTCTTCTTTCCTTTTCCTTCCACATGTCCTTCAGACACAAACATTAGCTCAGACTTTGTAAGAGTAACCTTGCAGTCTTACCCCACGGAGACCAACTCATTACCACGCAACAGCTTCTCCTAAATCCTGTCCTTGTCTTACAGCCCTCAGCAGAAACTAGAAGAGTCTCCAGCTTTGTTGCTGCCAAGGTGTCACGCTCCTCTCCTTAGGTTTTCCTTCTTCCCATTCCCCAGCCATACATGTCACATTCCTCCTTATAACGCTCCTTCGGGGCAAGCTCTTCAGGACTTTCAGCTCCCAGGTCTCTCAGGCTTTCACAAAGGACAGAGTTCATCTCAGCTGATGATCCACCTGTGGGCACTGAGAGTTGTGGGGAGCAATCCTCTGACCTGCTTCCCTCTGTCTGCTTGAAAACGATCTCAGCCATAGAAATCTATCTGTACTGTGGGCATCTACACGGGAGGGGATGAATCCAGTCCTCAGACCTGCCTGAACAGCCTGCAGCATCTCTAATACATTTTATGCATTTTAAATTAATTAATTGTTTTGTGATAATTCCTGTTATTGGGTCACGTTACCAAAGAGAAGGAAGACAATTTCCCCTATGCTTTGTATTACATTTTGAACTAATAATTTCTTGTTGCTTCTGAAAGTACCTGCAGGAGCTTTTTTTGTTCTCCACTGAAACTTTCCATTGCCTGAAGAGCTGGCATTCTCCACAGCCAAAAGAAAGCAAACAGTAATGTGGAATACAGAAGTAGTTCATGAGTTGGTTTTCTGTCAGGGGAACCTTTAAAAATGAGTTGGCAAACACTGACAGTGGTGTTAAGCAATCCCAGCTCCCACTAGCATTATGCTTTCTCCCTTGGAGACATTCATTCTGTGTGATTTTATTGCTATAAAACATAACTAGACCACAGCTATAAATTGGCACTTTGGAGTTGGGCGGGGGGGAGGAACAAGAAAAAGAAAAAAAAAAAGATAAGGAAAAAAAAACAATATTGTTATTTTCAACAGCCACAGAGAGCTTTTCTGCTGAATTTCATTCAAATTTCTTCATTTTTCCTATTGGCAGTCACTGAAGGACTATCTTGTTATGGGAGCAGAAGAAAAAATATTATGTGTATCCTTTTGCCCAGCTAGTCACCTCTGTTCCCATGGTCCTTGCTTAACTCTGTTAGCAACTGACCTGTGATATGAAAGTTATGGTAAAATACTGGTGCTCTGTTCACTGAGTTATTGGGCTAGGGATAATATTTAGCCTGGATTTTGGTAATCAAAACCATCTCTCCACTCACAGTAAATACAGCTGCAGATGGCACAGTAAGCTTCTATGTTCCAAAATAAATTAAGTTCATGTTGAAATTCTTTGAATTCAAATGCTTTCCTTCTCTGGATTTCCATGTGCTCTTTTTGTCCTCTGTCTTTTCTCTAGATTGCATGTGAGTACCCACAGAGATGGGTACTGTACTGGCCACAGTCATGACCTGTGGGGCTTACCTGACCCACGGGTGTGTAAAGATGGTGACCATGGATTCTCAGGATTCTGCAGTACACAAGGACACAGAGGTCAGCTTTTCTGAGAATGTCGTTGTTACAAACTACTACAAAACTGCTATTAGTAAAAACGAATAAATATAAATAATATAAATATATCAATATAAATATAAATATTTTCTACGAGTCGCTACAAAATTACCACTATGAAAGCAAATATATACATATTGCAAGAGTAAAGCAAATATATGTATATTAAAAGTTATTGCAGAATTCCAACTAGTGAAGCAAGTATACACTTATGAACCTTTACCTGTGTGCACACCTATAAATATATTATGCCAGGTGTTACGGGTATTACACTTACCAAACTGCTCCCAAGAGTGGGGCTAACTGACAATGAAAGAAGTCTCACTTCAAAGATTATCCGTATCACGGAGTCTGGAGTCAGCTAGGCATCCCCAGCAAGGGTCCAGTCTGTCTGGGAGATCTATTGCAGAGAAGCTGTTGCAGAATAACTGTTGCAGAGAAGATCATTTTGGGTAGGTAGCAAGTTGCTTTTTACACCTTTTTGGCATAAATACCTTTTTGGTAGATGCGTAAGTGGGTGTAGGACATCAGTTCTGGAATAGTTGTTGCTGACTCCTGTTTTCCTGGAAGGTCAGTTCGTTATCACAGTTTCTTTGTCCTGCACCCATAAGGGTTTCTTTGTCCTGCCGACAACTCCTCATTGGGGAGGTTTGGGCTGAGCTTATCAGGGGCTGAGCTTGTCAGGGATTGTCTTGGGATTCTGACTAAGGAGATACCCTTCTTTGTCGGTATGTTTTCTGGGCTGCCTTTGTGGCAGCTGCGGTCAAGTCGATCAACTGTCAGAACCTCCATTCTGCTGTGTGGTGAAGTGGAGGAGAGAGGGGGGCACACAAAGGCAAAAGGTGTAAGAGAGAGAGTGTAAGGGATGCTCCCACCCTGGGTGAACAGCACTTTGCTTCAGGCATCACTGACAAGTGGGCCTGACTGAAATCAGCCTTGCTGTGCAAACCGTGAGAACTGTGCTAGGCCGTATCTTCTCAGGAGCTAAGGTGTCCAGGCCGTGCCTACTCTTAGCTAGGAGCTAACAATACCAGCCTAAGCTGGGACTAGACACAGCTAAAAACTGCTACAGCTGCACTCCTGCACACACACCAAAAGGAGGGTCTGACAATGAGTCAATCGCTTTATAAATATCTGTAGCCTTCCCAAGCCCATTGAGCTCTCCTGTGTGGCTGCGGGCTGCATGATGGTGATATCCCCTTGAGCAGGGACGCCTCTCAAGGCTACTGCTAGAGGTTGAGAGACCCTTGACCCGGCATCTGATATCTATAACAAGGTAAGTGACATGTTACATTTGGCCTAAAAGTACATTGTATGCTAGCGACATTTGTATATCTAACTATAGCTTAATTATTGGAAGTGTAGTAAGTAGTGAGTGTTTGACCACCATCTAAATTATCATTTATGTCATCATTTAAGTCATCATCAAGTCATTGCCAAATCACTCTTTAATTACTATTCAATTATTGCTTAATCACCATTTGATTACCATTTAATTTTAATTCAACCATTGATTCATTATCATTTAATCATCATTTAATCCGTAATAAACTCCTCTTAGTTAACCCCACAATGATGCCTTCTTTTAATAATTCACCTGCAACGAGGTGGCACTTAGTCTGTACTAGGGAGATGAAACCAGTTTTAAAGCCTCTCCAGCAAGAAGATGAGAAGGTTTGGACTGGAGCGGGTCCAGAGGAGGCCACAAAAGTGATCAGAGGGCTGGAGCACCTCTCCTGTGAGGAAAGGCTGAGAGAGCTGGGGTTGTTCGGCCTGGAGAAGAGAAAGCTCTGGGGAGACTTTATTGTGGCCTTTCAATACTTAAAGGGGGCGTGTAAGAAAGATGGGGACAGACTTTTTAGCAGCACCTGTTGTGATAGGACAAGGGGTAATGGTTTTAAACTGGTAATGGTTTTAAACTAAAAGAGGATAGATTTAGACTAGATATAAGGAAGAAATATTTTACAATGAGAGTGGTGAAACACTGGCACAGGCTGCCCAGAGAGGTGGTAGAAGCCCCATCCCTGGAAACATTCAAGGTCAGGCTGGACGGGGCTCTGAGCAACCTGATCGAGTTGAAGATGTCCCTGCTCACCGCAGGGGGGTTGGATTAGATGACCTTTAAAGGTCCCTTCCAACCCAAACTGTTCTATGATTCTATGATAAGATTTCTTTGAGTACATATAATACTACATCTTATGGCTCCTGCTGGGACCATCCTCCAGACCTGCTTTGCAGTCTGTGGAGACCATAACCATGTCAAGCATGGTGTCTTGCAGAGGTGGAGGGCATCATCCAGAGCACAGAAGACCAAGCATGCACAGTACCTTCAGATGCTCCTAGGCAAACTCAGAGGGATATCTAGGGGCTGGCCAGAATGACAGAATGATGAACAAATGAATTGAGTGTGCCATACTCATGGCCTTTCCCGATATCCATCTTTCAGAGTTTTGTAAATATACCCTTTTTGCTAATACACTTCCTAAATGTCATTTGCAACCAGCCAGCAATGATTAGACTCTTTTTCAAGAGTCTTTAATAACCAGTCAGAGATAGTGTAGCCTAAACTGGTGGTGTGCTATTGCGGATACCAACAACAGCAAACAGTCCCATTATGTTTCTCAATCCTCTCCCATGGAAAGTGACTTTTCAAAATGCCCTGAATGGCTCTGGTGTCAGCTGAGAGCTGGGAACAATGAAAAGGTGTATCCATGCTACCTTGCCCCCAAAATATGTCCCAGACTAGCATGGTCCACACAGATGAAGCGTAGTTCTATGATTTTCAGCAGCTCATGTGCCTGGTTTAAACAAGTCATTGCCTGATGGGAATAAATGATGTGTAATGGATGTCTTCTGATAATGCTTTTAGGAGGAAAACTAATGAGATAGATAAATAGTATCTGGCTAAAAAAAGCAAATGCTGAAGATGGTTCAGTTGAGCTAAGAGGTAAGGAAAATGGGAACCATTTGGGGCTGTCTTAGGCTTTGGTTTCCTGAGAAGTTCTGAGAAGGCTTTGATTTTGCTGTTTTGTATTGTAAAAAAGCACAGTCCCTAAGAAACATCTTGAGCCAGAAGAAATCTGTGTTGTTAATGCCAGGCTTTTCTTTTGATGAGCCAGACAGAAGATTCTTACCTCTTTACAGTAAATCAGACTAAATATAAAATCTGTGGGTTTATTTCTATGCCCTGGCATTCAAGGTAGTAAAACAACTAACCAGCTTAATATTTGATGTTGGTGAACTTAAAGAGTTAACGTTAAATTTAAGAACGTATCTTATACTAAAGTATTTTCTTCTTCTCTGCATGGTATATCAAGTCAGTTCACGCTCCAAGTAAAGTACCAGGTTCCTTTATTGTACAGGTTTTAGAAACAAAAGAGAACATACATCCTGCATGCATCCTGCATTCAAATAATTCATAGTGACAACAGGTGAAAATCCTTCAAATAATTTGACTTGTCCCCACCGCAGCTGAAGCTTTTTGTTCATGAGATGTCAGGCACAATAGAGGGTGATAGCGTAAGAAGGCTGTTGCTGTTGCCAGCCTTCCTGCCTCCCAGCATCCTACCGGAGGAAACAGCTTCCTCTGAAACAGCCAGACCGTTCTGCCTCAAAGTGCAGAGCTTAAGTCAACACTGTAGAAAGTAAAAGTTAGAGATTCAAGTGCTGAAGTCCTCTTAATTATACAGCTTTCTGATTCTACTGCCCCTTGCCTTTTTAACACAGCTTTACCATTTTTATAATATTGCATCCCAGTCGTGTCTTGTCCCATTATGCAAAGCAATGGGCAAACAGCCGTGATGTACACCTTTGCCCAAAAGAGCACGGACTATATGTAAAATTAAAGGATGTTACCAGGAAATTTTTATATGGGAGGACAAAGATTCCGATTACAATAAATGAGGACTCTCTCTATGGTCTTCCAACGGAGACAATATAGTTTGTTCCAAGCCCCCTGTTCTGAGATAAATCTGTTTATGTTTTGATATTTTTAATTCTATAGAAAGTATTATTGTCTCAGCCTTTATCTTAGACCTTTGAAGCTCATGAGATTGGCCAGATTTGTATAAAGAAGAGGAAAATTTGAGCAGGACCTGCATAGACAGAGACAGCCTTTTGAAAAAGGGTATTATGGTGCTGAGTGAATGGTGAGAAGAGTTTGTATCAGCAGGGAGAAAGGAGTGGAAGAAAGGAGACGGGCCAGGCTTCTGGGGCCACATGAAGAAGAAGGATTAAGAAAAGTGAAATGAAGTATCGTTACAAGGTATAGCAAGGCTGTGCTTGCAAGTAGAGAAAAGTTTCCTCAGGATCCCCTGCAAATTGCAACTAAGAGTTTTAAGAACAATTTGTGACAAATGTTTGAACTGGAATCCTAATTCAAATCCATCATTCAAATGTCATCAGGCTGCTGTGGCAGCGGGGTGGAGCAGTACAAACAGCAGCCACAGCTTTGACTCAGAGGTTAACCACTGTTTTACAAGCAAGCGTAGCTGGAGAGTGAGAAACATGTCAGCGAGCTTTGTTACTCTTTCCATTTCTTGTTCACTTCAACTGAGCTCTCTGGATTTGGGGGGCAGAGTGTTATTATTTGTCTACATAAAGTATCAAAAAGCCGTTAAATAATCAGGGGGACTGAGTGGGAGCATATATTGTTTGAGGGGGCCTGACCTTTTTTACAGGACCCAAAGCAGCTTAAAGGAGATCGTCATTGGTGTGGATTTGTTTGGAGGCTTTTTGTCTTTCCTTTTTGCAAAGAAAGCTTGCGACAGGATGTAACCTCCCGTCAACTAATTGCTTTCTTTCATTCAACAATAATTACTATCTTTTACTGCTGTTATGAAAGTAACTTTTGCTGATTTAACTCTTTTTGCAAGACTGTGTAATGAATCCAGAGCCAGCCCCTTCACCCTTGCTCACAGCAGCCTTGACGTTTCCCCAGCTCAAAGCAACCACACTGAGATGAGGAAGCTCTAGGCCTGTGAGCAGTATAACCAGTTTAAGAGAATAGAAGAGAATGTGCAAGCTACTTCAAGCCTTTCTCCTTTGGGGCGTTCCCTAAAACTGGTGCTAAATCACTGTCTGAGAGGGTGTTAGCTTAAATAAAATGGATGACCAGAATGTCTGATATGAGAGAAGGCACAAAATCTGAATTAGGGAATACCATTCAACTGGTGTCACACTGGTAGTTTGAGCTGATGCTAGTGTAAACTATTAAACTGGTAATATAAACCTCTGATGAGTGCTAAGCCTGAAGTTTGAAAGTGAATTAAAACTGTCAAAGCAGCAGTGCTTTTTTAATTCTTGTTTGGGACGCATGAAGAAGTCCAGCTTACTATAATGACTGGTTTCTCCCCACACATCACCTCTGGCCCCTCCGGGTCTCTGGCCACTCTTTGAAGAGCTGGGAAGGTGACACCACAGGAGGAAACGTCTCTTCCATCCCTGGATGTGACGGGTTGACCCTGGCTGGACGCCAGGTACCCACCAAAGCCGCTCTCTCACTCCCCCTCCTTAATTAAAC
>JAVKLA010000057.1:6551659-6576181 GCA_034782735.1 Sagittarius serpentarius
CACTGTTTTCAGCACAAATCCAAAACACAGCCCCATACCAGCTACTGTGAAGAAAATTAACTCTACCCCAGCCAAAACCAGCACAACATGGAAAACAGCTCCTCACTGTAAGCGTAAGAGTAATTTTGCACGGAGGTCACTAAAGCACTCTTTGAATTTCTCATTCAAGACGTTTTCATCCACAAGTGGAGTTACACAAAGGCAATAATGTCTACTACATCAAATATAGGGCACAGTAGCAATCAGTGCAGCACTACAGAAGCTTAGCCTGCAACTGGAACATTACTCACAAGGTACCAGTACACTGCTTATACTTCTGTGGTTTGCCAGGCTTCCTGCCTCTCCCTGTAACACTCAATAAGGGAAGAATGGTAATAGTCACAAAGAATAAAAGTGTCATCAGCACTTGCAAATGTTGCAAGTTTGTTTCCTATTGAAGAAATGATTTAATGTTATAAATATTTTTTGTTCCACATTTTCTGATATTTGATAATATTTCGTGGTCTGGGTCAAACAGGCTGCTAATTCCCTGGCTGTCTACAATAGATACATGTTAGTTTGCAGGTATGCTCAACTCTGGGTCCACATATGTGATATGAATGTGACCCACCCAAGGACTAGCAGCTGGGACCCATGGGCAGATGCTCCTTCTCATTCCAAAGTCGTACTTCTTGAGCATCCCCCATTCTGAGGAGATGGAAACCACATGTAGTCCCTGAGTTTCATGCATCTCACCTTTGCTTGGCCTTTCCTGTTTTTCATTGTTTAGTTGATAATAAGTCTTTCGATGCTAAGATACCTGAAATATGTAAGTTTTACTGGCGGATTTATGGCTTGCCCTTCTTTTCTTTGTCAGTGTTGTCAGCAGTTATAAAGAGCAAAAAGATTGCATTCAGCACACTGTCTTGTCCCGACTGAATTTATAGCATGAGCTCGCTATGTTAAAAGACCTTGACTGCAAAGTCAGTGCTGGAAAAAAATGGTGAGCACCAAAAAGAAATCCGTGTAGAAACCAGTATTTTCGGAGCTGGGCTTGAACAGAAGACAAGAAATAAGGCATGAGGATGCTCACTGAATTACCAGGGAGAAAAAAATGTCCTGACTATATGATCATTAAAAGAGAGCACCTTCTTTCTTGCCAATAGAGCCAAAGACTTCCTAGAAGGTACAATAGTATGTGACTAAATAATTATAATGCATGTAAAAGGAAAAAAATATTAGGACTGCATAAGCAACTTCAAGCAACGATCTTGATAATGTTAATCTTGATAATAATCTGAGAATGAAAGCAATGCCCAACTGGACCATACCAAAGTTCCCATCTGGTCCAGCGCTCCCTCTCCAGCAATGGCCATTGGAGACGCTATTAAGGGACACCATGCAAATCTGGCCATTAGCTACGGTCCGTTCCTCTCTGCATCCAGAATTGCTGGGAGCTGTTGGCAGTTGCTCTCCCTCGTCCTGCCCATCTCCTCCCTTCTTCCTGCCTCTCATTTAGAAAAAGCACATGGACGTTGCCCCTCCCCTGGGATCGCCCCACTCCCAGCACCATGGCAAATGGGTGCCTGCCCATGGGTGGGGTGCTGCCACCTCTGCCCACCTTCCTCTGCTGGGCTTCGTAGCACCTCTGGGTTTCTCCGTTGATGCAGGAAGGAGGACTGGCAAAAGAAGACCCAGATACACTGCTGACAGTGGCCCTTCACACCCAGGTGTGCCCTCACTCTGTGGCACTATCCAGGTAATGGGATCAGCACAAGCACACCAACTCAACTGAAACTACCTATATATATATATGCCTATATATATATATATAAGATGGAAAAAGGGAATTTCATTTTAAGATGATGAAAAGGGGAAATAACTGAGGTAAAGAGGAGGAAAACAGAACAGAAGGAAGGTGATGGCTATAAAAGGAACATTAATGTTACTGGAGTGTTTCAAAGTATTGCCATAAAGTACACAAGCTGTAACTTTCTCAGAAGCCACCAAAGGACGTGCTTGAAGAGGAAGTGAAGCATGTGCCTTTGTGGTTAGCTAACCCAATTAGCGATGGAAATTGACCTGATTTAGTAAGCAGGAGATATGCTTTTATAAATCACTGTCCCAAATATAATCAGTTTTTTACCCATTTTAACAACATAGCTGTGACTTCTTCGATGCTTGATGGTGCTTTCTATTGAAAACGGCTTGTTGGGGCATTTTTCGTACACATAGTGCTAAGCAAGCCAGTATTTTTGCATATATGCTCACTTCACGAAGTCTTTCCTGAAAATAATAGACTGTGTTTTCATTAGGTGAAACACTTTGTGAAGTCTTTTGTCTTACAGATCAGATTCATTGTTCATTTTGAGTAGGTCAGTCTTGGATACACAGCTGAGCCAGCTTCAAATACAAATACAAATACAATTACCTTAATTTCACAAGAAATAGCTGTGAAGGATGGCATCACTTAGTCTGAACCCAGGAGGAGAGCAAAGGTCTGCTCAACAAGATTCAAAAGCTCTTCCTTTGTCTACCAGTGAAGATAAGGTCAAAGTTCCATAATTAAAACGTAAACTATGACGGTCATTCTAATGTAGAATTTTCTTCCAGAATTACAGCAAACCACACTAGACAATACTTTTAGATAATTAAATGAGATCATTTTTGTACAATATAAAATCCAGCTGTTCAACAGGGAGGGATTTTGTCCAGGCTATAATAGGCACTACTTAAATCATGCAGTGACATTGCCAGTACTCAGCTAGTTTTGGCTAAACCTTGAAATGTGTGCCTGAAGTGACTGTCATCATCCTATTCCTTATGCAACCTTTTCCTTCCCCACCTAATCCTTTTCCTCTCTCTTTCATGCCTTAGAGTTTATTAACCCATATACTTAGAAATTTGTAACTTAGAAATAGTTGTAAGTCCCTTAGAGGTTGGAAACTATCATTTTGACTGTATGAGTATATCAAATTAGGAGCGGCTAAGATTGTTCTGAAGTTTCTTGAGATGGTGTTGGCTCTACCTCTTTACGCTTCTCTCCCTCTTTTCCAGGCAATTGGAAAAATATGTAACAATAAAGGGATGTGCTGGAGATTCCTGGTTTATCTCCTTCTTTCATGTGTGGCAGGGAAAAAGAGAAGATGCTGCCAAACCACCTTCCTCTGTTTTCAAGTTCTGCATATTTTTAGATTTCAACAATAGCATTTGACTTGCGAGCAATTCCCTAGCTGCCTAAAAAATTGCCAGTGCCTAAATCTTTCCCAGATTCTCACATTTACACCCCTTACAAGTATTTCTTTACTCCTCTTCCAGTTTCAGACTTGGGAAAGTGGCTCAGTGCTCCTTGGTCCCTCATGCTCCGCATCCCTGCCTCGACAAGGGGGCCTGGAGGTGTCCCCGAGTTGCCAGCTGCGTGGCACTCCCAGGCACGTCTTCGCTCCTTAGTGCAGCTGCCTCCATCAGGGCGTGCATCAGCTCGCCCTTCCCCATGACCTGCTTCAGCCTTGTGAGAGAAACAGAGGCTGCCTACGAAATACCGGATCTAATTGGTGAGACTATTTGCACCTCCTAGCAGGTATGTGTATACACACCCTAAGAAGCTGTGCAAAAATCTCTGCTGTGCCTTGACAGCCCAATACTGGTAAAGTTGACCACACCTAGACTGGCTAATAAGGTCATCATATCCTTTATGAAGGCTACAAAGGATGAACTTACTGTAAATGAGAGATGCAGATTGCACTTTATGTTGCTTCAGATGGATGTCGGTGTAATTAATGGTGTGGAGTTTGAGGGTGGGCTTACGTTAGCAGTGTAGGACACAGCACAAATTCTTTTTAGATGCAAAATCTTTTCTGCATCCCTACTTGGGAGTTACAGCTTTTTCCAGCTGAAGAAGCATTGTGTTGCAGGCTTTAAAGCTGCATTCCTGATCTTTTGCCATGTTCTTGCCCTGCCCCTTTATCTTTTCTGCCATAAAATACAGCTTTCACAACAAAGCTGAGAACTGCTCCATAGACCCACATCCCTGTGACTGTTCACTCAACGCCTGCTCAGATTTTGGCTAACACACAGCTCATGCTAAGGCCTGACATATGCTGGGAACAGTGCCACTAGGTCAAAGCGAGGGCAACACGTAGGCAGGACATGGTGGCCAGTAAGGGCTAAAGGTGATTATGCAGCCGCTGCCACCTGCGGCTTGCTGTTTCCTGCGGCCATCACCCTTGCATATCGATTGTCTGGCAGTTTCTTCAGAATCCAATAACTCATGGAAACTGTACAGACCAAACTTCCAAGCTGGAAGGTATCAATACATCAGCTTACCTCCAAAAAGCTTTTGAAGCAGATCCAACAGCAGCTGGACCTCTGAGGCTTTCGTGCTTGCCGGTGTGATACAGGGGTTGTCCACACCATCATGAGGAGGAAGGATGAGCACTCTCACCGTCGGCTAGGTAACTGTTTTGCTCACAGGTGCAGAAGTTACAAGTTGTGAGTTATGAATTAGAGAACTTGTGAGTTAGAAACATGAATTCGTTGACGATTTAGTGAATTCACATAGTAGACGAGGCTGCACAAAGGGGAATGAGGCTTGTTTGCTGGGTTTATTTCTTTTCTTTCCTAACGCTCATAAAATAAAGTTTAATTTACAAAATATGTTGTCCTGTAAATTTGAGAGATCCAGATGGACCGTGACAATCCCCAGTTATCTTAGCAGAAATAAATGAATGGGCCAGATAACAAGTTTTCTGAGGTCTCTCTCCATGCAGCTAAACTAAGCTCCAAAGGGTGTCGTCAGCTTCACTTCTGACTGGGAAAAATCCCTGTACCACAGCAGCTATTTCCTAGCAGAGTGCTAGCTGGCACAAGCCAGAAGCGTGCCAGGGAGCGTGCAGGTAGAAGAGGCGGTCGTGGGACAGCACTTCTGCCTCTGCCGTGAACCACTTTCATTCATGAGCACATATGTAGGCTCCTTATCCCAAAAGGGATTTCTGGCCACCACCAGATAACCTCTTGAACAAAGGCTTTTACACAAAATCGCTCCATAAACAACAGAATGAAAAAATAAAGAGCAATAGGCATGTACTGAATTTCTAAGATGTTTCTGGTTTTCTTTTTGAAGCTTGTTGATGCATGTCAAAAGGATTTTTAGAGGCTGATAAGCCATAGCAGCTTTGGCCATGCCCTTATTGCTATGAGCAGCAGTTACACTCTGTGCTGCTCCAGTAGAGAAAGTAACAAACAGAGAAATGCAGTAAGAAACACAAATCAAAATAATAACCCCCATGTGTTTCTTGCAGGCTGGTAATGAACTGGGAGTCAGGTCACACTGCAGCCTGTTTAAAAATGGAGTGGGAAGGGAGTAATTTTGTTTAATATGAAAAATGTCAGGAAGTGATAAAACTCCTGGTGTCCTCCTCATCCCCTGCCAAGAGCTTTGTACATCTTAAACAAGCACGCACAGAGCATGAAAAGGACTTACTTGTTTGTACTCCTTCAACAGGAGGAATTTAGAAAAAAATCATTATCAATTCAGTTCTGAGCAATACACCAGTTGCTTTTGCTCCGCATGTGGCATAATCTAATTCCCAAGTAAGTTGATTTCTTCCTCATGAAAATTGTGACAAAAAATACCAAAGCAAACCCAAGGAATTCCTTTCTCAAAGAGATGGAAGAAATCTCATTATCCCCAGTCTGTTTCCACAGCCAGAGAGTACACTTGTCTGATATTTTAATAGATTTGGATGAGATGCCGTGTATAAAGCTGCTTCTGCAACATCAAAACTTTAATTTGGCATGCACATACAGCAGAAATAACAACTCCAACTCTGTAACAGATGTTATGTCTTGACTGACCTTGATTTCTCCAGTTAGATGCTGAAACAGCTATATCTGAAATGAGTCACTGGTCTGACTTGAGTTACTGCTTGAGGTCAGCAAGATAAATAAAAGTTGGAGAACTTTGAATCATCTTAACAGAGGAATAGTCTGGAAATGAAAGTCAGGAATAAAAAGATAATTTATGGTCATCTTTTTTTACTTCACTGATTAAAACACTTACAGAGATAATAATGAAACCCTGTACGTTAACCATGTGAGCCATGGGACTACATTGTGTAAGAAAGAGCATCATCTCATCTGAAGTAACATCTGCTTTTAATTGCATCCCTGTACATAGCTATGAATTTTAGGTTTTCTTCTTTTAAAATTTATTTCTACATTTTGAAAAGAAACTTCTATTAACATGGAGCTAATACAAATTACAATATAAATGAATGAATTATAAATGATAATAGGAATTTTTGCATATACAGGACAAGCTCGTGGACCATTCACTTACTATTTTTCTTATTGAGTCTAACAATTTGAAGACATTCAGCACAATAAGCTTTTTTTTTTAATCTTTGAATGATCAGTGTCCTGCTGATCAGAATCAGAGCCTAAAACAGCTCATGTAGTAACCTCGTAATTTTTTTCTACATTTTTACATTGGTTTTGCCTCTCACCCTTTTAATTCGGATTTATGTGATACACTATACTTGAAACTGGACTTCAGTTCCAGTTCATTGCCTGCAGTGCACCACTGTGAAAGTTTGTTCATCTAAAAACATCTTTATGTTAATTTTAGAAAGGAAGATAATACAAATGTCATGCAAGAAAGTTTGAAGTTAAATTGCTGGTATTCTCAAGAGGACATGTCAGGTGTGACCGGTGCTCAAGCCTCCCAGAATGCAGTGTATGGTTTCTGTCTACCTTTGTTTTAAAATCAGACAAAAAGGATGGCTTGGCACCTTTCTTGGCTACAAAAGTCATTTTGGAGAGGGTTCAGGCATCTCCAGGTACCCTCCATAAAAATGTGCTATCTACAAAGCCTGAGCTCAGGCTGAGTTCAAACTGCCTATAAGATGGAAGAATGAAGTCGGCATCTCCTCTGAATCCGGTGCGTTCCCAAGAGCCCTCAGCCAGGCACAGCGCAAACTCCGCTACCTACTGCCACGGCCAAACTCCCCTGCGTTAAGTGCAGTAGTTCTGTGTAAGTCTTTACAGGCTGAGCCAGAAATGTCATTTTCCCCAAGAACAAAACCATTCCAGCATCTTTGAAAGACTCTGAGTTCCAGTCCATCAGGTGATTCAAACATTGCAAAGCAAACTCTCTCTCTCTAATTAGATGTATTTTTAACAAAAGCTTATAATACATAAACAGAAACTATAGCAATAATACAGGTTTTAATATGTAGTTTAGATATTGAGCTGTGTATTTAAATATAGCCTAAGAAAGATTTAGAGGGAAAAAACATATCAGATCATTTTAAGCACTTTTTTTTTTAAATCTGCCCCATTTATTCCATTTCCTGTGACACTATGATTCAACCTTATTTAGGAGTTTCCTATCTAAAGGTTAAAAATAACTCAAGGTGATGACTAGACTCCCTTTGATTACACGGGGGTGAGAGAAGCTTTGAAAGAGCATGGGCAGGCCAGCAGCCTTCTGGCATCCGGAAGAGAACAGTAATGTCAAGAAGTGGAAGCACAGAACGTACAGTCACTTCAGGACTCGCAGGGCTTGCGTCTCTGCCCCCACGCCTGCGGATCCAGGTGGAGAACTCGCAAAACCCCAAATCGAAACCCCATTGAAAATTAGCAGAGAGTTCCATGGGGCACTTCGCTTTTTCATTTTGCAACGCTCCACCTCAATTATTTTCTTTCGTATCTTAAGTACATTTAGTAATTCATCTGATCTCTTCCAACTTCATCCGAAGTTCCAGGGTTTTCCTTCTGAAAACACTGGGGCATCATTCAGCAAAAAGAAGCCCTTGCTGCTCTGCCGTGCCTGTGGATCCCCTAGAGCCTGTACACACGGGTTTTACTCACAGAAGCCCCCACTGAAGAAGAGGGTGAAGGAGAATTGGTTTTATGCTATGTTCAGCTTCTTTCCCTTTTTAAGTTGACCTTTAAATAGGTTTTTCTATCCTCCTAGCTAAAACCTGATGGTTTTAGTCTCTCTCTCCCCCACACTTTGTTCAGGGTGCAGATTTGGAGTTTCCTGTTGGACGGCGTGTGCTTGAAGTTCTCTGATTATTCAGGCCTGGAGCTCTCCCACCCTCTTTCACAATCCTGGTTCTGCAGTGTATGAACTGCACAGGAAAATATATCCACAGCTCACATGGTGGGAGCACTCAGGAGTCCGTAAGAGCTCTCTTTTGTTCTTCCTCCAGTTCCAGCAAGATATATACACTTGCAAGAGCGTCATAGCATCCCTCCCATGTTCTGTTAACAACCTGTGCCCTCAAATCCGTGTCTGCTAAGTGTCCCTGAGGTCACAACGTCTCTGACCCCTGCCAGCTGTCCACCCCAAGCCTGGAAGCCCTACTGAACGGTGGACTCTGGGACTCAACCTCATCCCTTTTTGTAGCTCTTGTATTTTACCCATTTTTGGCAGAGCTTGAGCACAGGAAGGCTACTTTCTGTCATCCCACAGTTCCGTGTCCCACATTATGTCTCTTCTTCAGAAGAGAGAGCGGAGACTCTTAGAAGAGCTCTGCGGGACAATGTAGCAAACACTATAGTCACGCTTTCAACTGGATGGTCATATGCCACACAGCGTGTAGAAACTGCCGCGCAAGCAGCAAGGCATAAAATATGTGGGAATAGCTCACGGAGCTCAGACTGTTAAGAAGCAACCACAAAAGCTATGCAGGTAACAAGGTGGAGGCAACGTCTGCCCAGAAAGGTCAGATGTCACCCTTAGGACTGTTTGATGTCTACAGGCCACTGTACAGATTTTCTTAGACAAACAGATAGACTCAGTATCCCTTCTTTAATATATTTCCTTGCCAGGTGTCAGCTCTATAAAAACAGAAGATAGTAAGTCAAGTGAAGACTGCTGTCTGGAGCCGTTGGTTCCTGCAATAGATACCCTCTCCGTCATTTGCAGAAAATGCCTGTAGGTCTCAGGATGCTAAATCCTACTCGGTTAAGGCGGACCATTTGTTCTGCCTTTTCTCTGTTCTGCACCCAATTCCTTGTGACTCTGGCAATAGTTTCAGTGCTGCAGGCAGTCTAGTTTTTCTGCTTTCAACAAAATACTACTAGATAACAACCTGTGCTTTTGCGCCTGCTGTTCTGCGACACAGCATTGTTGGGCAGTCTTGTTTTACAGGCTTGCAAAAGATGCTTTCCTGTTTTGATGCAATTTTCTGTGAGCCCACTGGGTCAAAACAGTGATCGGTAGTAGCTACCAGTCTAGAGCTCTGCTTTCCTGCAAACTGTTCCAACACAACGACCATCAAACTTCAGCTAATTGTTAAGAACTTATATAGCAGATACACAGCATATAATTAAATTAAATCTGGAATGCACAACCACATTTAAACTATAGTTTGAGAATAAATCTAATAAACCATCTAATAAAACTCACTGAAAGAGACTTTGGAACTGTGAGTAAGAACAGTTTCCTACACAAAGCACTCTGCGGTCAGGAAATAAGGCTTTATTTGCAAAACATGAACGAACAGAAGTGCATCAAAGATATCTGAGTCCACCATCAATCTCTCCTCCAGATAGAGACAACCCACAGGATGCTGAATTTTGATTAACCAAGTAGGTCAAAAAAGCAACACAAGTGAGAGATTGTATAGGTTATTTTTGGAGTTTCAAGAGATAAAGTGATTTTAAGTCCCCTCAAACGGGAATGGAAAATGGAACTGGAAAGCCCATGAGGTGGCTCAAACACCACCATCATTCTGTGCTGCATATTCCTGTGGGGATGGCAGCATTTCTTTCTGCACATAGCTTTTATGATATATAATTTTATAAGGTAAAGGTATTACAGTAATGGGACCACATAAGCCACAGGAAAAAAAAGAAAAAAGGTTTGTCGGAGCAGAAACTGTTTAGCACAATGTGGCAACTGAGAGCACATTACAGCTGTAAGGATTTAAAGTTTCCCAAGCAATGTGGGCTGACTTTTGTGGAGAAGACCACAATTTGTAAAAATGATTTTAAAACTAGCTTCCAAACACTTTTTTCTTCCCCCCTGCCTCCCGTTACTGTTTTACATGGGTTTTGTGAAGACCCCTATAGCTTATTGCCTCTAGTGCTGAAGTTTCAGCACCCAAGAGCTGAGTGGGCCCCCATGGTCCAGCTGCAGGCGTCAGCCGTGCTTTGAACCCATATCAGGGAGACACCCCTGCACATGGTAAGGACCCCCCTTCCCTTGTTTTCTATGGAAAATATACCTCACTTTGACAGCTAAAATGATATTCTTCCTTTATTCAGATTCACAATACGAATGCCTAGAAATCCAGAACTAAAGGGAGTGACACAGCACGTGCCTCCTTTGAGTCTAGAGAGAGGCTGAAAAGGTTAGTTAGTTAAGAGCGCAGGGAGTTGGCCAAATTGCGGTTATTATACTACGTGAAGTAGTTCGCACTTTCGCCCTTACCGTGGATAATTTGGTGAGGACTGAGAACCATAATATAAAGTTTAATTGCTTGTGAGTTTGAACTTGTGTCGGCAGTGTCATGGGACTGTTCTGTGCATTTTAATAACAGAGCTGCAAGGTTATGCCACAAAGACAATTTAAACATAGTAATGTGTTGATAGCTAAAGGAAAACAAACAGAAGGTAAATCTGAGCTGACAGAAGGTGAGCTATGTGAAGCCATGCAGCCCGGCAGCTCTGGGCTATCCAGTGCACAACTTGGGGTTTAAAATGGTGCAGTTAACATTAAATCTTTCCCATAACATGGTTTCTGTAACACCCATGGATGGCATTACAGAAACCGTTGGGTGCCTGTCCAACGTCTACGAAAGACCATGGGTCTCTGGCATCTTTTGCTCACTAGGGTGCTGCTTCTAATTTCAGAAAGAAGAGTTGACTCATGTCTTCTTTGGTTTTCACTATGCAGATGTACAAAAGCCCCATTAACAGCTTCCGTGGGTATGTTCGGAGTGATGATCTTAGCAAAGGACTTGGTCAGCAGCTGTCATTACTTGGAGGTGACAATTTTACCCCAGAAGATATCGGGGGTATATCTGGTATAATTCTCACTGTTTTATCAGGTATTCATACCTCAGTATGGCAGGCTATCATTAGTCTGCCTTTCCCCATTCACAAGTCACGCATATTCATTTAAGCCAATTAGCTGTATATGCCTGTTATGATGCCTTCAGTTATGAGAAATCACTGGAGAATATAAATTCAATTGGATATTTACGGCTCACAGATCTCATCCCAATGCGGAGGAGAACTCTATTGTCTTCCAACAGCTCTGGTTTAGCTCCTAACCAGGAGTCAGAGGACAACATAAAAGCTCATCAGCTTAGAAACACTCACAAAACTGTCAAATATTTAAATAATGTTACCTAATGCGTTTTATCACAAGCAGAACAGGATCTATATCTTCACTTCGTTGTTTCTTTCTTGTGTGACAGGTCTAACTTCTAGGGAAGAAAACAGAGCTGTGGCTGGTCCTTTAAAATAAGGTAATGACCAAATCCATGACAAAAGACCTTTCATTTTGTAAAGATTAAAATTCTCTGTGCACAAACTTGTGCAGTCCAGATACTGAAGCATGCAGGCAGCACCCTGTCTCGCTTTTGTGACTCCTAAGAATTATTGACGTGGCTGGGGAAGAGCCAAAGCAGAAGAGAAAGCACTGTCCAGATGATAATCCCTTCATTATGCTGCATCATTTACTGCTTGTATCCTTTAGGAAGTCCAAACAGGAAACTAAGCCAGCCGCCGTGTCTCTAAGGAGCCCCAGAAGATGGCAGAACATAAGACTTTGTTATGATAACCAAGAAGCAGCACATTACGTTGTTTTTACCTCATTCTCTTACTTGTCCACGGAATAACTGAGTGAGAGTCTGTTTTAGGCACAGACTTACGGCATTAATATTTAATGTAGATTTGAAACCATTTCATATCTTCTCTCCCACTGCGCTGCCTTCCCACTTTGCCTTATGTTGATATGCACAGATAGGGCATTATCAGAGCTTCTGCTGATTCTGTATATGTTTCTAGTGAAGCTAATCTTCATTTTTTTTCCAGGAGTTACTGAGTAAAATGAAATCATGGACCTGCATTTGTTCTGCTTAGCAGCTTATGGGTTAACAAAATAGAATCATCTAAAAATCGTCACTTGCTAGAGCCAATGTGGCAGAAAAACAGACATGCAAGGCCAAATCTAGGGGCCGTACAGCCCCTGAGACAATCTCCTGTCTCTGACTATGGCCAGCTGCAGTACTTGTAAAAATATTAGCTGAACAAGGCTAATGAGAGTTTGTCTGTATTAGTTATACTCTCCTATTTTCCAGTAATAGCATTTCAGGCATCCCGTCAGCGAAAGGTCATGCCCATATTCAGTAGTTACTAATTAACTTTCCCTCCATAGCTCTGTCTAGTCCCTTTTTAAACTTCTTATCTTTCTTGCCTCCACGACATCCCGTGGAAATGACTTGCACATTAATCATTAAACACTAAGCGCGCTCTGTGATTAAGAGGGAACACTCTGCTGCTTTTTCTTAATCTGCCACTCAATAAGTTAGCTAGGCACCCTTCGCTCTGATGGTGTGAGAAAGAATGAACACATCTTTTCCTGCTCACTTTCTCCGTTACCATTCATAACTCAGAGGATCCTCTCAGCATTTCCAAGCTGAAGAGCCTTCTAGCAAAGCCACCCCACCCCACCGATCATCTGTGACACCCTCCTCTGTGCTGTATTTCGTTGGTGATGGGAGGACAAGAACTATATGCTCTTTCCAAGACACTGATGTGCTTGCTTTGGTGCAACCACCTGATGTTATTCGATGCACCTAGCCCTACATTAAATCCTGACCTTTCAGTGCGCTTCTCCGTTCTTTTCCTAACAATACCAGGTAGCCCATCTGACAGACTGCTGCTCATCACCACCGAGCTGATGCTTTCGGAGAACTAGTCACAGTGATACCAATGTGCCTTTCCTGAACACAGACAGCTAATGAGGAGCCAGCTGTTGGTACAGCTAATACTTTTTTTCGACAGGCACAAAAAGGCTTTGTATTTTTCCACGCTAAATTTAAATCTCTCATTTTATCAGACAGTTCTGTGAGAGGATTTAATAAGACCCTTCCATAGCTCTTCCAGCATGTTTTAATGTGTTTGACTAGCCTAAATAATCCTGTAGCACACACAAGGTCTGTCACCTCACCTTTTTGAGAGGAACAAGCTACAAGTCCCAGATCCCAGCACAGATGTCGGTAGGATGCCACTGGGAACTCTCCTGGCAGGTTAGCAGCACCAGTGACCTGAACCAGAATAAGTCAGACAGCATGATATGCCGTCATTTTTTACTTAATACCACTCAAGTGCAATTGCGGACTAAAGTACTCCTATCAGCAGTGGGAGGGAAAGAGGATGCCGGTTTCTTCTCTCCCTTGTAGGACTCTGGTGCTATCATTCAAGAAAAAGAAAAATGGTTCCAGGCTAGAAGTGATAGGACTTTGCAACTTGTCTCAGGTTCAGGTGGACATCAACCCCCTGCTGCTCTACAGATGATGGAGGAAATTCTTGCTAGACAGAAGAAAAAAGGGGGTAACATGGAATATCGGAAGCATCATGGAAATCGTATTCCCATGGCATTTCTGGAGGTCAGTGGTCAACATGATAATTAAGCCATTCTGGTGTGAATTGCATTCATCCTGCAGCCGACTCGTATACAAGTGCCAGGTTTGATGCTGCAGGAAGCACCAGTGTTTCATACTCTGACACGCTGAAGCTGTTCCTGGTCCGTGCCACCGACGTTCCAGCTGTTACAGCCTGTGAATGAATTCTCAGACTGAAAAGGCCAAGTGAGTTGTGAAAACATTACTCTTTCTTATTGCCTTATCAGTACAGACTGAGGGGAAATCCCAAAAGATCTGTGGCAAGCCACACGTTCCAATAATTCCTTGAACTCAGATATGAACTGGAAGAGCAACTACCAGAGAATTACCTGCATTATTTCAAAATGCCTGTGGACTTTCACTTCAAAATCCAAAGAACTTATGAGGAAAAAAACCCACCCTTTCAGCAAAGATAGCAAAGAGCTGGATATTTGTTTTCTTAGCGCATTGGGTTGAAGATTAAATTTTCCCAAGTTTTTCACCAGAAAGCCTAAAGAACGTCCTAGCTCCTGAAGAAAAGACAAAATTGCAGCGGTGAGAGAGATTCAATCTCAGGCTTCACTTGCTTTGGGACAAAGAATTCAGCCAGGCTCTCCCACGACCCAGGCAATTTAACTCGGTGAAAATTAATTCCCTTTTTAAAGAAGTTTAGGTTTCAGTATTTTCCAGTAACTAAAGTTTCAATCAAGAAAAATCTGCCTTTCTCCAGTGACACTGGCCTCTCCTATAGTGAAGGAAAACTTACCATCTTATTTTATGAAGTTGCCTAATTAAGTAATTTCCTGTCTCTTTTATTTTTAAAGCACTTGCAGGCAGAACAGCTTTAATTTGAGCCCAACCGTACCAGTATTTACTCATTGCACTACATATGTAGCCAAAAATGATCCTAACTGCTTAAGCACTAATGCCAGCTTCTTCTGCCTTTGCAGAGCCTGTTATAAGCGAAAAGTCCTCTCTGTTTTTACCATTTATTTCATTTGAGAGTGACACACAAAAGAAAAAATGTACTGAGGGCTGATCTGCTCCATCCAATATGAATTATCAGGACCTTAAATGAGCCACAACAAAACCAAAGCTCTCGTTTGCAGTACACAAGCCCATATGATGGCAGGTAAAGCCTACCTGGAGCAGCAATCACCTGTCCTTAAGGAAGAAAGCTTTCATTCTCTTGCTTAGCTACAGACTTCATGTAGTAAGAACTGAACAGTTAAATATTTCAAGGGCTGGAAAGGAAAAATGGGAAGCTGCCAAACCCACATTTATGGGAGCAGAAGTCAAGTGAAGGCTTGCTTTTCTGCAATCTTGGTGTCACATATCCCATTCATACTTATAACCTGCCAACAAGGCAATTCCCATTGTGCGTATGCATGTGGGATAAGAGCCTGAAGTTAGTGTGAGCTTTGCCCTTATTTTGAGCAGGAACAGGATTGTACCCTGTTGTATGCCTCAAGTATCATTCATCCCTAAAAACTGTATGCTCCATTCAGGTTCAATGTGGCACCTGCTCACATGTCATACCAGTGACTGGGAGCAAGATTTGCTTTCCAGTACCTGACTATGTGTGCTAATTATTGGGACAAACCTTTAGATCCCTCCTACGCAAGAACTGCTTCAGCAAGCTGCTCTCCAGCATGCGTTCTATTTGTTCGGAGCCTTTTGTGCACAAGTTTTGGGCAAATGGGTTTACTGGAAAAGGCATCTGCAAGGCTTCCTTATAATTCTCAGAAACCGTCGTTTAGAGGAAGAGCTGTCATGTCACAACGAAATGCTCTTTAGAAAAATTCCCCCCCAAAATATTATTTGCTTTTTTCTTCACTTTTAAAAGCCAGGCTCGTTGCACAGCTCCCCTTTGCGCAGGGAAGTGCTATGTATCCCAGTGAAGCATGCATGTCTTTCACCCGTCTTCTTTTACTTACAGACCTGATCACTTCTGACTGAAGTTATTGGAAATGCTCCCATCACTTGCAGGCCGATGTTGATGGAAAACGGCAGAATGATGGGAGTTTTAAATAGGTTTGAAGAGACGCAGAAATATGCGTATCTGTATAAAGGCAAATCAGTTCCTCTTTTGCTTCATATTCTGTGAAGTGCAGAAGGCGGCCCTGATCCCACTTGGGATACTAATGCAGCAGAAATAACGAGCAGCTGCGAGACTGCTCGAGCACAATTACTAGTGTATACAGAGTTTGTGCAAACTGCAGCCCACAATAACAATCCACAACTGCTCTTGGGAATCTCAGGCTCAGCTGGAAATATGCGCACAGTTTCTGCTGAAGACGTTTCCACTGGTTTTCAGGAAGCCACAGTTCTCAGCCCTTATTCACTGTATGTCTTTCCTGCCCTGGCTCTTATAAAGCCCTTTCACTTCTGGGTTCAAGTTATCCACTGAGCTCATATACCCACCGAGTCCTTAATCTGAGGACAAGTAGCATTGAAGCTAGGACCTTACTAAGAAAAAAAAAACCAAACTAGGGGGCTAATCGAACACCTATAGTTATCCATACCTGATCATGCTGCTGCCAGCCTGTCTTCCTTTCCTCCAGGCATTGCCTCTTTCCAGAATCACAGCTCTGGGCATAAATTTCTTAACTTTTACAATCATAGAATATCTCAAGTTGGAAGGGACCCACAAGGATCATCGAGTCCAACTCCCTGCTCCTCACAGGACTGCCTAAAACTAAATCATGTGACTAAGAGCATATGACACTAAATCCTGTTTTGCTTTTGGACAGGGCTGTTTTTGTTCTGCCTGGCCACATCTAGCACAGTTTGAACAGAACCATCTCAGAAGTATTTCATTCGGTACTACTCCCAAAGCTGTCAGAGTGGCATATCCCTGTTGCAGCACCTTCAAAAGTAATGCAGCTTCTGAAAAGAAACAGCCCAAGAGGCTTCTGAGCTGTGCGGGGATGGTGCAGAGCAGTGCTTGAATGACAGGCACATTTTGGTCAACAGCAATCAGCAGACTAGGGATGAACTGAAAGGGCAGCTGTGTGCACTTAGGAATACAGGCAAGTTGTCAGAAATGAAGAGCGAGCTTCTCATCTCAGTGTGTTTCAGGTTTGAGCCAATTAGTCTCGGGCCAAATTCCCACTGAACAGTTAAGTCTTCAGCCAAATTACTACTGAACAATCTCTCTGCATGATATCTTATGTCACAGTTGTATTTTTTTAAGAGAAAACTTGATTAAAACTCTGGGATCTTCCCCAGCACACTCCACCGCCGTCTGCACCGCCGAGTCAAAAGCTGCTCCGTGCTCTCACGCCTTGTTCTCTCCGCTGCTGCTGGTGGGGACGGCATCGCACCACACTCAGCAGCTCAGCACTGCAAATTTCACCCAGCGTTTGACTAATCCTTAGAGGGATTTCAGCCCTGCGTAACCCAGCCCGGCTGGATGCCAAGCCATGGACTTGCAGCTGGTATGTTTATGGTATGTTCAGCAAGGACGCGCAGGGAAGGTGTATGTGGACGGGAGGAGGTTTCGCTCTCCCTGGAGGCTCCATCTCCTGTTTTCCCATTACCGGGCTTTTCCAGAACAGCTTCTTTCGGCCCCTCAGTCCGATGCGCCTGTTGTAGACACAGCATTTCCCTCCACACGCAGGTGGGAGCTCGTGGTTTGTACCATCTGCAGCTTTATAACCACAGGCCAACCTCTGTCACTTGATCCTCTGCAGAAGGGGGGGGCAAGGGGAGAAAAATGTTCTTCTTCCTTATGACATTGTAATTGTGTTTATCCCTAGAATATAACTTGAGTTTCTTCCAGCTGATTTTCAACTTTGGCATGTAAAAGTCCCATAAATCAACTAAACGTGATAAATTTAAAAAAAAAAAAAAAGGAAAAAAAAAAGTATTTTATTAAAGCAGTTTCCTTTACAATTAGCTTTATTAGGCAAAGTTCCTGCAATCATCTGATCAGCAAAGGTATTTCTTATGGCAGTACAGCCATTAGAAAGCCGCATGCTGGCTGTGAACTTGTAGTTCTGAACTATGAATTTCAGGTCTATTTTTTTGAAACCATCTTTAATTGCTTTTTCTTTTCATTTCTTCCAAGTAATATCAGGGGATTTAGAGTGCCTGTAACTGAAAATGCAAATGTGCTTATTTGAGACTGGTTACAGAATTACAGGAGGACAATCAGAACCAAATTCAATACAAAAGCCTGGAGCAACTTTTGCAGGCTGCATGATCGATAGAAGTGTCAATGTCAATAACCTAAGCTGTTTGTTAACTAGCTGCTGACGTCCAAATTCCTGCAGCCAAAATTGCCATTGTGCAAATCACCCAAAAAACAAACAGGGAACAAAAGAAACTACAGTGTTTCCCTGGATAAAACAAATAACATAGGGTGGAAGCTTTTACAGAAAGGAAAAAAAGAAAAGCAAAAGGAAATGTTAAATAAAGTTCCTTTTGGAAATGCGAAATCAGAAAGTTAATTATATAGCTATATTGTTACTTGATCAGTGAAGCGGAACTAAAATTGAATTGTATGTTTATATAAAATGTGTATTGGTGTCCACAGACTTAGAAAAGTAGCATGCGGAAGAGGTCCTAAGGTTGGTTTTGCATACTGCTGTTTGTAAAGGTCACCGAAGGCTTCCAAAGAAAACCTCTCGAATTTTACACCATCCTGACTTCAAACATTCAGCAATGAAATGCAGCCTCAGAGTATCAAAAGTTCACCTGGCATTTCCGTGAAGAGGTTAAACCACGTGTCTGTCCCTAGCCAGAACTGATGAGAAAACCTGGGCTGCTGGAAGGTACTCGGCTCTCCCTTGCAGGCTGAGTCTGTTTTTTGCTCACTTAAGCTTCTCTTCGTAAGGAATGTTTCCAGGACAAGCTCCTACGGACTAGTGGCATAACAAGGAAACCAAATTTTCTCTACTTCAGTGCACACAGAGAAAAGGTTAACTCTTGAGGTAGACCACAAAAACGCTGATAAAGCTGTTGGAACTACGGACAGAAGCCTGTTAAAGAAGGACCTGACATGTTAGACTGATGCTTGGGTACATTGCTTGCTGCCTGGGGGAAGAGGGAAAGACTCCACAAACCCTTGCACAGGACCTTGGAGGAAAAAGCTGGGATGTAGCTGGAGGGGGGTTCACGAGGTCATCTAATCTGTGCTTTTGTCGTGAATTGTGGCTGGCAGATCTGCAACATCCTGATGGATATTTAACATAATCATAAAGATTTCGTAGCCCCCCTCATCATGGTCTATTTCTGTGTTTAAAGTAGAAAAACTTGCTTCAGCTAAACAGTTTTTCCTAATGTAGAACTGTTTTCCCTAATACAGTACATAAATGTTTATTTTCCCATGCAAAACTGAAAAGATTACTGCTTGTCCTAATGCAGTGAACATAGAAAACAACTGTTTGCTATCTTCTTGCCATTTTGGAAGTCGGTTGTCATGTTATCAATATTCCCTTACTCTTCTTTTATATAAACAAACTCAGTTGTTTAAATTTGTTCCCAATAAACTATATTTGCCAAAACTCTTCTTCCTGGATCTCTGTTCTGGATTGTCTCCAATTTATGCGCATATTTCTCAAAATGTGATTCCAAAACTCGATAAAGTTTGAATGCCAGACAAGGTCTTGACAATAAGGATAGAGTAGAATAAATATCTCTCATGTTACATGAAAAACAGCTCTGTTAGTACATGTCAATACAAATTGTCTTTGTTGCAACTGCTCTGCGTTATTGACTAACTCAATTTCTGGTTGACTTTGTTTTCTGTTTGCCTTGCAGAGCTACTATTACCTCATCGGTTCCTCAAAAACCGCTAAAACTTTTCCCTAGTATTTTCTTTCTTGGAGTTATGCTCATCAGTTTTGTACCATCACCCCAACGTACCAGACTCACTTTGACCTTTGCTGTTGGTCTTCAATGTGCTTCCACCCTTTCTTCCTGTCATTTGAAGTATAAATTCATTAAACTGTTCCCTATTCCATCACCAACATTGTTAACCTAAATGTTTAGATTAGGTAGAGACAAACCATTTCCAGGAATTAAATTTGCAACATTGCCTTGAAATATCCCGTTTCACAGAAATCCGTTGTAGCCTGTTCCCTGAGTACAGTTTTCCAGCTAACTGAGCACCAACCTTACATTCCCATCATCTCCACCACCTTTCCCTAGCTGGCTTACGGCACTCCTTACTAAATCTGAGACATACCACAACTACTGCTCCGCCTTTAACAATAAGCCAGTTCTCCTGGAAAAGAGGAAACAGAACTGCTAAGGCGTGTTTTGTTCTTGGCAAACCCACCTTGTTTTTAAGGAGCTTTTTATCTCTTACATGTGTTCTTTTTCCTTAGATACTCCTTGGAATTTCTTCCAAAGTTATCCTACCTGTCTGCCTCACATCAATTTGGGGCTTCCTTCCTTTATTTGGAATGCTATTGTTTTGTAGTCTCCTATAACTCACATTACTGTCTGACCTCTGGCTGAAGTGAATTTCAAACAGATTTAATTACTGTCCCTTATCTATTAACTTCCTCTGTCTCTACAATAAAAAGTTGCCACGAACACATTCCCAGAACTTGCTGGGTCATCTGTGCCCTCCTCTGTTTTTTTCCCCAACAGATATTTGCGTAGTTCAGACCTCCACTACTGGCAAATCGTTAACTCTATCTTGACCATGAGACTGAATCACTTCTTTTCCCTTTTTATGTTTACCTGAAAACGCTGAAGAAGTCTGCCTCCTGTCTCTTTCTGGAGTTCAGAAAAATTATATACAATTTGACTGTGCAGCCAAAAACCTCTTATGTGCCTTTCTTGTTCTCTCCTGTACCTTTGTATACCATCATCCTAGTATAATCTAGCTATGTTATTAACTGGCCAGACTGCAATAAAGTATCTCGCAGTGTATTGAGAAAAAGGAGAAGAGGAAGAATTGTATGAAACTGCAGAATAAAGAAAAAAAGTATATGGGATAAAAATATAGGGATGAATCATATCTTACATAAATATATATATCTGTAGTGTTTCTGAAGTGTGTATATATATAAAAAAATAAATTCAGAGGGAATCTCTTTTATTTGAAATAATGGAACATTATATCTTTATTTAAAATCAGATATTAACTACTAAAGGGTTTTTTTAATGTTTATTTTGAAAGACTTTTCTCATGTGGAACATATTTAGCTCTCTGACACAATCCGTGAGCAGGAAATTAACTAACACAAAGTATATTTCTTGCGTTTCTTCCATTTTTTCTAATTGTGTCATTATGTATTGGGAATGATGTAAGTAAATCAGTACCACAAGTGGCAGGAGACTGGGGGAATTTTTGATCCAAAAGAATGCCGAATGTCTCTCTGCAGAAATCAGAATATGGGCACAGCTCTAACAGCACGTCCCTCTACAACACGCTCTTCTGCGCGCGTATCACCATCCAGCTGTAGGCACTTAGGAAATTTTCAGGCCACATAGAATTAAACCTGGAGGGTTAGAAAACACTAGAAATTAGGAGGTGGAGCTGTTGTTGTCTTGGATCTACAGACCAAGGTGCAGGATGTGCAGAACTTAGACACGCTGCAAATTCAGGGAGTCAAAATTCACATTTAAAGAAAAAGATGGTATTTCAGTCTATAGGTCTGGCTGGCCTAGTGCAAGTCAGAATGGAGAATGACAGACGACCTCTGTCTTGAGATGTGGATGAGCGTATATATTTCAAAGCCAAACACAATCATCTCTCCTCTTTGTATGTGCAGAGACATACTGTATATGCAGGGTGGAAAGATGCAAGTTAAGATGCAAAGTGCTTAATAGTTTCTAAAAAAAGCAGCTCAAGAACCCAATGGCCTTCAGCATTAGCTTACGCCTTTCCTAGAAAAAGTGTAGGTTTGTTCCCAGACAAGGAAAGAAAAGTACCTCTTTATGGGAACCAAGGAGCTATTTTCCAGTTTAAGCAGTCATCAGCTGGCAGATGTTTGTGGAAAAGCTTGCTTTCTTCACTGAAGCCAGGAAAGCTGTACAGAGATACTGAGTGAGAACATATGGCATGATTTCATATTTTATCTCTTCGTAGCCAAATTGCAAGAAGACAGCAAGCCCAAAGCAGAAAGGAGAGATGTGAAACATGTCAGGGTAGAAACTGAGACTGGATGCAGTCAGGAGTAGACGTGGCAGGGAGTTACAAAGAGTAGCGGAGGGGTCAGGGTCGGTGGAAGAAGTAGTCACGCAAGAGGCAAACAGTAGAAATAACACCTTAATCCCTAATTTTGAATGGCAGTATTTTTCTCTGTCCACCCACAATAAATGTGTTATACACTGCAGTACTATTTCTCTAATTGACATCATCCATCCCTTTGATTCCAGATGGGCCTGGCTTGACTAACATTCAACTTACCACTGTGATTTTTAGTAAACAAAAAGCTATTTTAGGAAAACTTACACACACAAAGAAGTGTTTGAAGAATAAGATTGCAAAATCAAGCCTTCTGAAATTAGGCAATGTAAAAATTGAGGATTCGGACACATTAAGATACATTCTTTAAATACATGACGCATTATATTCTTTTCCCCACCTTGAAGAGCACAGGATGGACCAAGCCATGGAAGTGAATCAGGCCTGCACCACACAGGAGGTTGTTCATGGTAGGATTCCTTTCTTATTCACTGCAAAAGCTGGAAGCTAGTAAGGGATAAAGCAGAGGTTAGAGAAAAATAAAGAGAAGACTGATTTTTTTTTTTTTAAGGATGTGAATGTTGCCTTTGAGAATCAGATTTCATCCTTAGCTCTGCCACAAAACTCCTGTGGAATGATAAACAAGTCACTTAAACCAAATACACGTGGGTGATTACTAATGCTGTGTCTATGCTTTGACACCCAGCTGGATCATTAAATTATTTCTTGTAAATGATGCAGCAAAGTGTGGTGGGCTGACCCTGGCTGGACGCCAGGTGCCCACCAAAGCCACTCTATCACTCCCCCCCTCAGCTGGACAGGGGAGAGAAAATATAACGAAAGGCTCGTAGGTCGAGATAAGGACAGGGAGAGATCACTCACCAATTACTGTCATGGGCAAAACAGACTCAACTTGGAGAAAATAGTTTAATTTATTACCAATTAAATCGGAGCAGGGTAATGAGAAGTAAGACCAAATCTTAAAACACGTTCCCCCCACCCCTCCCTCCTACCTGGGCTCAACTTAACTCCCAGTTTTCTCTGCCTCCTCCTCTGCCAGCAGCACAGGGGGATAGAGAATGGGGGTTATGGTCAGTTATCACATATTGTCTCTTCCCCTCCTTCCTCCTTGCTCTCTTCCCCTGCTTCAGCCTGGGGTCCCTCCCACGGGAGACAGTTCTCCATGAACTTCTCCAATGTGAGTCCTTCCCATGGGCTGCAGTTCTTCACAAACTGCTCCAGCATGGGTCCCTTCCGTGGGCTGCAGTCCTTCAGGCACCGACTGCTCCAGTGCAGGCTTTCCTATGGCGTCACGGCCATCTTCAGGGGCACATCCACCCGCTCCGGCGTGGGGTCCTCCCCGGGCTGCAGGGGGAGATCTGCTCCAGCGTGGACGGACCTCCCCGGGCTGCAGGGGCACAGCCTGCCTCACCGGGGTCTGCCCCACGGGCTGCGGGGGAATCTCTGCTCCGGGCCTGGAGCACCTCCTGCCCCTCCTTCTTCACCGACCTGGGGGTCTGCGGAGTCATTTTTCTCACATGTTCTCACTCCTCTCTCTGGCTGCAGTTGCTGGGGTTTTCCCCCCACTTCTTAAATATGTTATCCCAGAGGTGCTACCACTGTTGCTGACGGGCTCGGCCTCGGCCAGCGGCGGGTCCATCTTGGAAACGGCTGGCATTGGCTCCATCGCACATAGGGGAAGCTTCTAGCAGCTTCTCACAGAAGCCACCCCTGTTGCCCCCCCCACTACCAAAACCTGGCCACGAAAACCCTGTACACAAAGAAACTTTGAACTTACTGGTCAAACAAGGTTAGTTGCATGTGTTACTGAATGCATACCTGGTTGTTAATGTCTCTGATTGATAAACACAAAGAAATTGCAGATAAGCAATAGTTTTGAGTACCTTAAGAAAGTTTTCCAGAGTTTTTTTTCTCTTATTCTGCAGTAGTATATAATCAGAGTTATTCTGTTATCAAAAAAAACAAACCAAAACACACAGAAAAGTTTTCATAAGTTTCATCTAGGCGAAAATTAGAACTGCTGGACACCTTTCTTTCCTTCCATCCTGCACTTTTATGTATTCATTATGAGGTATAGGAAGCGGTTCCCCAAGCCCACAGAGCAAACACAGCTTTGAAAAAACAGCGTTTGAGACCCTGCCTTTAAACTCTGGAGACCCACAAGGTCCAGGCAGTGGGTTCAGGAGACCCCAGCATTTGTGATGTTCTGAAATGCTCTCTGGGGCCTGTGAGAGCACAACAAATAACTCAGGGTCATTAGGTTTTTTTAAAGAATATATTAAGATATTGAATACTAAATTGCAAAAATCTAAAATACTTTAGGGGGAAGCATATGTCCCTCAGGCTAATGGTGTGCCAGACTAAAATATCCAGTCTCTTGTGTTGGGTTTATTCTAATTCTGCTATGTCCATGAATATCAATGTAAGCAAAGTCAATGACTTTTGAATGCAAGAAGGTCAAAAGGTAAGCAAACCAATTACATGCGCAAAAAATAACTATGCTAACTTTAGAAAGGCCCCTTTCTTCAACCAAAACATGCACACATTAACTATTTTTCTGTCCTGATTTTGGCTGGGATAGAGTTAATTGTCTTCCCAGTAGCTGGTACAGCGCTGTCTTTTGGGTTTGAGTATGAGAAGAATGTTGATAACACCCTGATGTTTTCAGTCATTGCTCAGTCGTGTTTAGACGAAGTCAAGGACTTTTCAGCTTCTCCTGCCCAGCCAGCAAGAAGGCTGGAGGGGCAC
>JAVKLA010000057.1:6576281-6591726 GCA_034782735.1 Sagittarius serpentarius
TAGTTTCTTCCTTTCTGTTCTATTAAACTGTTCTTGTCTCAACCCACGAGCTTTACTTTATTTTCCGATTCTCTCCCCCATCCCACTGGGTGGGGGGGGAGCGAGTGAGCAGCTGCGTGGCACATAGCTGCTGGCTGGGGTTAAACCACAACATTGTCCTAAAAGGACAAGTTCAGACCAAGTGAAAAAAACTGCAACTACATTAGTCGCTTAACAATCTACTGTGTTTCATTAGGAGTCTCGCATTTTTTGACAACCTAAATTTAGCTCTCCCACATGAACCTGGAGTCATCGCTCTTATAGTGTTTAAATGACATGAGAAATGCAGAAGTTTGAAAATACAATACTATCAACACCTGCATTAAATCCCCCCCAAACGAACATTTAAAATGCCTCAGCTGACAATATTTTATTGTAACGCACAAATGCATTGTGGTCTCTGATCCCATGCATTAAAGCTTTACCCGGCTCACATGGAGAGGCTGAATGACAGTATATGACCACAAGCATCCATGTGTTAGCGACATATTTTGGTTGATGTCGAAAATATGAATTACATGCCCAATTTCATGTTAGATATATAGCGAGGAGGCAAAGGCTCCCACCTCGTGAGCCAATCTGAACTGCCTCCGCCCGGAGGAAAACATCCCTATATTAGGAGCTGAAGTCAAAGGAACCGCCTGCAAACACCCCCACAGGGAGAGGAACAGCCAGGCCTGGGGCACTCTGTTGGCTTGACATCACCTGGGACTTTGGCTGACCACAGACAACAGCCTGAAATGAAGAGAGGACTGTGTCACGGAGGTAAAGATGTGCCACTGGTTTAACAGGGCTCTCCCCTTTCTCACAGGAGGTAGTACAAGAGACGGGGTCCAGAGGGCAGGCAGGGTGCCCCGGCCACCGTGAGGAGTGGGACGTAAGAGAATGGGAGGTGAGGGAGTTGTGCTTCTCCCAAAATAAAAGCCCACGATAAATAATAAAATATAATAAAAGCCTACAGTGACAATATGGATCAATATGCCCGTGTCAGCAGGCCACTTGTTTTTAAATCCTTTTTTTCCCCTCTCTGCTGTTTCTTTCAATGGCTGAGCAAATGCTTCCTTTTGAAGGGAAAAACGGAGTGCCCAGAAACCCAGGGCTCCACAGAGCTGAAGAGAGAGCCTGCAAGGCTGCCAGCTCTTGGGCCATGAGGTCCTGTCTGCGCCTCGCTAAAACACCAAGACCTGCCGTCTCCGCTCTGGTCTCCGCCTGTTCACCGTGCAGGTTGCTCTCTTTGGTTCCTCCCCCCGCCACGCAGGAGGTTGGGGCCCACTGTGTGCCCCCTCCCGTTCTCTGCCCTGACAGAGCAGAGGAGAGGAAGAGGTGTGCGAAGATGCAGTGGAATTTTCTTTCTCCCTTTCCCGAGCAAGATGTCTTGGGAAGCGAGGAAGCAGAAGGACTACTGCCTGCAGGTGAGCCGCACCGCTCTCCCTCCCCATCTCCATACTGAAACAGCCCCCAAGCAGGAGGGAAGGGAAGAATCCTGCCTGCTTCTGCTGGGTTTTCTGAATGGTTGCTTTTCAGTGGAAGGTGAGTAAATGGGGGATAGCATCCACTCAGAGAGGATTCCTACCCCTCCTGAGCTCATCTGCAAGTGTCCTGCACATAGCTCATCGTGAAAGATTCACACCAGCTCCAGGTGGGGCTTCATGACCCGCACGGAAAACTGCGTGGATTTACAACACCGGCAAAGATACACAGCTGAAGAAAATGAACCTGTTCCACCACCCTGAGCAGGCTCGTTGTACAGTTGGTCCCCCTTGCATCCACTTTGCTGAAATATATGCTACAAGCGTAATAAATGAAAGGAAGGTGGAAAAAAAAGAAGTGCCAAAACTGGACCAACTGCCTGGAGAGACCTAGGACCAAGGATAATCTCTGTAAATTATGTTTTGCCTGTGCAAACAAGCTGTGGCATGCTCAGACCTCCTCAAAGCATTACATCATCATAATTTGTTAAGACTAACAACACTAAAGTCCCATGATCCACTTGTAAAAATCATTATAAAAGTAGGATTTAATTACTTTTCTTAATCAAAAAGAAACAGAATGAATGCCAATGTTAAATATTACAAGTACTAAATCTAAGGTACAAAGTTGGTGACTGATGTATACGCAGTCCCAGACTGCCTCACCACTGTGTCCCATACTGGGTAGACCGTTGATGAAAGTCTGAAGTTAGTGACTGAAGAAGGCGTGAGGGGACGGCGTCTGGGTAAATCAACATTCTGCTTTTATAACTAAAGTTTAAAAAAACCGACATGCAGGCACAGGTAGTAATCCTGAAATGTGCTCTCGTAAGCTATAAAGTATTTCTGTCAAGCCTCTAGCAGTCGTGTTTCAGCAGCTGGTTTCTGTGTCCTAGAGCACTTGTCCAGGGCTGGGCGTTGGATGCCACCGCCACTTATCATCACTGCGCTCTTTGCTCCTTGTCTCTAGTGACCTGCATTCCCGACAGAGACTCAACTCCTGCGGCTTGCCTGCAGTCAGAGATTCTGCTGGCCTTAGCCGGGAAGCTCCTGGGACCCTCGCTGGGGCAACGTTGCTCCATCGCGGTTCCCAGGAGCAGCCATTAAACAGTAAAATAAACAAGCAGAAAGCAACATTCATGAGACTGAGTAAAAAAGGACAGAGCAGCATTTAAGGACCTCCTCCTCTTCTTCGCATAACGCAGGCACTTGGTCATATGAAGAGCTAACTCATCTCTTACAACACAGTTTTGTTTAGAGACTGGATCACTCCCTCCAGTAGGAAAGCCAAATCTCATTAAGGGCTATTTTCCAGGGGCAACTGGCATCTCCTGGCAGAGTTTAAAGCAGATTAGGACTTTGGACATGTCTACAAAGACATACCCAGCAATTGTGTTCAGTGATTAATTCCTTTGATCTTCCAGCCCTTGCAAGCTTGAAAGGCCGGTAAATATGGGCACTGGAGATTTAACAGAGGAAATAATAATAACACAATAATTAAACTCTTAGATGGCATCTTCAGCTGTCCAGCCCTTTTCCAATGGAAATAAAGAGCACAAAGCCAGAGGACGTGATGCAGCCTTGCAGGAAGACCCCCTGCTGTCAGACACATCAAATCCCTTTCATAGCTGTACCCAGCTCCAGGTTAAAAGCCGTTTCTTTTCCTAGTCAATACCCCTGCCGAGAAGCTCTTTCAGGACCTCACTGCTGGAGTGATTAGTGGCCAACTTAATTTTGGTTATGCATTTTTTCATCGCAGTCTCCTTCATTAGTGGAAATAATTACATGCCCTTGCCTTTTTACTCTCCCACTGGATGTGCTTACGGGCAGTTACCATGGCCTGTCTTTGCCTTTCCAGGCAGAAGATAAGCTCATACTGCCTATTCTCACAAGCTCTCCATTCCCCAAGTGTCCTTCCAGCATTTCACAGCTCTCCCCATGCAAAGCCACCCTCTTCCACTCATCCTTACGTTCTCCCATGCAATCCATATTTCCTAAATGGCACCACATTGGCATGGTAATTAAAAAAAAAAAGCTTATATATTCTTTCCTAGCAAGAAGCAATCAGTCAGGCAGCTCTGCCACTCTTAGGTGGAGGTGCAAATCTCTGATCTTTCTCTGCTGTGCTTCCTCCTGCATTTTACTGGCTTAGATTCGGCAGGTAAACTACCCATCAGCTGTGATCAAAGGCAGGGCATCTGTTTCTCCTCCGAGCTGACAGCTCTTCTTTGCTCACAAGATGGGGGCCCTAGTCTCCAGCATCCGCAGGCTAGCCAAGTTACGATGACGAGAGCTGAGAAACCACTGTGGCTTGCGCGCCGTCTCCTCTGGAGACTTCTCAAATCGGCTAAAGACCAGCCATGGTAAGTCCCAGTCAAAAGGAAAAGAGTGGTAGCAACATATTGAGGGTACATGTAACGATACCCTTTAATTACTTAGTTCAGCTGTGTCCCCGACTTGAAAGCCACAAGTCACTTGAGAGTCGTTTTTTCTGCAAGTAAACAAACAAACTATCAACTATTTCCAGTCATAGTCTGGCCTCCCTAGCACTTATGACGAAGCATATTTGGGAGCCAAAGCAAGCAAACAGGATGATTCATTTATCCCACAGCTTAGCAGATGGATGAATCCTCTATAACCAAGGCAAAACAGGACCTCTAAGGCTTTAAACAAATAGTACCGTTCAAGCCCCGTGAGACAGAAATGCTGGTAATGCCTCGCTGTCCGCAAAGAAGTCAAGACTTGCATTTCTATGAAATTTAAGTACGTATAAGTGAAGTTGCTGTGGCACTACTCAACAGATGACAAACCAGTAAAAACAGTGAGAAAAAGAGGACCATCCCTTCTTGTCAGGAGGGAGAGACTGACTTTTTCAACACGTTACAAAGGCGTTTGTTTACACCTGAAGTTGTCGTCAGGTTGTGAGGCTATTTAGACTGCTACAAAAAGCTAAAATTGGTAGGAGGGCCACACAACTGCGCAAACCAAACTACATTTTGCAGTTAAAGATTCAGTAATGGCTGAATTTCCCAAGTTCTAACAAATGAGCTTGGATCTATGTGAGTTTTTAAAAGTTTCCCTGCTATTATTAGATGCCTGGATCTCCCTTGAGGAACTTCAGGAAAATAACGGTATGTCCTTCTTGAAAACTGACTGGTGCTATATTTCATTCATCTGCTTTATTAAGCTCTTTATATCGTGTATACTAGCTAAGGCATAGACTGATACAATTTCCAGTGCAATGAACACACTAAAGCAAACTAATGAGTTATATATATTTTTAGTGGTTTTCTTATCGACAGCCTGTGTTTGTCCACTGGCAGCAGGCTAGTTTTATGATGTTCCATTTTTAGATAACAATATTTTTTCCAGTCTGCTGCTGTTGCCCAGCAGTGCCTGCTAGGAGCAGGCGGGCGCTGGCCGCAGTGGGAGCTGAGCGGCTGTGGAAGGGCTGGCAGCCCTCGCTGCCCTGTGCATGCCCGAGGGCCCCCGCCTCGCCTGGAGTCGCACAGCAGCCTTCCTCCCCGTCCCGGGGAGGCTCTGTGTACTTCAGCCTCACACACACAGCAGCTCTCTTTCTTTTCTTCCTGTCATAGCCATGGCACTTCATGACCGCACGGTCCATGAGCCACAAGCGTTTTTCCAAGGCATCGAGCGGGTATTTTCAGCCTGCCTCTTCTGCTGGATTCCACAATACGTGCTTTTGTGCCTGCCCCCCAGCCTCTTACAGTATTCTCATTTAGCGTGAGCCTGTGTCCTTGCTCTGCACGGGGAGCTGCCGGCATTAAAGTCATTTCCCACAGAAGCCCAGCAGCTTCGACTACATGAAAGGGTGCCGATGGGTTTAAGTCCGTTTCTTTTTGTAACCTCTCTGATAACCTGAAATCCAGTGGTGCACAACCAATCATTCCTGTAATCCAGGGTGGATTAATCTCACTTTGTCTTAAACTGGTGGAAAAGGACAGGCACCTCTAGAGAACAAGTCATCCCATTTACTTCAGGCACCGGAGGTTAACTCTTACTCCACTGAGTGGAGAGGAAACATCAACAGCTAGCTTGGACCAGCTGTATTCCTTTCGGCCGCGTGAAGGCTGGATGAGAGGTACCCCACCTGAGGCTATCTTTAGCAGCTCCGAGGTTACGAGTGGACAGGGAGTTCTCGGCTCCAAAACTTAAGACCTATTCCTTACTTTGTTTTGCTCTTCTGGGCCTCTTGCTTTGCAGACTTGAGTCAGAATAATCGTCAAACACTTTCATCAGGTATTCTCATACTTAAAGCTCTATTCCTGGCAATGCTATTTTACATGTTTCTTGCCCCGCATGCGCAACTTCCCTCCCCAGCTACTAGAATAAAAGATATGTAACCTTCTTATCTTGATCTGCCAAGATCAGCTCTGTGCACAGATCCAACTCTTATTTCCATCTGCTCCCACATTTATTTAAGGGTGGTGTTTAGCAACCAGCAGATCTAATTATTTGGTGCTCTCCAAAATACATGTTTATTTTTTTTTTAGGTGCTACTCCGGTCAAACATTACTTACGCTGTCTGTTTAGATGGATAGCTGGCATCAAGATCACGTATGCTGAGTAAACCAAGAAAATAATTGTTATCTGAACTCACGTTTCCTGAAAAGAACTACTTCTGCAGGAGCAGCCTCTGTCCTGGATGCTAACTCGTGCCAAGACTGTGGGACAGCAGTCTCTTCCCCTCGGTAGGTGTGCCTTTGAAGTTGTTGCAGATAGATGAGCTCTCTGGCAAATGCTATAAACCCTCACAGTCCCAGGAACGAGGTGGCCTCGTCCTCCTTACATCATTAATTTTTCTGAAGAGAAACACTGTGGTGCAGAGCCCCGAATCCTTGATGTGAAGTGGGGTTCCCTGATAACTCTGTTTCTTTCCAGGCCCGATTATAAGCCAGTACAAGTAAGTTCTCAGTCTCAGTTTGCCTTGAGATTCCGGACATTTTCTCCTCAAAGTACATTGAGGCTAATGACTCTCAACTTCCCAGGATGGACCTACCTCAAGTACAGTGACAACTGGGGTTCTCTCATTTGGACTGAAGAAAAGGAGGAAACAAAAATTTTGCCTTTAGGAAGCTGAATAAGACAGATCTCCCCGCCTGGGGAACACATGCTAAATCCACATCCCCACAGTGACAATCTGTGTGAACCTACAGTTCCAGAAGTCTCCCCAGAGAAGTCAGTGGGGGAACACGATACTTCACCAGCCGGTAGGCAGAGAAAGATCACCCAACACCACCTGCCCGGCCTGAGCCCAAACGCTCGGGCGACTGCAGAGCAAGGACAGCCATGAACGTGGTGGCAGTCAGGAAAGGAGCGTGGCCCATCAGGATGCGGTCCCCCTTTGGTGTGACGAGGCACAGCCACAGGGCGAGAGCAGAAGTGGCTGAAGACAGAGCAGGGGTCACTGTGGCCCCAGGGGACGAGCCCGGAGCGCTGGAAAAATCACACCTCTCCGGGAAAGAGCTGCCACCCCCAAGGAGCCATCTCACATCTTCCTTCCCACCCAACTCACGCACCAGCACTTTGGTTTGGTTTTTATTTTTTTTTTCCATTTTTCACGTAACATTTTCAAAAATAATATAGACTGTTACCCATTAATAACAATACAAATCACAGTAAAATATTTACATTGTGTAGGTGCCGTGGTTTAAACCAGGACAGTAGGTCACTTGTTCAAGCCCACCTGTAAAACATTTACACTAGTAGTTCACTTAAACAAGTCTACCTGTGATGAAAGCCTTCAGAATATTACTATACCAGTAGTCAGAGAAGCAAATATCACTTCATAAAAGATAAACCTTTGTTTCTTTACATTCCCCTTGCATTCAAGACGCCACTGAGTATGTAACATCAGTTCTCTGCACACCTAATTTTTCTCTCACGCTCACATTTCTTTGTCCTTCTCTAGTCTGGAGGAGGATCTGCGGTATTTGACTTTCTCATGGCACTGATACTCCGTATACCAAAAGTTCTACTTCTTTTCCACTACTTAGTGAAACCCAACCCCGCGCCTACAGCCAGATGTGTTATCACAGTACTCTTGGAGGAGACAGATGGATGGGAAGAGCAAATCACATTTTGAAAGGTTACACTTATTGGCAAACCTAATTTGTTCTCTAGCTACAGACTAGCAATTGCTTGACAAAAATGAGCATTCCTGATGTACTAAAACATCTTCCATGTTCCTTCCAGCAATGGTCAGTTCATCTATAGTTTTCTTCCTTCAAGGAACAGATATCCAAGCGGATTGACTGTTTTCCACACTTGCAGCCACTTTTTCCCATCTGCCCATAAAACATGCATATTCTTTATCATCCACTTTAACATCCTGCACTTGGAAAACAGTAAGTCCTGTGGTCTTCTTTGGTTGCCATTGACTCAGTGTCAGAAATCTAATCTCGGTGCCTGCATCTTCACAGCAAACATTTAGAATACTTAAAGGGAGACTTTGGCTTAAATCTCAAAAAATGTGAAGGTTCTTGCTAATAGATTGAAGGGTTTCTTAATTCAAGCCACATCCTAGTCTTTAAAATCCTTCCAGATATTTATTGGGCTAAACTCAGAACCAGCTGTAAGTGGTGGTGGAAAGGAATTAGGTTACGGCCTCTCCCAGGTGGATGTGAGTCGTTCATTTCCCTCATTTGTGGGACCACATGCAGTTCTAACATTCTTACTTTACAATTTGTTTCTTTGGAGCCAACGTTTTTGCTGATAATTTTTTTTCCTACAGAGTTTGAAAAACCTCTGGGCTGATTTACCTGAACAAAAAGCTTTATCTTCAGCGTCTGCGAGAGGTGTCAGTTATGGGTCTGTAACAATCTAGACCTTAAGGCTGGGTATCTTCCCCTCCCATACAGATGAAGATAATACATAGTATATATCATGGAACTATTTCTCGGCTATCGTAAGTGTTATCTCTTGGAAGGGGAAGTAACAAAACCATTCTACTCATTCTGATCCTCAAAGTACAACATGGTCACCGATTGTTTATTGCTCCTTTCTGATTTATGTCAAGACTGGAATCCAGTTAGATTAACCTAATGGGCAGCATTTTGCATCATGAGAAATCAATTTGCATACTCCAATTTAAAGGACACAAGGTTCCTGAAGCTGTACCAGCTTTAGACTGGTGCAGACTCATCGTTTATGGGAATCTATGCCAGACTTTTATACTCATCTCAGAGAGGAGAATCAGGCCAGTCATGAAAGAGTTAGAAGCACAGAAGGGCAAGACTGTACATTATTACTGGTAATCTGTCAAATCACTTCCAGGAATAAAACTTTGTATTAGTCAAATGACTCTCAAAACACTAAAACATCCCTCCAAATTCTTTTCTTGGCAAAGATAACAGCATATTACAGCTGCCTATGAATCTCTAGCTATGAGATATTGGTAGATAAAACAGAACTGAATTCTCCAGTGTACAATTATCTCTTATGCTGATGTGGTTATCTCTGGGGGAGGGATATTCTGAGACAGTCCATTTAAGCAAAGAGTAATCCAAATGGTGAAAAAATCTAGATTTTCTGTGGAGAAGTTCGTAGATATACAGTTGCCATGACAACTGTATTCGGCTCTGGAAAAGGGAAAACTGACTCTTTTTAGACTGAAGTAAAATAAAATGAGTTTGGATGCATAAGAAAACTGCATTTTCTCTCTGGTGTGGAATAGTCCTTCTGTAGCAACCTTTCTTAGCTTCTGTTTTTAGATTTTAGGGGTTTTCTTTTCCTTTTTTTTTAAAATAATAAGACTAACGGAATTACAACGGGCAAGAGCACCTCCCTTTCCCTACCCTTCCCATACCCAGGGCACGTTCCTGGTACTCTGTGTTCCAGAATGCTACAGATTGCACACTAGCTGCAAAATAATAGAAGCAGGTTTCCTGCATCTAGGCAGCATAAAACCGCACACATATTGATAACTTCGTCACATCGTAGAAGACTTGTAGAAGAGGAAAATAGCTGATATATATCCATCTGCTGGGAAAGCAGTATGCCTGGTCTGAAATGTCTCTCTGTGTCTCATGTGAAAGATAGCCAGGATGATTTTTTTGTCCTGTTGGCAGTTGGAAAATAAAGCAGATTTTAAACCTTTGCTATTGTGTATCCTTTATCAGCTCTCCGCTTCCAGCACCTGTGTATGCATATCCCTCCCACGAGCACGCAGGCCAATGCGACGGGAATCATTGCAATGTACCAGGACAAGCCGACAGCTGGAAAAGTAAAGAAATGAAATTTTTTTTAAAAAAAACCTCCCACGAACATAGTCCTCTCAGTTCAAGGAGGAAGAGGAGAAATCACAATAAAAAGGATGTCTGCAAGTTAACCTTCCAGCAGGGTTGATCACCTGTGAAAGGAAGAGGCCTATTGATTGAGCGTTCTGGGAAATGGGTTTGTGAAGATGGGAGAAAGAACTGGAAAACAATTCAACACAAAGGCCCATCCTTTTGCACACACATGACTCTTCCCAACCCCTGCTCAGAGCAACTATGTCCTTTCTGTCTTAATTTGGTGGAAGCAGAGACACACCAAGCAGGAAATAAAAGCATCATGTGGAGAGGGAGTACATAACAGCTAGTCCACCCTCAAGCTCTGTGAGTAATTTTCTCACACAGAGCAGCCTATAAATTACTAATGATCAAGCCAAGACTCTGAGCTTTTTCCCAAAATACGGCTAATTTCCAAGACCAATGTCCATCCAGACCGTTTTGGATTATTCCAGCCTATATTGCTTCACAGACTGACTCCTCTGTAGTAATACCTGTGTAGCTCATGGAAGACAAGGGCAGCACATCATCTAGCAAAGGAGTACAAATCTCTCATCATAGGATGCTGGAGCGAGTCATGAGTTATAACTCATAATAAAGACTGTAAATGTTCATGTACCTTTCTAAAAGAGTGTGAGCAAGCTTTGGTGATTCATCAATGTCATGCAAAGAAACAATTACAATTGCTTTGCACAGTTTTTACAGCTGGTTCTTGGCCAATGGCCTGTCACTCTGCAACATTAATTCCACTGAGCTTAGGGCTTCTCTTCCCATCACCAGGAGCCAAAATAACAACACCCATCATAATTTACACTTATTATTTTGGTGGCAGTCTGTGCATGAGGAGAAGGAACACTCTGATCTTTATTCTGTCATTGTCTTTTTTTTTTTTCCTTCTCACTATTTGTTGAGGAACTGGAGGAGATCTGGCCCTGCTGCACCCGATGGGAGTTTGCCAGTAGTCTCACTGGAGCCATGATTTCACAAAGTGCATCTAAATTGGAGCCCTATCCAATGAACAGATATACCAGCAGAGAACCTTATCCCTGCAGAAAATGCCGGTGACTGACCCACAGAAAGTGTGTTTTGTGAACATGCTGTTCCAAAGTCTACAGGTGAAAGAGGCAACCAGTTTTTCCCCAGGGAATAATTAATCCCAATACTAGCTCTAACAGTACAAAAGCCTTGGATGATAATTTAGCATTAGAATGATGATAACAATTATCCCAAATAAGCAGTCAAACTAGTTACCTTCCTGCTTGACCCTTGTTGGCAGTACTTGGTAGCCATATCTGTTCTGGGCCAGACACGTAAAGTCTGTGTAAAAATCCACTTCTTCAACAGAATGAAAAATCAGTGGCACTTCAATGAAGTTTTCACCATTTTCTACAATTTCTCTGGAAGAAAAAGGAAAAATTAATGTTAAATCCTGTTATAAGCTGGCTTTTCTCTAGTTGATGTGTTCATTCTAACAGCACATTGCAAGAAAATGCATTGGGTATTTGCCCATTTCTGAACTAGCCCCTCAGCATTAGTGTACACCTGTGTCTTCCAGCCCAGTTGTGCCAACTATTTGAGTCTCAGAAGTCAGTAGCCATCCTGCACTTGTTGAATCTTCCAGGGAAAAAAGATCTGGATTTGTCTTGCAAAAATAAAGAAAAAGAAAGGAAGAAGGGCAAGCAGAATTCTGTGTATCTTTGAGTGCTTTACACAGCGTTGTGGAAGGACCTAATTTCTTCTCTCTGACCACCTATTCATTTCCGAGATTAATTCCTACTGTCAGCTGGAAGAGGACATATGAAGAACATAACCCTGCAAATGCTCGCTCAGCAAACTGTCTATCACGCACCCAAAGCCAGGCGCTCAGTACGAGAAACTGTCTAGGAAGTTTCCAGCTTATTTCAACCTGATTGTTTCATCAGTCCAACTATTTAAAAGTGGTTTTCTAGCTGCAGTCAAACATTATCTCTTGATATTTTTTAGTCATTGCTGGAGAAGTTGTCCAGCTGCTCTTTAATGATCTGACCGTGAGTCTGCTCTGGGCTGCAGGAGTGGAGCTCCCTGTGCCCTCCTCCCGGCACTGCGCTGCAGGAAGGCAGCAACACGGCGGTGGGTGCTTTGCCAGAGATTTCTGCGGGGAATTTGTTTTCCCGGTGGCATCTGGCCTGCTTTGCCTTGCTGCCATTCTGAGGGCTTCCAGCAGAACTGGAGTGTCTCACACACCGTGGGCTCCGCATGAGCCCTAGCTGGCATGGTCCCTGTCCTCGTGCAATTGTAGAATAATATATAACAGTAACAATGATAGTGATAGTAATAATAAAAATAATTTTTTAAATCCAAATAAGGAAGTAGATGTACTGCTCTATTCTGAAGCCTGCAGAGACTATAGCCACAGTACATTTTATGGCTCCCGACCACAGGTTTAATGCGCTGTCACTTATCCATGCAAACAACGTTATAAATTAACGGTCTCAATCATGCTGTGGGGAATGTGAAAACACATAAGGGCTTGGGCATACAGCTGAGTTACCCTGTTACCTCTGGCTGCAGCTGTGCAATAAACTAAATATGGCCAGGCTGCTACCTGGCAATGATGGCCACAAATGGCCAAAACCAGCTCACATCTGTAACTGTTGAACACTCTTGGCCCTCAAAATAGGGATGCCGCATCCCCAGACTCTGTGGGGATTGGTCCCTGCCCCATGCTAAATCCTAATTGATAGCCAGGAGCAATTTGGGAAGGTGCTAGCTGGTGAGTGACCAGTTTAACCATTAACAGCAGAGGCAATGGCATCCCAGAGCCCAGGAACCTTCCCAGCTCTGTCCACCAGTACAGGCAGAGCCACCGTGACCCAGGTGAGGGTGATGACCTTTGTGGACACTCTCAGCTTCATCAAATGAGAGAGAAACCGCGCCGACTTGGACCTCAATGAAGAGGTTTCAGTCGGGAGGTTTACCCCACATTTGCAAAGCCCTAGAAGCATGCCTGAACGTAGGGAGTTAGTGCTGCTCAGGTGACACGTCACAGGTACAGAAAGCAGATCTTTTCCCTCCTTTCCTAGCGGGAAAGGCCTTGAGGCATGCAGTTATGAGGCAGCTGAGAGAAGGCTCTGCAAGACTGGGAGAAACAATGGATCAGGGCAAGAGGGTGTGGGACATCCTGCTTCTCCCTCCCGCCAGCATCCTCCCCAGTGCTTCCCTGGCGCCAGCTCTAGCACTCACTGGACGTCTCTGTGAGTCAGTTTAACTCACTAATGTGGAAAAGAACAAGCTTAAGGGGAAAAACAATGATATTTTCAAAAAAAACCCAAACCACAAACAAACCACTGGATAGTTTTCTGTTGTCTCAGAATGTTCAGAGAGCCTCATGAATGTCAGGGAGAGGATGTTGCCATTTTGCTGGCACAGGGCAAGGAGAGAGAGATAAGAGAAGCACTGGGAAGGATCAAGACCCGCTGCTTTCCACTGCAGTCAGCTCTTACATCAGCCCAGCTGCCCAAGAAAATGTGCTTCAAGTTTAAGCCTCAGAGTTAGCTCATTTGCAGTATATCATGAATAAAAACCAGAGATAAAGAATCGATTTTACCCTGCCTGGGTTGTGTTTGGGGGTTTTTTTGCTTGCCTGCCTGGGTTTTTTTCAGCTCTCACCTTCACTTCAGATCTGTCCATATCCCATTTCATTACCTGGCACTCAGCTGCACTGACAGCGCCTGTAACACTGCCGGCTAAAACAAGAAGCACAAGGAAAAGCTTCCAGCCAGACTTACTGTCGTTCTCCCTGTGTAACTCTGCTTTGCTTGTAAACCACGTTGACGGTGGTGTCATTTGCTAGCCATTCCACATCGGTATGGACGTGGCTGCTCAGTCCAACAAACACTTTGCATGAGAGAGTCATCTTGGAGCCTGGTGGTAAAGGAAAGATTTAAAAAGCCATTTGGATACCTGTGAAGAACTAGTCCTTCTCTTGGTGAAAACCAGCATCCCCAGTGGGAGATCAAACTCCCACACATGTCAAGCACCACTGCGTTCAAAACTGAAGGCCCAGATTGGTTTTGATCCCCTGCTCCTTGGCGGCGAGACCCTGCAGTTTGGCAGTCCTTCCTGCTGCTAACCAAATTATTTTCCCATTACAACAGAAGGCAACTCTTGCACTAGACACATTCCTCAGGAGGCAAAGCTGTGTTCTTGTGGCCTTGCTCCGTCTGACGTACTGCAGCCCAAAGGGCGCGGTGTGATTTACCACTCTGGAGCAGCTGCATTAACCAGCAGTGTAGCTTCACTCAGAGGTGCTGTGGGCAAGGGCATTCAGGTCAAGGTGGGACCTCCAGAGATAAAGTGATTGTGAAAAAATTCAGAAATTCTGCTATAATTACTGTAACTCAGAGCTAAGGATAAAGAGCCTTCAGACTGGTGCATATCTGTATTATATGGAAAACACAGGGCTCATTAATGCATACAATTTTATTATTATGTCTGTGCAGATGGTGATAAAAGGGATGTAAAACACTCCACGGAGCTAGACGGGCAAAAAAAATGACTTCGTAGTCCTGCGCGGATGGAAGGAAAAGTGGCAGGGAAAACGAAGACATTACAGGACACAGCTGTGTGTATAGCACCCAACTTAAAAAAGCTTAGTGTAAAATATACCTGGCATTTTCCGAGAAGAGGAAACGCAACAGAAATTTGTCGCCATAATATAATTTTCAAATACAAACTGAGATCCTATCAAGGTACTTTCTAACTAACAACTGTCTAGATCAAACAGTAAAATGCAATGAAAAAATGTCTCCTCCCAGAAGAGCTGGACGGCTCATTCAAAGCCACCAGATAACTGAGACCAATCTGAGGGAATACTGCAAATGAACAGTTCTGAGTGAAGGGGGACTGAGCAGCTGATCTAAGGGTACAAACATGCTTTTCTTGCTTTGTTAGTGACTAAAATCTACAGCATTTCTACAGCTTCTCCTACATGGAAGACAGCATCTAATTGTAGACAATAAGATGCAAAAACTACTCCAACACCGACCCTCAGCTAATATAATCAAGATCAAAAGAACTACAACAATTTATGCCAACAAATTACACTGTAAGAGGACCTGCTCTAATTTTTGCCTGATGAGATGTTTCAAAAAAATAATGTTGGGCCTTACCGAGAGCAGCTGATGTCGTCTTTTGTGTTGGATACACAATTATTGGGGTAATTCTCTTTTCTTGTTCTGGAGAGAGAAAGAGAACAGAGAGTCAGTGCTAGCACAACGGAAAATTTGGACATCGCCCCAGAACTACAGATAGAAAAGTGCCACTTTGCTCAACGTCTTTCATCTCCCAGGAAAGCATTTGATTTTTAGGCAAAGAGAGACGTTCCCACTTCCAGCCCAGGGGGCTGTGTTTGCGGAGAGAGCGAGCATCAAGCTCCCATCTTGATCCTGAAAGCTGCGCCGTGAGGCATTCACGGCAGGCGGGTGAGTGCCTGTGGGAAGCGACAGTAACACTGGGCACCACGCGCGCCCCCTTCTCTCTGTGCGCAGCGAGTGCCGAGCTCCCCGCGCCCCCGCCTCGCGCGTGCACAAACAGAAAAGCCACGAGCTTCAGCGGGGAACGGGCGAGGCGGGATGAGGGGCGGGGCCGGGGCCGGGCCCCCCGGGG
>JAVKLA010000057.1:6591826-6720486 GCA_034782735.1 Sagittarius serpentarius
CGTGAGCCGGTTTCAGCCGTTTGCGAAAGCGCGGCCTCCACCCCTTCCTAACCGAGTATTAAATGTTTTATTTCCCAAGCCCTCTGAAGTCATTTGCAGCGACATCCCCCGCCCAAGACACGAACTACTCGGTTTAAGAACCACAGGCACTTGCAACATCGAGTTCTGCCTGCCGCTAGCCCGCTGCAAGTCGGGCGACGGGGTGACCCCAGCCCTGCCGGGGTGCTGTGGGAACCTCCTCGGGGCCAAAGCAAGCACCCACGGTGTCCCGCTTTCCTTGGCAGTGCTGAGAGGCCGAGTACGAGTTCCTCTCCGGAGTTTCGTTAGCGAAGAGTTTTTCTTAAGTGCTGTAATGTTGTAAGGGGTTAATATTTACCAACGGTCTCCAGCTGAATTGTTCTGGTGATTTCGTACATTACACCTTCAAATGGAAATGGCATCTTGCAGGTGTAATAGCCAGCGTCTGTTGGTAGTACGGAAGTCATGATCAGAGAAGTCGAACCTTTCAGAATGAGGAATTTTTCATTGTCGTCTTCCAAAGGCAGAGCATCCTGGAGAAAGGACAGCAGCTGGTGTTATGGCTCAGACACGTGTGCTTACACCTCGTGTAACTTCCAGACAAAATTACTTATCTCTGTCTCGGGTATTAAAAGTTCACTTCTCACTGGGAAATCTGAGCAGTTCCACTTTCCCACCAAAGGGCAAGTTCTTCAAATGTGTATTTGTCTCTAAAGTGCTCTGAGGCACTATATGAAGTGTGAAGAATTGCTATTTTAATCTATCTACAAAGTGTGTGTATAGCTTTTCAATAAAGTGCACATTTTAAGAAGGAAAAGCTATAACAGGCTCCTTCCTGAGTCCTTTTAAGAGTAATCATCTAAGACATTCTTCTAAGATAAAACCATTTTAGTAATCATGAAGATTTTTACAACACTATTACTTTCCATACATGACCTCCTAAGAGTAATATTCTAAGGCATTCTTTTCACAAAAACCTTACTTACCCTACATGATCTCATAAACTGTGATAAATTCCTGCTCTGTATCACTAAGGCTCTGTTCCCACACAGATTGGAGCCCTGCTAGCAGCAGTGATGTTCCTTCTCCGTGAAGGCAGGCCAGCTCTTTCTGATGGTTGCAACAAGAACCATATTGGGGGGGGGGGGGCAGGGAGGCGAGGGCAGCCTTTTACTTGGATAAAAGTGGGTTATAGCCTGCTTCAGAAGGGAATCCTGAGCAGAGACATTTTGCTGGTATGGTACCAATCCCAACACCCAACATAGGCACTGATGTATGAAGGCAGCCTCGGTATTGCATCCTATAGTAAAACTGATAGCTGCAGGAGGCAGAGCATATGATCGTAGTAAGAGCATAAATAACAGCTAAACCAAGGTAGTAAGAAAATAGAAGAAGAATCCCGTGCTGTCCGGTGCGAGATTGTACAGCTGAGGATGATCAAGTGAAGGATATTTGACCTTACAGGCAAAACCAGGCTTGTCTACTTGAAAAGCCGTGGGCTGGCAAGTTAGGCAAGAGAACACTATAAGCATTGTGTGATGAATCTAGTATTTCCAAATGATTCCAGTTGATTAACGAAGGCTACCCCATCTGAACAGCTTCACACTGGGAAGCATCACTGGGAGGCTCTGCTTCATGGGATTCACTAGAGGAGCCATAAAAAGAAGCATAGCACTAAAGAGAAGGGCCTAATCTGAAGCGGCAAACCCTGGAGTCCAGCTAGGTAATCTAGCCTTCAAATTAGTTACACTGCCTGTGAGAGCACATAACATGTGGAGCGCTTCACCCTGTGCTGAGTCCGCCCCAGAGAACCTTCCTTAAAATACATACATCTGCCCTAAAACTCCCAGTACATTATGCTGTGCTCATGACTTTTTAACAACATAATGGTCAGGAGAAACAGAAAGTGGAGATGTATGTGCCTTTACAAAGGGGTTGGGATTAGGCTTTGCACAAAGAGGAGGTGAAAGTTCTACCTTGTACCACTTGAGCTCCAGGCTTGTCCTATTTGGTGTAAAATCCCACAGGTCAGGGCAAACAATCTTTCCAGAGGTGAACGTGAAGAGGACCTGGAGATAGGCAATCCCCCGAGCAGCTCTTCTCTCCACGACCGTGAGGTGGATGGAGACCTCGGCGCAGTAGGAAGAGTTCCTACGGACAGAGCGGGGAGAGGTGAGCACCCACCAGCGACAAGGGGAACTCGAGTGGCACCCTTGGTTTCCTCCTGGCTCTGTTTCCCTCCTCGGCAGTTTCTAAGAGGCCAAGACTGAGATCATACTGGGAGGGATGCTGGAAAATCACTGGTACTGGTTTTTTGGCACAGTCTAAACATGTTGCTGACACATGTCTGCCTCGGAGCTTCAGTCTTTTCTTTTTGTGTACACCAAGTTTGCTGCGCACCCTTCGGCTACGGCGTGATTTTAATTTTGCAAGGAGGGGGAACATGTTCACCTGAACAGCAGCAGGTGTGTCATGAACCCTCCATCATTTCCTTGAAAGAGCTCTTGACTGTGAAAACCCTAATGGTTGGGACCTAAGGGTGGAATAAAAAGCTTAAAGCATGTATAAAAATACATCTGCAGTTACTATTGCACAAATAGGCATTTGTATTATTTTGCACAGAAAAGAAGGCATTCCTGCTTTGAAAGTTTTGCAGTGTTTAGCTTTTCTTTCTGGCCCCAAGTGACAATTGCTTCCAGTCCCAAGGAGGAGAGGAGTCCCAAGAGGAGTCCCAAACTCGGGGAGACAGGTGCTTAAACTATGTCCTTTCCGACCTCTGAAAGCCTGCCCCGGAGCTGCCGTCACCCAGGGCACTGCCCGACCCCTGCGGGGGCCAGCAAAGCCGGGGGTCCGGGCTGCAACCTCCTGGAGAGCAGCTGGGGGCTGCGAGCAGACGGACTCATGCTACTACTAGGGCACTGTGACCGGCTGTCACCTACAGGTCAGGTGCCTACATCCAAAATACTTGCTCAGCAGAAGCAGAGATCTGTGATAATTTGCTTCTACCCTCATTTTACAGGGTTGAAAAAACCTGACGGCTTCCCTGTGGGATGATTTGCAAAGGAAACACAATTTGTTTTGTACTTTATTGATCCTGTAATAACGTTAGCGATGAAGCTATGTACTCGGCTCTTGACTTTCTTTTTCAAACAGATTTCACAGCATTTTACTATAGCTGTCAATAACACTGCCACAGTGTTACAGGTTGAGGAACTGAGGCAGAATAGTCTGGAAAGGGGATTAAAAAACACCCTTCAAAGTCTCAGGCAACTACAATCTGCTCTAGGACAATATTTGCAACCTTTTGTCATTCTGGCCTCGCTACCGAAGTCTTCTCTTCTGCCCCACCGCTGCAATTGCTGCTGAGACAGGCGGAAAGGCCGACCCAATACGCTGAGCGTGATTTATGAACTTGAGTTCTGCCTGTCCACCTCTTCTACTGCTGACACGTCACTCGCAGGGTGTGCCTTGCCAGCAAGGAAACTGCGCTCTACACAGGCAGTCCAGGGATGTATAGCTATGTTTTCCACTATAGACCCCACAGCGAGGTGCCAGTTGCCAGGGGTGTACTGGGAGGCTGACTGGGAGGAGGAGCTGGCAGGGGACAAGGAGCCGGTACACCTTCTGGAGTTCAGGCTCTAATGGTGACAGGTATTTTTGCCTTCCTCAGTCCCCCACAAATCCAGACCCTGGTACCTCTTTTGAAACTGTCACATACTCAGAAAAAGTTGATCAAGTCTCAGCCCACGGCAGTACCACAAGTCTGGTCCCAGCCTAGTAAATACACATCAGGTCTTGTGACAGATCTTCCCGCAAAACCAAGGCAATCAAAGTCTGGTTTAAAATGTGAAGCAGAAGAAAAGTAAACACCAGGGATAAGGAAGAAGGAAGGCACTCCAGAGCCTTGGTATAAGCTTCGTGAGGCAATCTGGAGTGCAAACAAGGCTATTCGCTTCACTGGAGCTGTAACAGGAGGGTTGCGTCCTGCAGAATCCCTTGCCTGCAGCACGTCCCCGCTCACCACGGACCTGACTGGCTCATAAATAAGCTAGAACAAACTTTCACTCTCACATTCCTCATGAGATCGTAGCCAGAGTGGCACTACTGTGTCACGATCTATCCAGATTTCAGTATATGTATCTATAGGAGGCACACAATGCATTTAAGAGTTCTGACTTTCCGCATACTTTCTCTCTAAAAAGGCATCGAAGAAATTATCTTATCCAGACATGCTCTGAACATAACTGGAGTTTAGAATCAAGCCAATGTATTTTAGACATAGTCATCTTGTTAGCGCACTGGTTTTTTTTTTAAATACCCACCTTCTAGTGCAGATATATACTCCTGAGTCTTCTAGCATTGCTGGTAAAAACCAGAGTGCATCTCCTTTTGCCCAGATTCTTGGATCTTCATCTCTTCCTGATATCATGGGTTTTGAACCATTTTTATACCATGTGATATTAGGGGTCAAGGCAGAAAAATCCAAATGTTTGTATCTGGGGGAAGGGCATTTCAGAACCACAGGTTCTCCATGCAGTTCATAGTAGTGTTTGAAAAACACGGTGTGATCTGGGCAGTTTTCTATATAAATCAGAGATATTTTTACATTACTGTCAGCCAGGCACATTAAAAAGAAGGGAGAGGGAGAGAGAAAGAAAAAACAAGCATGCCCTTACCTGTGCTTTTGCCTTGCTGGAGCCTGAGAGCAGAAGCGCCCGCTGTGCACGTCACCAGGACAAAGAAGAGCCCACGCATTTTTTCCCAGAGGAAATCGGAAGCAGACGATCGAGAGAAAGTGTCTTGAAATCTACAGGGAAGTTTACTACAAGACAGAAGAAACAATGAAAATACTCGGTGTTAACTTAAGAATTAACTCCTCTTTTCCTCACTCTGGACCTGGTGAGCTTTGGTTTACCCTCAGTGAGCAGAAAGGCTTCTTCATCCCTAGTTTATGGGGGCTGACGTGTGCAACAAGAACACCTGGCTTGGCACGAACACATCACTTCTGTCCCTTTCCTTCCACTCCAGGAGATGCAATTACATACCACAAGATGCTGCTCTCCCCACGGCTTTTCAGTGCAGCAGCTACGAGTGGAAAAAATCTAGCTCTGCTTATTTTGCAATAAGATGTGACTGAGGCACGGGTCAGCCGCTTCGCGTTAGCTGCAGCGTAGTAGCTAGTAGCTGGGGTGAACGCAGGAGCAAAGATGCAGCAAAATAGACTTCAGCTGTCTTAAGCAGTCACTTCAGGTGTGTCCCAGGGTTGTACGGACCTCAGTAAATCCTGCGTCACTTTTTATCTTATCCACTGTGGCTACCAAAGCAGGCCAGCTAGCACAGATCAGGCTGCAGGCAAAATTCCTGCTATAAGCAGAGCCAAGCTTTCAAAGTCTCCAACAAATGTTTCTCCTGGGACAAAAATTTTGTCTCCCATGGCACATACACCCATCTTGCTGGTGATGTGCAAGTGAGTTTACAGTCTGGACACTATTACCATCTGTGCTAAAAGAAGATGAGGAAAACCCTGAACAACTTGTCCTAAAAAATCAGATACGGTGATGCTAAGGGAAAACAAAACTATCTGCTGCCAGTCATTCTTTAATTGTCATCTGTATTGACCTGGCATGGGCAAGGCATCTTCTGCGTACATCACCGAATGCTTTCTGGTCTGCACGAGGTTTCAGCTGCTGCTACTCTGTTGACTCATTATGTGTTACTCAGTGTGCTGCAGGCAAAAATACATAAAACGTGCTATATGTAGGCACCAGTTTATGGTCTATGTAAGGTATTTATGTGCCGTACTGTACATGCATGCACATGATACATACTATTTCCATTTTATGTACAGAAATGTAAACTGCATGCATTTAACATTAGCCTAACACTATGATTATCCCATAGGCTGAATATCAAATGACCGGACAACTACTTCAAATTGTATCTAAAAGCAAAAACATACGTTTACCAATATAACGCAGTCATATTCATAGGTACCTTCAGGCATCTTCTGTGTATCTCATCATGCTCATACTTATAATGCGGTTTTGATCCAAGTTTCTCCCTGTTCTAGTAGCTATATTTATCTGACATCTGACAGTTCGACTATAATAAACTATTTCCAGCTTATTATCATCTCTACAACACCACAAAGCCAACCTCTTGCTCAACAGTACTGTTTCATAACCGCAGATCCTCTCCCCTACCGCTAGACCTGCAAGGGTTTCCAGGGCATTGGCATGGAGCTGTAGCCCCTCTCAGCTACACCTGGACTAGGTGCTAGCGGCTTTGCCTGCGGCGTTCACAAGCCCCATGGCTCACATGTAATACCCTGTAGCAGGGGAGTTTCTCCCTCGTTAGATCCTTTGCCTGATGAAACTACTTGGTTATTTTGTTCAGAGCTTTTCTGTCCTTTTGGTTTAGTACCTAGCAATCCCCAAAAGCTCTACACGGTCTGAGGGTTTAGGGGAGATTTTCATTCCCAAATTTGCATCAGATTCACTTACCTGTGCTTCTGCAGTCTTTCAGCCATTAGCTTGTCACGAAAAGAGATAACACTGAAAATTGCTGGTGAGGACCTTATATAGGGTAGCTCAACACACAGCGGAAATTTGTCTCTCATTGCCCAATCAGATTTGTGTCAGAACCAAATGACATTTTAGACCCAACTTTCTTTCCTTCCGTAGAGTGAGGGTGAGAGAAACAGAGACAGAGGGAGAGAGAAAATATGTGTTTGGATTTCCCAAAAAAGGGGAAATGACTGCTAAATATATGACTAAATTTCCCTTTTTCTGACGAACTGTAGTTTGCATGCTCTCGTGTCTTCACATGACTATTTCACGCTCTACCTCAAATAAAAAATTCTCATGGGTAACAAAAGGTGTCCTGCAGCATAGTCAGCAGCTAAATAATTGCAATCTTCACGTAATGCAGCTTAGCAAGTTCTTTGCGGACAACATAAACCTTTTGTGATTTCCCAGATCGCCTGTGAATCACAAATGGGTTGATTCCTCTTTCCTTCAATAACATCCGTCTTAGCACCACAGCTTACATTAAGGCTCTCTTTGCAATGGAGTATGAAGAACTAATAGATATAAGTAGATTATGGCATCCAGGCTCATGAGCAGAAGGAGTAAGAAATGGGTTATGAATTGTGGCAATATTGGCCTCCACTTGTTTAGAAGAGGGCAATCTAGTGGAGGACTTCAGCCTGGAACTAGACCACAAGACAATTTTTCTGGTGCCTTGTCCCGACACATGAATGCCTCCTGCCAGTAAAACACCCTCCCCTCCCCGGACTTCGTAAACCTCAGCTGGGCAGCCCTGGTCTGGAGCACTGGGGTCCTAGCCCAAGGCTCAGGCTTTGCGGTTCTCTCACTAACCAAATAATAACTGAGTAATAAAAACAACACAGCTGTTTATTGCAGTAAGCATGTAAGGGTTTTATTTGACCCTAACGTAATCCATGAATTTTTTTCTTTAACCAATATCAGTTATACTGGTGACTTCAGAACATTGTTTAAGAGATGAAAAAATTAGCAGTTTTTGAGACCATGCTGCCATCTACTATGGAGAGAAGAAATGTATAGATGATGACATTTATTAATATACTGCAATGTCTGGGGATGTGTCATATGCTTGGGTTGCACATATTCTTTTGAGCAGGCAATATCCACTGCATTACAGCAACTTCAGTAGAGGGAAAAAAATAAAAAGAAAAAAAAATCATGAAGCCCCATATTTCAATCTGTAATGGTCTTCACAGTTTCTATATCCTAATCAACATAGTCATTGCAAGGGTTTCTATAGCTATCAGCCCCACACATGGCTCCCTGGTTTTCCTTAAGCAGTCCTGTTATCTGTGAACCTGAAAGGCTGATAATGCAACTAAAATTAGTTACTGCCCTGTGGTGCTCCATCTTCTTGGTGAAAAGAAAGAACTCATCTCCAGTGATGCTCAACTTCCACATTTGGGCTATGAAACCACTGCTTTTCTGGAGCCCCTGCACTTCATTTTGAGACTCTGACCTCATGAATTATAAAATTAATTCAGTCCTTCCTTTTCCAGTTCACTGTACAGCAACCAGGCAGAAGGGCTGTCGGATGGAGCGACCTGTTATATTAAGTTCAAGCTATTACTATATGACTGACGGATGCGACAGAGGTGGGAGTCTGTAATGGCAACCCCCGTCACAAGAGCCAGACAAGTTCCCAGCAAATAACCCAGACATTTACCAGACTCAGGACCAGCAAAACTGCAGGAAATGAGGTTTGATGTCTTTGAAAAGATTGTACCTACCAACTGCTGCAAACGCTTCCATTGCAGTCACTGAGTAAAGCCAGCCGGCTGCAAGCTGTGCAACGGGCAGCAGAATTTGCACCACTTGCTTTTCTAGAGATCTGTGCCCCATGCCCTCAGCACCCACCCCCCGTCCCCTGCAGCCACTCCAGCTCTCCTCTCATCGCCTTCCCCCCGCAATTCACGTCCTCTGCTCCCACCTCACCCCGACTAGTGTGCCTAGGCCAGGTCCAGCACATCTTTGGGCTCGCTCGCAACTACGTCAATGCTAACTGGTCAACTTGTCATTGCCCATCAGCACCAGTAAGGACTGGGCTCTGCCTGACTTGCCTTCCGCCAGGCAATGCTTTGGGTTTCCCATGGGTACACGCTACCAGTGACCAATTTTCATCACACTTCTATAAATCCAAATAATATTCAAATATTATTTGAAAACACAGCCCCTTGGAAAATACAGGTGAAGCAGGCTAAAGGATTCAAAGTGAGTTTATAGTGCAGTTAACATATGCTGTCCTGCCTTAGAAAACTAAACTAAACCCAAATAACTACAGAATAGCAGTGCAGTTCCCGGGTAGCATAATGTCCTCAGATACACCTAAGAAGGATCAACAATTTTAATCAAGTTTCTTCAGAAGAGTTCTGTCCTGGCTGTCCTTTTACCCAGAAAATGTTCTGATCACATGCACCAGTACCAGGACCTTAAGTTAAAATAGTATATCTGGAGGTGCAAAAGTCTGGTTTAAAATAACTCAGGAAGACATGAAAGATAGAACAAGTATTTTTTAGGAGCTGCCTGCTGAGAAGGCCATGTCACTTTGTGGTCAGTTATTACTGAGTATTTATAAACAGAAATATGCAAGTCTAGCAGCTATATATATAGAGGGAGACTCTTTTAGGGAAGCTGGTGTCATTCTGTGGTTTCGCTGTGCTGATGATTCATTTATACAGCTCAGGATGCTGGAGCATAGCTGTGAAATTCCTAACTTGAAGACCAGGCTATTCCCCATATGTCTCACTCGTTGCTCATCTCGCTAAATCTCTGTTTCCCACACCAGAGCTACACACAGCTGCCTTGCCACATTTGGGTGGATTTTGCTCTCCTAGGGCATCCCAATAAAATAACCAAAATCTCAAGTATTATTTAGCATTCTGGCAGTTGCTTGCAACAGAGGCTTTCAAAAGGCCTCCACAAGCAAGGTGTGTCTGTTCCTTATCCCTAGTCCGTGGAAGGGGAAATGGAAATTCAGGCATCGTGGAGTGCGGACAAGACCATTTCTATAAGGGACACTTAAGGTGCCAGCTTTTTCTAGAGACTCCCAGGTTCTGTGGTCTGTCCCGGAGGAACTCATCCGGGTGGCTCTGTGGCTGATGATGTTTGGCATCCAGGAACTGCACTCACACAGACTTTGCTGTTTATTCTGTTATTCAGTTTGGCTGAGCCAGCTTCACGCAATTAAAGATAGGAGAAAATTTCTCTGGTTCACATAAGAATAAGGTGGCGAGGCATTAAGAAATATTGAACGTTGAAAGCTGACTGGCAAGCAGATGCAACGTAAATCACAACTATTGCATGAACACATGTTCTCAGGCTTATTGTATGGGCAAACCTGGTTTTAATAATTTATAATGTCTTCGTGCACAGTTCCCAGAAGGGCTGTTGGGAAGCACAGAAATGGAGAGGGAAGAAAAGAAGCTATCTGACTCTGAGAATCACCAAATAGATGGGACAGAAAGAGAAAGACTAAACACAGGAATTAGCCCAATGCACAACAGATGTCAAGAACACAGGAATTTGCATGCTTATCCAGAGAAGTAAGTGCTGTCGTACACCAGTTGTATATGACTGACTGGGAGAAAGAGGAGGAGATCGGCCAAGAAACATACACTTTGTCATGAGGGAGTGCTTGTTTGGCCAGAGCAGTGACAGCTTGGTTACAGATTGCCTCCCTGCTATGGGGTCCTGGGATTTCACTGCAAAAAAACCCAGGCAGGCTGTGAAGAATAACTACGCTGTCAAGAGCTGGAAGGGGCAGGGAGGAGGAGACCCTTGTTGTAGAAGTCAACAGGCTGCAAGGGACAAAGGCCCAGAGCCAACAGCAATGGGGCCAGAAGTACTTCAGGCAACAAAAAGAACCTCACCTGCCCTCACCACAAATGGTTGGGTTGGCCAAGGGGACTCTCCCTGCATCGGTCATCCGTGATGTAAACATCACACCCATGTTTGCAATACCTGCCCGGAACACTGGAAGGTCTTTATCTTGCCCACTGGTGCTGCACACAGACTGCCAGCAGCAGATTAAGTTGTCTGTGCACAGACACGCAGCCATAGGCTGGTGAAATAAAGAAATGATTTCTAAAAAAGTGAGATTTTCTGGCTTTTTATTTAAGGGAGAAAACCATCCTTGGGCACAGTCTGCATGACGTATGATGCAATGTGGACAAGCAGTGAAGAAGGATTGTTGCAAAGCTGGGTTTATTGAAAGTTGTAGAGGTAAAGTGCTGTCTCTGTCCCTATACACTGACCTGGAGAGGGTAATCTAAATTCCTAAATAGTGACAGTCTCACCATCACCATGTCCAAATGCATGTCTAAAATTACAATAAAAGTGAAAAAAAAAAAAAATCTCTTACTGCCCTTCCTTCTCCCATGGATAAAATTCTGTACAGATACGCTGAATTTTGTTCATGGTGTGTCAAACAGTGGCTTCGCTAGTGTAAAGTCTCGGATATTGATAATTACACGCTGCACGTGAAATGAGGAGGATCACTGCTTAAATGGAAGGACAGATGCATGTGTCTTCTTTGCAGACCTGCAGATGATGTCTGACAAGGCCAGTGGACCACAACTTGCAGCTCAGCACGAGCACTTCCCCAAGCTACCAGCCATCCCTACAGCCCAGATGGAGTAAGCCTGCAGCATACGTTATCTATCTATCTGCCATGCCTCAGTGCAGGGCTTTAGGCAGAGCTGTAGCACCGACACGGTCACTCACCGTGTCAGAGCTGACCAGTGGGGCTGACTGGGAGCTAACGATGCCAAGGAGGACAGCGAGACAACATTTCCCACAGCTACGGCATCTTCTCACACCACAGGCGGTGAGTCAGTAGGTCCATTAAGACATGCTAGAAAAAAGCAAACCTGAGATTGCTGAGCAGCTTTTTTTTTCCCCTCCACTTGCAAAATGGCAGTCTTTGCTTGCAATCATGATCAGTCTTTTTATATATGAAGCAACATAATGTGCTCTGTGGTCTTGCATGTGAAAAGGGTAGAAGGATTTAAAAACGCAGCAGTAATTACAAAAAGCCCACAGTAACAGTAGACGGGAAGAACTGTGTCCAGCTGAGGAGCATGAAGTCATACAGAGTTACATGAGGCAGAACGACAGGGACAACATAAGATTTCTAAATCAGTTATGGTGCTTGGTTTAAGCAGCCAACCCAGAAAACAGGGAATTCCAGAAGCAAAGAGAAAAACAGATGACAAAGATTTTTGTTCATAAGTGCCTTTTTCTTAGCTGAACTTTAATTGGTAAAGAGTAACTTCATGGCTATGAAAAACAGTGACAAATATATGTCCTATGATTAGGGGAAAACTGCGCTGGTATGGATCATACATTACTGTAGGTGTACTGGGATGGTAATATTAACCACTCATTTTTATTACATGTTCCTGAATGAAATCATTGTCTCAACAAGAAGATGAAGTCATTTATTTAATGCAGGCAGCAAATCTTCTCATTTACCTTAGTTTTACTTTCCTTCTGACACACAAGTGTATTTCACACACTTGTTTTAAGAAGCAGGAGTATGACACTTAGTGGATACAGTTACCCAAGGTATTTCTTTCCTGCTCCACTACCTTGATGTGTAATTCATTATCACAGGAGCTGGGGGGGCGGGGGGGGGGGGCGGGTAGAGGACACCGTGCAAAATAATATGGAAGTGCATATGGTGTAGAAATAAAGACACCAAAGTTTCAGTTGTACTTGGCATTCTTCCTTAGTACTTGTCCTGTCTTTAGTGTCACGATGGTCAGCAATTCTGACTGGCATCAAGAGTCCCTTGAGAAAAAAATAAGACAGGACAGACTTGTTCTGGATCAGTGATATAACAGAAGAGGGGGTTACAAATAAATGAATAACAAATAAATAGATGCAACAGATACTGCTTCTCAATGGGGAAAAAAATCAGTGTATTTGAAAACAGGATTTAGGAGAAATCAAGTCAGTTCAGAAGAAAAAGAGTCAATCCCAACATCACTGTTGTCCACCTAAAGAAGAAAAGCAAGAGCAACCTAAAGTGATGCTGCAAGATCAAGTTTGCTTGCAATAAATATGAGGTAGGCTTAGTCTTTCTTTTTATCTTCTATTTACCTGTTCACTTGGTGCATATACACTGCGAAGCACTGAAGAAAGTAAGATTTTGTACCATTCATTCAGGTTAATGAACACATTCATTTTCATAAAAACAGTTACCATCAGCTTGGAGGGTTCCGTCACGTTCATAATGGCTGACCACGTAACAGGCGAACAAGTACACATGGGGCAGCAAAACTAATCTTGGGAGGATTTCAGCCTCCAAATGCACTGAGCTAAGCCCTTCTCCAGCACAGCATGTTCTGTACCAGCTGAAAAGGGAACTCATCATTTCAGCAAGTGGTTTTTCAAGACTTTGGGAGGATTTTACACATGATGGGAAGTTAAGACAATATTTAATGTTATTTGTTTAAATCATTGCTCTCAATTCTATTTTGAAAAGAAAACGAAGGGATTTTAACAACAATATTGTTTTGTTATGCAAATTTTCCTTTATCACAAGCTGGAAGAGGGTTCATTTGGACTTAGTTAATTGGAAGTAGGGAGAACCCAACATGACGGTTTACCATTTACAGGAAAATTTGGGTAACTTTTTAATGAAAGATTGCAAGAAAGTGGTGGGGTTTCCCTTCAAAACACCCCTGGATTGAAAGCTTCCTTCCCAACAAAACTGAGATCCCTGTTGGTCCTTCTGGCTGTAGCTTCCAGGAGCTGTTATCTAGGGGCATGTATCTCACTGGGGACCCAGCAGAGCCCTGCACTTACTTTAAGGACAGCTCATCAAACCTGATCTTCTCGTAAGTGCTGAGCCATCCCCCTTGTCTTCACGGAAAGCTGAAAGATCTCAGGACCTTTACAAGTTACTGTTTTGATTAATGTACAAGTTCTTGTGAGTAGACTTCCCAGGGAAAGTGGTTTCGGCAGGATGTATGAATAACTGATACGGCTCTTGGCTTGATACCATAGTTACGGGAACAAAAGTAAAAAATGAGGAACTGAATTTAACCATTTCATACCATAATGATATGGCAGCAGCGTTTGGAACCTTTAACCATCGTTGGCTCCCCTGAAGTTGCAACTGGCCAGCTCTGCACAGCAAGGACACGGCACTCAGCAATAGGGCATCTTGCTGCTCCTCAGCGGTTCAGAGCTGCTGCCTGTGTCACGACATGTTTATGAAACTGGCCTGAGATGAGAGGGTTGTAATTGCATGTCCCATGCAGAAGTCACAGGATCTTTCGCTGGATTTTAAAATATCTAAGAGAAATCCTGGAGATAAGAGATAAGTAAGAAGGCACATACTCCTTGGCACTCCAATGGTAATTTTTAAACTCATTAGAAACTCTCTTTCGCTAAGTAGATTGAGACAAAGAGAAAGAAAAGAAAAAATCAGAGACATATACATATCCATACATGGAGAAATATAGAGGCTGCCACCTGCTGAGAGGAAAGGGTTGTATTCCAGTTGCAAAAGTCCCCAAAAGAAGGATGGAAATGAAAGCCCTGCAGCATTTCTGTTCCTGCTCCGCTGCCTGTTTTTTTCGTCGCCCCATGCAAAGTGGAACAGCCACAGGATGCTGGCTGTGCTCGCCAGGGGACAGCAGAGCAATCTGGCCAGAACTGTTTAGTGTCGACTGGCAAATGCTTGCGGAAACTCAAAACCATGTTACAGCAAAACACCAGCCAGAAAAAGTTTACTTATTAATAACACAGCTAATAGCATTTTAGTGAAGTTTACATGTATAGTGGGAACCCGAGGACTACACTGAAAGGTGTTTACTTTGTATAGTTCTACAACGTTAAAAAATACCGTAGCAGCAGTGCTGTGTCATTTTAAGTCAAAAAATCCGTTAATGAGTTTGCTGGTGATACCATGTTCATTAGAGGCTGACAGCATCTTGCAGGGCCCCTGCAGCTAGGCATTCATGGAGCCGTCAGAACTAGGATGCACCCTCCAGAGCTTGCTCAGACCACTTGTCTCTTCATCTTAGGATAAATTTACTTCTTCCCTTCCCACAATCACTGCTATAATAGAAGAGAATGATTTTTTTCTAGTATAACCTCAAATCATCAAATTATTCTTATTTCTGAAGGCCTGGTGGAACTGAGGACAGGTCTGAAATTTTCTGGCACTGCAGTCTGCCAAAGGGAGGTATGCAGTGTTTTCTTAACAATGTAAGCAGCTGCCGGTTTTAACACTCTACTTAAATGAGCGTTTCAAAACCTTGTAATGTTGTAATGAAGAAAAGTGCCTGGCAGAACTGTTCCTTGAGGCTGTGCTTTCTGAGAAGATGAAGAAACAGCACCTTGAGGAAAGGATTCTGTTAATGTGCCAACTTTGATGTTTTTGTAAGAGGGGTTTTCATCAGAATTTGGTGCACAGGAGGAATAATGAACTACAGAGTCTACGCTTTCAACAGGGCTTATGCCTGACTCAGGGTCTGTCATGGGTAAACTCAAGTTGCTTTGGGTTCACTTGTTTCATGTTCAATGAACAAAACGCAGGGTTTGCAAACCCTGTAGCATTTTATGCACATTATCAAGCCCCTTTCAAAAACAGAACTTTCTAGACAGGGGACAAGTTTACTTGCAGCAAAGCGGATGTAAATTCATCTGCACCCTGAGTCAAGTTCTGCTGTGCCTCGGATACGTGTTCTTGTCCATCTCTTAACCTGCTCTCCTCCAGAACCCTCACCTCTCTGCAGACCTTTGTCCTCCCAGCACCCATATCGGTCATGCCCAGGCTGCTATAACCAGATCACATATTTAAACGATGGAGTTTATTATCCTTTGCTATTTAAAAAAAGCTTTGTTTTGTACAGAGGTTAGTTACCTACTGATACAGCCACAGTAGAAGGTAGGTCATGAGCAAAAGTAGGGCCAGGACACAGAAGATGGACAGTGCAGAGAGTGGCACAAAAGCAGGGGAGACTGTTCTTACCAGAAGGAATTCAGCGGTATCATTCTCCACATTTGCACCACTGTAGAGAGGCCTCTCAGCCGTGTACCTGGTTCGTTCACGAAAGCTGCCCACATCAGCCAGCAGCTCTCATGGTATGAAGATGTTTCTCAGCAATGTTCAGCCTTGATCACAAGACCCTCTCTTTACTTTTCTGTCCTGCAAATGCGTGCTTCATTGTGTGCATCTATAAAGCTATGTACTCGCTGCACCTTACTCGGGAAATAGTTAACTCTTTTGCTAGTAAAAGGCTTTTTAAGCCAAGAACAAAAGGTGTTCTGGACCTCCAGGACACTGGGAGAAGCAACACACTTACGTGTGGTGAAAAGCTTCTTATTCTTAATAAAGTAGTGGAAAAGACCTCCAGATCTTGAAAAGCCCCTGTGACCCTTCATAGGCCATCCAACAGTCAGGGATCGGGGCTTGCAGCATCACAGAGAAATATCCATGACAGCTGGGGAATCTGAAACCGTAAGAATGCCAGAGCAGTCACAGCAGGTCAGACTGAAAGTCTGCGTAGCCCCATACCTGGTCTTGACAGTAATCTGCAGCCGATATTTAAGGAGATGTAAGAAGTAGTGTGACTTTTCCCCCCTTCTATTTTCTGGCAACCAGCAATTCAGGTCTTTCAGAGCCTCCAGAAAGGATTGATCCCAACACAACCTGGCTTCCAGGAATCTGGGATACCTCCAGCCTCTAGCCCTGACCGTGTCCTCCAACTGCCAACTATTCTCTGTGTTATCAAGTATCTAACCTTGCTGTAGGGGATGCAACTCTGGGTCCTCTGTCATTGTTTCTGCCCATGTGTGTACATTGCGTAATTTTATACCCCACTTAAGGCAGGACAGATAGAACCACACATATACGTAATATGAACTTTAAAAATTCTGTAACAATATTTTCTCTTGTGCCCTTTATTCTCTTCCTGTCAGTTGAATCGAGGACCATGCAGGCCCAGAAGTCCAGCCGTGCCTAGTCACGAACAACTTCCCACTTGCCACTTAGTCTTAGTGCTGGGCAAAGGCACGTTACGGTGGCATTGCACATTCCCCTGTCATGCATCATCATCATCTACCAAGTGGGTTAGCAAACCACGGACAGCAAATTTGCAAAGAGCAAAGTCTACATGCAGGAGTTCTCACGCTGGTGGGCCATTGCAGCAAGCTTTTCCCAAAGCCCGAGGCAAGCGGCTTTTGATGTAATGGAGGTCTTTTCCTGCCATCCCATCCCTCTGACCCCCAACACTGTGCCTCTGTGCCTGCTTTTGGCTCAGCCATCTCCAGAGATAGGACTAGCTGACTGCTCATATCTTTCTCATTATCTTCAGATCCAGCTGCTCACCAGTCCCCTGCTTATATGCCAGACTGCAAAGCCCACAAAGTACATCAAGGCTTTCTCCATGCAAGGAGGCAGAATTTTAAAAAGACACCCACTTGCAGGAGCGGTGGACTTGCAGGAATGACACCGGTGGGCCCAAGATGTCCTGAGCTTTCTAGGGCGCTGTGCCGAACGTGCACAGGTTTCTTGCAAACATCCGGGACGGTGCTGGAGCAGCGCTTGATGGGACAGCTGACCACAACACACAGCACTTACTGGCAATCTGTGTTCATGTGGGACGTAGTGAAATGAAACCTATGGACACTGATTGCAGAACAAAACGTACTGTACGTGTACTACTCACGCAACTATATGGAGCTCCAGCACAAATAAGCAGCTGAAAATGTAGATATGCCCCCAAGGGCAACCTCCTGCTTGAAAACAATTCAGCCCTTGCACCCATTTCATGCCGAACCTCATGCTTTGCACTCTGGCTCATGAAGTTGCAGATCTCAGGTTTTCTAGGTGAGCACGGTAGCCGTAAGGTACCCAGAGTTCACTGTACAAAAAGCATCCTATTACTACTCAAGTAATAGGAAGACACCCTTGTGAAATAAGACCCTGTGACTGTGTTTACTTAGGCAACATCTTCGTGCAAGTATTCATTGATCTGTTGTCCCCAGGGGCCGTCCCAGATTGCGTGGCCCCTGCCCTGTTCCGGAAGAATTGCCACACATCAAGAGGCTTCAGCTTGCTTCCTCTTTACATCTTTGATTTTGATACGTTTACTGCTCTCTTGACAACAAAAAGCTCACCCTGGCTGAACAGGTCCAGTTTTCAACTGGAGCAAGTCAGCGATACTGGGGAACGAGGTGAGAGGAAAGCACCCAAGAACAATTAGAATTCACTTCTGGAAATACGTCCTGGAAGATACCAGACCAAATGGCCATTATAATCACTTGCGTCTTAAAGTTTAATGTGGCCTGCTGATGTATATTTTCAAACTTTTCTGCAGTCCCTAGCATATAGGAGTTTGGGAATCCTGGCTCAAATTACTAATTATGACATTCTGCAGGACATCAGTTACAACTAACATTACCTGTATGTTTTTTTCTCCTATCAAATATGACGAGGAATTTGTTCCACATTACGGGATGCTTCCAAGCTACATTTCTCCAGTTTGTTGGATATGGGAAGTGTTTCCTTTTGATGGCCTCAGTCATCATTGCCCTCCACACAAAAGTACGGAGAGCCACGACACGGTGGTTAATGTGAACGGCAGGAATATTGATACTACCCTAAATATGACCCAGAGCTCTCGTTAGCTAGGCTGAGTGGTAGCATGACCTGCTCAACACAACAAGGTACCAAGGCAGAATATTAGGTTTTTTACAAAAATTATTATACACCGAGTTTCCTATATAGCATTTTCTTCCAGCAGCTGGAGTTGAAGGAATATACTGTTCTATAATGATTCCTGCTGGTAAAGTTATGAATACTGAATCAGTGGCTGTGTATCCATCCAAATCTGTGTTATGAACGCCAGTACAGCAGGGAAGGCAGCTGCAGAAGTGGACAGACAGTGCGATTTGTCACATCAGTACTTCACTTACCTCTCCTTTCAGCCCTGGCTCTCCACTCTTCTTCCATCTCTTTGGTGTTTTTTTTTTTAATGGGTTGTTCTCTCCGCTTTGTCAAGTTTGAATATGTGATAGAAAATTAACGTTTTCTAATGGGTGGTCTTGTACTTTTCTGGTCCACTGCCAGTTCTCTTTTTGTGAAAGATTTAATCAACATTTCAACAAAAAGAAGGCATGTATCATTTTTGCCTGACTCCAAAAATAACAGTTCCCTTCCCCATCTGTGATACACAATAAAAATTCATTTTATCATGTATCCAGAGGTTTTTCAGGAGCGCTAGAGACTGAAACAACTTGAACTATTTTCCCATTTGAATATTAAAGAAAAACATACACTTTACACCAAATATGGCCCTACTTATTTCAGGAAAAAAAAATAAATCCAGGTTTCATGAAGGTTTTTACAGCTCTTTTTTATTCTACAAGGTTATCAGAGTTCAGTTAAAGTACATTCTTCTTCCTCGGTTCATACAGTATATCTTAGTATCTACCAAAAAGACAGCTGGTACCCATCTGTCTGTGCACAACGGCGCTTACGCTACTAACTTAATTGGCTCTGTTTTTAGCTGCTTGTTCCCTCCTCTCCTTTCACATATCACACACTGTTCACTTCAAGGATGCCATACTTTTTTTAACTATGTCTCAAATACACCACTTTTTAAAAATAATTTCCAACAGCGATGAAACAAATATGTTTCAGTCCATCAGTTTAATTAAAGTCCAACACACCAGCATAGACTTGAGGGGGAAAATAAGTCCATTCGTCTATCCACGTACTCACACAATCTTATGCAAAAAGGTTAAATAGAGATGACCCAAACTTAGACACTTGGCCTAAACAGCCTTAAACCTGGGGACCCACAAAATCTGCATCTGACCCTGTCTCCGAACTACCTGTCTCAGCACTGCACCAGGCAAAGGGGGAAACCTCGGTCAACCACGGCCAAACGGGTCTGCTCAAGTCCAGTTCTTGTTGTGCAGCCTAAACAATTCAGATGTATGCTCTCAGTGAGGAAGAGTCTAGGTCTCTAGACAGGGTTTATTTAGGCAGCATTTTCATTTCCCTGCAGTATCTTTTAAATATCATAAGTAAGTTTAATATCAATTTTCTTGCAATAAAAAGCAATATAAAACTACAAAAAAATAAAGCAATCTAAAAAGTGTAATGTATCTACGTGAAAAGCTACTGACATTTACACTTGTGCTATTTTAAGATTAACTTGCAAAATCATACACTCGCATTTTTACAGTACTTGAGAAATAACAGACATGCTAGTTACTACACCTGGAGATCAGAGACTTAGCAGAGAACAAAATGCAAGATCATTGTAGCTCAAGGGGACCCCTCTGGTAAATGATAGCAAAATGGACTACAAACCATCTGTTTCAAATCACGAGGAAATCCAACTACCAATGCATTCTGCTGAAAGCAGAAAGGGTTAGCCAGTGTTTGGGTGCCATAGTACGCTGTGAGCAGCACATCGAGTCGATACGTCAAGAGCTCGCCTGCTCTCGTCAGCAAAATTAGGCACCGTGCCTTTCCAAACTGGATGGATCTGACACTCAAATCGTACTCAGCGGAAGTAGGCTGAAGCTTTTAAGTCTAGTGGTGAGAATTATAATCTCTTAACAGATGAAGACACCAAAATGGGTTCCTAACCCATTTAAATGACAGCACTTAGACAAAACCTTTGGGGTTTTTGGTGTTTTGGGGTTTTTTGAAGGGACAGAAAGAAGTATCTAAAGGACAAATTAAGATGTCTCCAGTCTTACCCAACGTTTCTTTTAGAGGCTGTTCCCCACCAGCTTCTGCAGGCAGTGCTGTCCCACCAACCTCAGACAAGTATGAAGAGGAAAATAACAAGGAGCCGCAAGTGAGTTTGCACGGTTAACAGCTCGCTCTCTTGAATTTTTCTGCCACAATACATCTTAAAAACATATAGTAAGGAGACGAATACATTCCACCTAAGGGACTAAGACTGTACATTTAAAATGTACTGTATTCCTACTGGAAAAGGATTGTTCTCTGCTATCAGTTACTCGGAGTTTACCTAACTAGTCATCAAAGCAGCAGTATAGCAGTGACCTCAAAGGTCCTTCCAGGAAAAGCCTCCCTTCTTTAGGAAAACCACAACAGAAATCCTAAGTGCTAGAATTAATTGAACTGCTTTTTAACTGTGGGTAAATTAAATTTTGGTTTTCTTGGAGGGCTTTTTAGAATAGGCTTAAATGTTAAAATCTTATGAATCTGAGAATAAATACAGTCATCATTGAAACTTTCCAAGATGAGATTCACAGCCTCTTCATACCTGCATGCTACAAACACCATACACATTGACAACAAAGCCGCCAGCCCCAAGCAACTCTCAAGTCTCCATGGCCTGTGTGAAAACTCTTACTGTGAAATAGCAATGAAAACGTCTTTACCTGAGATGTAAACCTAGACTGTGGCTCAAAGTTGGCTATCTTAATGTGCTCATCAAAAAAAAAAAGTGAAAAAAAGGATGTGAAATATTTCCAACATGCAGAGTCGTCAAGATACTGCAAGAAGCAGAATTCGTGCATTGTGATTAGAAGTATTTACATGCACAGCATTGACATTATTCACCTGACAAAGACACACTTTAGTTTTTTATCTCTGACCCATTACAACCTCCAAAAAATATTTACTGGTACCGCTTCTGCAAACTTCAGATTTTTGAGCATCTCCCAATCTATTCTCATTGCACAAAACTCCCACAAGAACCTATCCTGTGTGCCAGCAGAGCACTCAGCACCCGTGCTGAGAGATACAAACTCAACCCAGATCTTACGGGAAGGAAACTGGATGCACTTTTTTGATGGTCACCTCTTCACAAGAATGGTGTTTCCTGAAGTGAGATTAGAACTTGCAAAATGGCCTTGCTTAATAGCACCATATTTCAAATCCAAAAGGAACTTCTAGGCCTTCGCATTTGGTGTTTGAGACATGTCAGCACAGACAACACTTTCCAGAGCAAGGAGTGAAGGCGGCTATTACAAAACTTCATTAGTCAAGCCTCAGACTTACCACAGTCAACTTGAAACCAAGTCACGTACGTGAAAATAGAGCATTTGCTGATATACATTTTGCAAACAGATGGCCAATTTAGAAGCAAGATTTGGATTTGGCCTGTTCAAAACCTCTTCTGCAGCTTCATCCCTTTGTGCAAATGCTCTATTTACTTGCACAAATTTCCATATTAGCCCAAAGCCGTTTGACTAAAAGCTAGAGTGTCTGCCCATCTTGGGACAGTTTGCACTGGGATACATGCGCAGTTACACACCGCAGTGCAGAAATGCAATCCCAGTACCACACAGTCGCCTCTTTGCTAGAAATAGCAATAGCCTCATCCACTGAAAAAATCTCCAGTGTGTTGCTTCAACCCATTACACTGCAAGACAAACATTGCTTTGGGCAGAAGCAGAAGTATGATGGCTACACAAGAAAGGAAGGAAGGACAGGCAGCAGAAAAAAAGGAGCAGAGAAAAGGAGGAGGGAATGGGACCAGTAACACTTCTCCAAGTAAGACTGAATTTACAGCTGCTGCAGAAGTACAAGCCCCTCAGACTTCTGAGAAGTTAACGAGTCCTGCGGGCCCTAAAGCCACGGCTGCCAGGGGGAAGAAAGCTGCAGATGCAGCCCGGTGTGGGGTGACCCTAAACGACACGTCCCGCCGCGCAGGGGGATCTGCTGCAGGGAGCTTCCCCCAGCTGGCGGCACCCAGCTTGGCAAGCCCCAAGGTGCAGCACGAGGGGTAAAGCCCCCCCCAGGCTCCCCAGCCTCTGCGTCCTCCGGCTATGGGGCACAGCTGCGGGCAGCATCCAGCCCAGCTCCGCCGGCGCGCAGTCCCTGGCGTCTCCGCACCCTCTCCCCGGGGCGGCGAGAGAGGAACTTGAGCTCTTGTACGTTTGGGCCTCGCCGTGCAAACAGCTCCCAGTCGCTGGGAAATCACGTCTTCCTCCGCCACGTTATCGCAAAGGAACGGGAAGAAGACCTAGGAGCCATCTCAGCCATTTCAGCAATGGGAATGAGAACACGATGCTCTCTACGACTAGAAATAAAACCGAAACCAAAAGGGTCGGTTCTATTTATAGAAGTGGGGCAAAAAGAGATCGACGACTTCGCTTTGTTCATTTCCCTGACCTCTCGCTCTTCTTCCTACTCTCTGTGGCAGGGCTGCCGGGGGAACAGGCCTGGCCCGGCTCTCTACAGCCGGCCCTCGGGGTCCCCGGGGCACTGAGTGGCAAAAGCAGATCCCTCACCCCAGCCTAGGTCACCCACTGTGGCAGTCCCGCGTGAAGAGACCACTGAAACACAGGGGTCTAAGAGCACTTCACCACCTTCCACGAAGAGGGCCAGCGAAGGCCCAGGTAGGTTCGCCGGCGTCACTCTGTGGCCGGGGGCTGGCCAGCCCCGCCATCAGCGGTGGCTCCAAAGGGTCTGGTGAAGGAGGCTGGTCTGTCCTGCATGAGCAGAAATCAGCAGGTCCCAGGCACGGGGATGTCTGTGGGGGCCGTCTGCCCCCTCGCCTTGGTGCGTGCAGGAACTCACAGCCAGGTTTGGAAGTGGCTGCAGTGCGATCCCCGGCTGCACTGTGGTCACGGGGTGCATAAAAATCAGAGAGCAGAAGGTGGAAGTTTCCACCAGCAGAAGGCAGCTCTCCATTGCCCGTTTCCTCACAGTTCACCTGAATTCGCTTTCATCGTCCTGAGGTACCTGGAGTGCCGTTGAATTTAGAGAGGAGCAGAGATTTCCAGATTTCTTCTGGTTTACACTCCATCCAAGTTCCTGCAGAATCCAGATTCACAGATTTGACTTCCAGACAATATTTCTGACTGGGAAAAACCCATAAGGGAATGTTTTAACTGTTAGTCGCTCTCTAGACCCTCCGTTCTGACTGGTCTTTTAGGAACAAATATCCTGCTGCAATGAATCTCAGCTGCAAACTGATCCCAGGGGATCAATATATTGGATCCATCTCAGTTAAGCAACACGTGAGATATTCTCTGTGAAAGTGTGAACAACAGTGCTGAGTAACACTCTGTTTGATTTGCAGACACACGCACACGTGCAACAAGGAGCACAAGGGGATCTACTCCCTTTGCCTGCACGCTGCGGCGTGAGGGGTTGTGCCCACCTCCCATGTCATCAGTGATGCCATGAATCGCTCTTTAAAAGCCCCCAAGCAGAATTTGTGGAAAAAACTATTTTGCACTGCCTTCACAAAAGAAAGATCGAGCTAAGCACCTTGCACTTTTAGGCAGAAGATACATGTTTAAAGGCAGTGAATAAATCATCTTCCGAAAACAAGCTTGAGAAACAGGCACCAGAAATCAGGGCCCCGTTGTAGACACGGGCTTTATAGCACAGCCCAATCACCCTTTTTCATCCTTTTCAGCCTAAACCTCCCTTTGTTCTACTGGGTACGTGTTTCTCCTTAGGAACCAACCAGCTTATCTCCCCTCTAATTAACAGTCATCTCCCGCAAGCTCTCTTTTCCCTCAGTGAGTTGGAGACACGGCCGGCTGAAGTTGTTGCTTCCCAACGCTCACCACCAACACCACCACCCCACCCCCCCCCCAAATCTCAGTTGTTCTAACAAAAACCGTCACTCCAAGGCACCTACCCAAAACAGCTGCGACTGGCACTTGTTTGTCCACGAGCCTGCAGCTGCGAGCTGTGGGTGCCATGGCCCGAAGGCAACGAGGGGCTTCTCACCTGGGGCAGACAGCGAGGCATGGGGCAGCTCTGGAGTGAAAACTTCGGCCAGCTGGACAAAACATCGCTTCGGTGCTTCATATATAAAAATCACAGGGGTCTACGAATTCTCCATCTCAATCTTTTCCTTTTTAATCAGAAAATTAATTTGCCATTTAACTGGTACTTCCCATGGGAAAAATTCTAGTCTTGTGAAATATATGTATTCTGATCAAGGAACGCGAGAGGTAAATCTTGTCTGAGGTCAGCTTGACCGAGACAGAATGTTTTGTTTAATCGGTACACTCTGAAATACTAAATTGATGCCATAAAATTTATAAAGCATTTACCTATCAGCACCTTCTCTCACTCAGCACATGGGTTTTTATAGGTTGGGCAAATGTAACCTGACGTAACACATTTCCTTCAGAGACAGACTTTGTGAGCTGGACCATAAGAGAGTTTGTCCATTCAAAAAGCACTGCATATAGGGATGATGGATGTAGGGAGCAACATGAAAATACCTTTAAAATTCAAATTACAATTAACATGATGACATCCTGGTGGTTATTACAGCAAGCAAAATATTGCAGTTATTAGAAGTGAAGAAATTAGTTTTGACCAAATACTGCAATGTTTCACTTTGACTTTTCTGAAACAAAATGCTTTTTAAATCCTCTTCCATAAAATAATCCAACCTTTTGTTCCTTATTTCAAGTTAGGACCACAGGGAAAAAAAAAAAAAAAGCAGCTTCTAATGATCACCCTCCCTCATTTTACAGGAATGTAGAGAAGTAAATTAGTATTTGTGAACCATACTAAATTGATATAATTTATGAGAAAACGAGCACTTTGGATGACACCAAGTAAGATATACATAAGGCTCCAAACTAATTGATGAAGAGAGTTTTTGAACACTTATCCCTCCCATGAGTACCATCTGTTGTAGAGTGAGTATGGCACTTCAAGAAAAGTCTATAAATGTAATTAAATGCTGAGCAGTAGTAAGAGGTGTCTGGGTTAATTTTAAGTTAGGAACATTAAACCCTGGTATTTTCCAATTTTTCAGCATTTTGTTTTTAAAAATCCTTTCTCTAAAGGTTTGTATTACAGCATCAACTGGTTAAGTTACACAAGTCAGTGCACAAACACATGCAATGGATGACAAGCCCTGCACTGAGGAGTTCAGAGTCATGACAAACGCGTTAAAACCTCTGATGGGATTTAGGTACTTAAGCCCAAGCACGCAGTTCCCTTCCAGATGTCCAAGGTATCTGAGACACCCCCATCGCCCTGGGAACCCCAACACTTCTGCAGCAGCAGCAGCAAGCCAGCCAGGATACCAAAGGGCACCCAGGTTTCAGGGACTCGGAGTAATCCCTCTGCAAACACCCCTACCTACCTTGGGTCATCTGTAGAGAGACAGTGCTAGCAGCAAACCTAGAATTCATTTCCTTACTCCTTTGTGCAGGTTACCATGCAATATACGCAAAGATAACCTCTGTCTGAATTTTGCGTTGTCGCTTCTAACGTGTGAGTTTGTACATTGGTTACTCTCCATCTGCGAAGTCTTCAGTACCTTAAGATGGAGAGAAGGTGGCCCATGGCCTTTCTGGCTCATCGTTTGTAATGCCACGGCTGCGTCGGGTCTCTGATTTCAAGAGCAGAACTACTGGTCCTTCACACACCACACCTGCTCGTGGATCAGCTGCTCACCTGAAACATTTTACAAAGGCCCTCTTAAGACAAGGTGACATCAATGACCGTTCGTCTCAGTGCTGTAAACTGAAGCTTCAACAGCTGATTTCCAGGTTCAGCCATCTCAGCACTGTGGATTGAACCAAGAACGCCGTTGGCCGCTCTAAGCTGTGCCACTCTTGCTCTGAATTAGAGCCCTGGATTACCAGTTTACCCAATCACTTCATCTTAAGCATGTGAAGAACTTTGCTGAACCTGATTGTGGGCTTACATGATTGGCAGTAGGCATGGGTTTATGCACTTCACTGAGCAGGAGTTTAAACGATGCCGCTGAACAGCTGCGTGATGTGAAATAAATCACTTCATAAAAATCCCTAGTGTTTGCACTAGTGTAAAACTGTGATCTGTCCCACTGGCACATTTTGAAAAGCACTAGAAAAATGTTTTTATCTGAATGGCAGATAATAGATGAATTCATGCTCAACTTGCATTATTCCATTTTAGAAAAATTAGTTTAAAAAAATCCCTATCATAGCAGCTCAATAATGATAATTGCAGCTTAATTACCCATAACTGATTTTTTATGCCCTGAAATAATTTATTCTCCTTTTATACTTGTCTCTGATATCCATTAGAGTCATTACAACTGTGAGTCTGTAATTACATACTTTGCATTTTAACATTCTATGCCAGTTTGTGCTCTCTTCTTATCTTTCAGTTAATTTCATTACCGAAGCATCGAGAAAATTTCCATATTGAATTTTCTTGTGGTTTGACTGGGGTAGGTTCAGGACTTAATGAAGCCCAGCGAGCCAGTTCTTAGGACAAAGCTTCTGTACCTGCACATGAGTCTGGCTCTGCCAGCTACTCTGTGTAGTCTGCACCACGGTAGGATCCGCTTGCTAGGAAGTCCGACTTCAGGTTTGAGACTACGTTTAAGCATTAGGTGGAGGTTACGACACAACTAAGTTCTTGGGACAACTGAGGTTAGATGATGTCTACATTATGTTTGAAGTTAAACAAATGCTTAAGCCTGCAGTGGGGTCGACAAGGCTGTTGACAATGCTCTTCTAGGAGGACCCAGGTCCACTTTCTGCCTCGTGGCACCAGCAGCAGGGGGCACAGGGTTGCCAAAAGCCAGGCCCCCTCCTTGTTGCAAGTAAGCATGCTCTATGCCATCTACATGCACGTGTATGCTTAGCACTGGCAAAAAATTTGGTAAAATCATTGCAGCAAAACAGAAGAGGAAAAGGTGAATTCCCTCTACGCTTTGCTTTCTCACAGGTCTAGCCTTGCTAATGGCTTTCTGTCTGAATCGCCAAAGCTTAGTAAGTATCCAGGTCTAGCCCAGGAAAGCAACCGTGCAGGTTATGCTCTACTGCCTTCATCAAACACCAAGGGAGACACCGGTACCCCAAGGGGCTAAGATGGTTTAATGGCTGAAGCGAGATCTCCCCTTTTCTTACTATCTGACTCACTAAAAGCTCCCAAACACATAATTTACTCTCCCCTGTCTTTCAGCTTTGCCTGTTTGTAGGGCTAGAGTTTTGCTAACTATACTGATGGGACTTTGCCGAAAACTGTCTGTAATCTCCCCGTGACAAGAGCCGAGGCAAACAGTATTTTACAATCCCTTCACTCCAACACTTGTTTCACAGCCAGAAAAGCAGTTTTTCCATAGCTAAATTGCTTGGGAGATGCAAATATTAAAATAAAATGGAAGAGTGGTAATGCCTTTTAATGGACAAATTACACCGAATGACAAATACGAGGTTGTGCAATAAAAATTTCTCACAGAGGCCAAGTAAAATTTGAGCTGTGTGCAGCAGTTGGAACAAATTAATCTGACTTTCCCATACCGCATATTCACCCCATAGAACCACAAGCACCTGAGAATGAAACATTAAAGTGAAATTCCTGTTATAATTTAACAAAGGAGAAAACCCTGTCATTTCCTCAGCTGGAATGGGCATACTTTTATTGAGTCAGAGATTTATTTTCTTAAACAACGTAATACCTTCCTCCCTCTTTCTCTGCCTAGTTTATCATTATTTAGAACACGAGTGGGATAAACTGGAGAGATAAGGAGGAAGAGTAAGATGGTCAGTATTTCTGGAGCAGAGTTTTTACCCTTTATCACAGCATGTGCTGCATGGAGCCACAGGATCACAGACTGAAAATGAAGCGACGGCAATTCCCTTACGTTCTCCTCCCAACCAGTAACCTCCACAGTGGGCCACGCAGCAATACTGGCACCTGACCCTGCATTTCCCCACCTCCGCAAGCGGCACCAACACCGCAATGTGTTAAAAACCTCTTCAAAAAGGACGTTAAGTCAAAAGAAGACAGTTGTTACCAGCCTTCCCGCCTTTAATGGGTTGGAAATAGGCCAATGGCTGGGTGCTGGAGCTCAGCAGTGAATTTGCGCATACTGGAAGAGAGCTGCAGCCAACATTTTTACAGCTGCTGGGTGCACATGGCTCTTTGAATTTGTGTGCCTTACGTGCACCAAAATAGCCCGGCAGGCGAGTGACACCCCTCACGTGCAGCTGAAATCCTGGCCCTAAAGCACATTCCTCGTGCGGCAAAAGAAGTCTGCTCACAATTAAGCTCCCAGGATTGCTTCCCTGCTGGACTGCTTGGGATTTAAGGGCAAAGTAAGATCCAGCAGCGAGCAAGCGAGGCCGGCCACGACAAGTGCTTACAGAATACTGCACAAGCAACACGGCACAACTCAGTGCTGCTATTTCTTCAGTGATGTTGGAAGAAGAGAGAAACAGCTTCGGGCTGAGATGCTGGAGCTTACAGGTGGGTAACAGGGCACTGGACACCGAGGTGGAAATGCATTCGCACTGCTTTTAGGAAATCTGTTGCCTTGGACCACTCTGATACAGCAGTCCCGTGCTGAATGCACGGTGCGGAGTCTCCTCTCTGCCACAGGCTCTGCTCTTGCATCTGAAGCTGTTTCTCCAACTTCACTCTCTTGTTAGCAGTATTAGTGTCCTCATCCCAGACCACGATATAGATACAAGAATAATTAACATGCTCTCTGCTCAAAAGGTGCCAGCCCGCAAAACTAGACTTTCCCCCTCTGACATAAGGGCCTATACAATCCTAATGCTCTAGTACGTCTCTTTCAGCAAAGCAATCCCCCCGAAAAGGGCTGCCTCGTCTATCTTTTCTAACTTGCAGGTTTTTAACTTTAATCTAATAGGTAAATGTTCTGCACTTTTCATTACTAATATTTAACTTGTATATTTAAAAGCTTTGTAAAAATATTGTTTCAAATGCTCCTTCTGACGTTTGATCATTTCTTTCTCTGCAGCTGTTACTTTTGAAGAGGCATGTTCTTTTGCTGCACTATTTGTTCTCTTCTGTCCTGTGGACATCCCGCCTCCCCTCACAAGGGACAAATTCGGCCTCTCTCGCCACTGCTACCTACGCAAGTCCCACAGAGGAATGAGATCCGCTGCTCAGTTTCCAATGCTCTCAGTTTTTTTGTATTTCCTTCTTCCTGTCAATCACTGCAATTGCGCCTTTCTTCACAGGAGTGTGAAGGCTTTGCGTGTTCTCTGTTGCCTCTGCCAGCACCCACCGTGAAGCTCACGCCTGGGGTTGCTGCTTCTGTAACCAGCGACAGCTCCGATCTGTCTTCACGACTAGCTAAGGTGCTCGGCTATGCTCAGTACCTTTGAGGAAAGTCTTCAACAGGTCAAGAGTGACTCGAGAAAACCAGCAGCGCTGGAGCAGCAACCAGAGTGGAGCCGACAGGAGCCTGACCAGCAGCTGGCTGGTCCTGCGAGTTTTTTTAGCTCAGTCAGTATCTACACTTGCAGAAGCAGAAAAGCTGTGGGGCTCGAGGATTTCAGATACCTTTGTCCACAGGAAGCAAGTGAAACCTTGAAACATTTTTCAACTTACACCACATCCCATGCCTTCTGCAGATGAAAGGGCGAGGAAAGCCCAGGAACACAGACTTCCTCCTCCTCTTGCAGAGACCAGCCTAGTCGGAAGGAAACGTCTACTGCTTATCTCCACTGCAGAAAACAGACACAGCCCGTGGTGGAAAAACATGGGCAAAGGCCAGCAAGAACCCCGGGGGCACAAACAGCAGCTTTGCATCAAACCTGCTCAGTACTCACGGTTTATGACTCAGAAAGCCTGAGTTTTTTGGAGTCGTGCTTTTATCCCGCGCGAGAATCTGGCTCAAGACTCCCACTCATCGCACTCTCTCGGCAATAAGTAATGCCAGCTCGCAAAAACCGCGCCTGAAAGCAGCGTGGCAGGAGGGCACGTTCACAACGCACCCAGGCTCTCCTTTGTGCAACTTCTTCTTTCCGAACCACCCGGTGCTCACTAATGTTTCTAAGCTTTTCACTTTTATTCTTTAAAAGGAAAAATGTAATTCTCAAAAGAGCAACTGCACCAGGAGATAGGGCTTCAAGGAAAATGAGAACAACGACAAAAAAAGCCCGCATTTATTGTCAAAGTCTCTAAAATTATGAGATTTGACAATAAGGCTTTTGTTCTTACGATACATGCAACTAGGCAACATGCAGCTTGAGTTCTGCAGCCAGTAGATACTCAAAATACTTTCCACATACAATAGGTGTCAATTTGACTTTATTTAAGGAAAAACGGGGAAAAAACAGTAATTTCCATAATACACAGAAGACAAGTTAGATAGCACTGCAAAAAAAAGGCTGAGTGTTTTACTTGTCACCAGTCTGCTTTGCAGCTCTACGATTAGTAATTTTAATGCAGTTTGTCATTTTGTATTATTGTTTAGCATCTTTATAATCAGCAGAGTTTGGGGTTATAAATCACAAAAAGTGTACTACTACTACTATGAAAAACTAAAAAACCCACAAAAATCACTTTCAAATAAACCATAAATATGTGATGCACATTAGTGTAACAAAACCATTTTTGTAAACATTTTCTCCAACATAACATGTGCATAAGATAAAAAATAAAAACACTGCAGTCATACAAGTTAGGGTTACTTTGACTTAAAGATACAGAAAATTATTACTTATTAAAGCTTAAAACTAAACCTAGGAGCTTTTCTTTTCTTCTTTGCTTACAAAAGCACTGTTTGAAGAGTTCGACGTTGGTATATGTAGTGGTTTTGTAATACTGTTTTTGCCTTGCCGTCTTGGCACTTCTGTGGAGGCAGAAGCTGCCAGGCGGGCAGCCCCACCGAAGGAAGGAGATTCCCCCCCTCCGGAGCCTCAAAACTTCAACAGCACGTATCCGTGACCTGGGCATCCCTACAGTACTGGAGCATCTTCCTCTAGGTGAATAGCATCTGCTTTCAAGGACTAGATTAATTTTTGACCACATAGCGCTGAAAGATCTAAATCACGCAGACTGACATTCGATCAAATCAGCTTCGGCAAACTACACTACAGGGCAGCTGTGTGATTACACCCACGTCTACCACCACGCTGTGTTTCCGAGTCCCCTTTAGTTCATTATAGTACAAAAGGTTGATCATTCTTCTGGCTGACCACACCGGGCCTGAAAAGAACAAACACATCCTTCACCTTCAACACTATCCAAAAGTCATACAATTAAAAAAAATAGTTCTAGGTACTCCTCCGCCAGCAAATGTAAGGCTTTCTTGAGTTTTGATTCTTTTGAAGGGGGTGCGGGGTGTGTGTGCACACACGCGTGCTGGCGGTACGCATTTACCGGTCGCTTTTCAACCATCTACGATGTTCGAAGGAGAGTCTTCAGCAGCAACGCTGATTGGGGTTGAAGGATTTACAGCAGTCAGATTTGACACCAAAAGAAGGGTCTGTCGAGTCTGAGCTTTGCACACTCGGTGCTCTTGGCTCTTAATTGATTGTGTGACCAGTCACTCGATCCATCGGCTTGACTGAATTGAAGAATACATGTTTAAAAAGCCCTACCTGTCATGCCATGAAGGAAAGTTAACCACAGCAGAAGACAAAGCCCATGAAACACTGGGAGCCTGTTCACTGAATGAACAGCTTAAGGCAGCTGTCAATAAAGTACCCCACCAAAGGAATTAAAAAAAAAAAAAGAAGTGAAAACAAAAAGGAAAATGGCTGAATTGGGACACTGTGCATTATTACAACACCAACAGATTATTATACACTCAAGGTTTCTCAAGTAATGAACATGTAGCCATTAAACAAATTATTACTCTCAAGACATTTATTACAAATGTCAGAACTTATTCATAAAATAAAACTGACTTAAAAAAAACAAAAGAAAGAAAAAAAGCCAGAGCTGGGATCTTACATCTAAACACAGGTATACGCTGTTTTTATGAATAAGCAGTATTAACTACATTCTTAAAAGAGTTTTAGTGCATTGCATTCTTAAAAAAGAAAAACATCACCGCCCCAAAATGTTTCCTACAACATTTAACAGTTTATAGAACTAGCCTAGTTATTTTTACCTGCCTGTTACTAAGCCCATGTGTTAGAAGAGTGAAACCTCTGGTTTTAGGCTAAATTCAGACTTCTATTAAGGGTGAAACTGGTTTAAAAAAATGCTTGCTTCACCAAATTTTGTAAGCAAATTACATTAATCAGTGTCACACTGCCATACCGCTACCACTATTGCCCCAACGGACCACTCTCTCCTCCTGCTGAAACTTGCTATGCAATAACAGTCAGAAACCTTTCAATCTGGTAGTTTTGGTATTAAGATTAAATTAGACATTAATGGTTTTCATCTAAAAACGTATAAACTAAACCACCTCTTTTATTTTATTCATTAAAAAAAATTAGGTAGGCACAAAAAATAAAAATTTGTAGTTTGGTTTTTATTTCTCCTTTTTTTTTTTTTTTTTTTTTTTTTTTAAGCTCTGCGAGTGCAGACTGTGGTAAAACTGTTGTTGCACTTCTAGGTTTAAACAAAAATTAAACCTTTAACTGAGGCAGTGCTAATACTGTGACATAACCAAGTTCTGGCCTAACACAGAATCATTATAGAAAATGGATTTTTTTTTTCCTTTTTTCTTTTTTGTTTTTTTTTAGTTTTTTTGTTTTCTTTTTATCATCTGCACATATTTCAGGCAATACCCGGTACACAGAAAATGACTAAAGTTATTGGCCAGGCCAAAATAAAACTGCAGAAACAAAAAAACCCAAGAATTCCACCCCGAGCCCCTTCCCACCCTCCCTGTCCCCAAGAAGAAGTTATCCTAGTCACTGCGTCTTTCACATTTTATAAATATTAACTTCTTAAAACCTGCACCTTCCTCTTTGTCCACATATTGTCACATTACAAAAAAGAAATGTCAATTAAATACATTGTTAACATCACTAGACTAGATCTGCCCTCTGTTTCAGCCAGTCTGACTCTCTACACCACTTCTCACCTTCTCTTGCCTGCCTCCTGCCCACTCAACAGCATGTTCATGGTAAGTCTGGTTTGTTTTTCTTTTTCCTTTTTTCCCCCCCTCTGTTTTAACACTAACAAAACAGAGTCCTTCAAAGCCTAGGAATCCTGGAGCTGAAGGGAAAAGAAGACCTATAGCTTTCTAGCGTGATCCCAAATCTCAAAGACATCGTAGCACCTGATGGCAATATCTTTACAGCACCAGCTGCGTCGCAGCCTCAGTTGAAAAACAAAAAGAAACCTAACACCAGTGATGCCTGCACACACATGTACACAGAGTGCTGCATTAGTGCAGGTCTGTACTCCAGTTGAAAATAATTCCGAGTTATGAAGATCTCAGACTCTGGATGTCAGCAATTCCTCGCCAAATCCCACCACTTCTACCAACTCAGAAGAGAAGTCCTGCCAAGGGTCATGAAATAGACTTGACTGCTTCCACCCGACCGTACGGAGGCAAAGAAAACCTGCGAAGAAAAAGGACTGGTAACTCCAACAGGTAGGACAGCAGCGGTTCTCATTTGCCTTCGCTGTCCCTGATATTTACAGTGCAACTGCAGTGCTGAGCTGCGCCTGGTGGGGATGGAGTTGACATTCTCCATAGCAGCCCGTACGGTGCTGGGCTTTGCATTTGTGGCTAAACAAGTCTTGTTAACACACCAGTGTTTTGGCTATTGCTGAACAACGCTTGCACAGCATCCAGGCGTTCTCTCTGGCCCCCTCGCCCCTCAAAGGCCAGTGGGCTGGGGATGGGCAAGAGGCTGGGAGGGGACAATGCTGGGACAGCCAACCCAAACTGACCAAACGATGTCCCATAACACGTAACATCACACTCAGCGACAAAAGCTCAGGGAAGGGACAGGACGGGGCGGAGCTGGGGGGACACTGTGGTGATCACATTCGTCCTCCCAAGCAAGCGTTACGCGTGCTGAAGCACTGCTTCCTGGGAAGCGGCTGGACACCCGCCTGCTAATGAGAGGTTGTGAATTAATTCCTTATTTTGCCTGGCTCGCGTGCGCAGCTTTTGCTGTCTTTATTAAACTGTCTTTATCTTGATCTGTGAGTATTTTCGTCTTCCTTCTACCTTCTCCCTATCCCATGGGAGAGGGGAGTCAGCGAGTGGCTGGGTGGGTGTTTGGCTGCTGGTCAGGGTGAACCCAACCCAAGTACACAGTTAAAAGTACACGTTTATCATCTTGGCAACAAAACGAGGCGGGGTGTGGGGGCGTTGGGGGGTGCGATTATACCTTGTCATTGCGTTCACATAAGAACTTGAGTCTTTGTGCCCTTTTGTGCATGAACACACCGTCCAAGTGTCCAGTTTCCACCGATCGTATTTCGATAGCTTTTTCTCCCCAGCCCATAATCTGGTTGGATCGGATGTACGCTTTGGAAAAAAAACACAGCACACAGCCCATTAGGACAGGTAGGGCAACATGGAGGAACTGAAAAAGCAGAGGAGTATACTGACACACTCTAGTTAAAAATTACCTGCATGTGCATATTATAACTACACACATGTTCAGAGTGCTACTTCTGTCCTCACACCTTCATGATGCCTAAAAATACCTTTTTTTTTTTTTTTTTAATTTCCCCGTGGGTTTGGTATGTTAGTTATATACTTCTTCCCTGAGCATTCATGTCACAAAGGGAACTTTACAACCTTCAATTAAATGAAAGGAACATCGAGTTTTTACAAAGGCTTTTTCTCCCAAGTTTGGCAAAGAGACAGGCTAATTAGGTGTTGACAAGGAGAAAGCAGAACCCAAGGTTTAAATAGACTAAACTCATCCACTCCAGTCTGTCCTCAGCACCAGCTCTGTGTCTTACTGTGTTATTTCCCTTCCTTGAAGGAGTTTGTCAGCAAAAACAGAGAAAGAGGAGAGGGAAAGGGAAAACGAGAAAAAAAATGAGCTAGCCTCCTTTAATAGGAGTATTACTTCAAAAAACTGATCTCCTTGAGAAAGCCAACTGGTCTGAGAAGCATTCTGTATATCTCAAAAGAGGTTCATATTAAGCTCTCCAAGTGGAAATACTATTATTTGTCATACTGCTTTACTTTGGACAGAAATAAAGCAGAAAATAAAGCCTTTTTCCTGAGAGTGTCACTGGGGGAAAACAGATTAGTAGTAGCATGAGTAAAAAAATCTGTTCTTGATAGCAGTAAAAAAATTCAAATAAAGGACAAAGTCACCAGCATTATGAAAAGGTATATTCAAAAAGCAATTTGATGGATAGTCTTAGGCACGCTGCCAAAAATAACATATGGGAACTTAATGAAGAATAAGCTGTTGCCTCTGATTTGCATGCATACTTAAGAGAAAAACAAAAAGAACAAAAGCAGTACTTCCCTTTTATAGAATTTTTTCATATTAATTTTCAGTGAAATTAAATCAAATTATCTACTACAGTATAATGTACACTTATAACACTGCATATACCATCATGCTGGAAAGTTATTTATTTTTAAATATGTCACTAGGGGTAACTGGACCAAATAGCTTCTAAAAATTGTCAGAGGCGATCTTCAGATGGTGTCAGTTGCCTCAGTGCCATTTACTTCACAGGCGCTCCAGTCCCCAAAGGCTCTGCAATTTGCCAGCTAATAAATTCTGCTTGCTTTTAGATCTAGTCAAGAGTTAACCACTGCAGGAGTGAACATGCTGTGCAGGAAACTTCTTTAAATTTCCTCCTCTGTTATTGTTCGTGTTGCTCGAACAGCTATCAGCAGTCATCTCCCAATACATGCATCCATTCCAAAGCACGTAAAACGCAACGTGCTTGCCCAGCAAAGGGAAGGTGTGCCCACAGCCCATGCTACGCTCAGCACTGAAATACGGCAGCACAGGCAGCAGGAGCGATCCTGGTGTGAACTTGTGTCCCTAACAAATCTGCGCCCATTTTACTACGCTCGTTGCTCCCACTCTCAAAACTACCTTATTTTGACCTGGAGAGATGTGGGAGAATTATCATGCTAGGATAGATGAGCAATCTGCAGGTGAATTAAACACATCAAATCAGATAATACTGACTGTTACCTATACAGAATTACCCATAATAATATCTTACCCATCTGCCGCCTTATGTGTCTTCATACTGAAAGGTTTTCACAACTTTGTGGCTGTCTAACAAAAATTCTGCAGCAGCTTACAGAGGCCCTGGTGAGTTTTTCCTTCCTGAACTCTGCAACTTGCTTGTTTGGATTTTGTTCTTAAAAACTCAGCACAAAACAAATCCATATGATTACCTTCCACTTTGCGCAGCTGTTTTCCAGGAACACTACAGCACTGCTGCTTCTGAATCTGAAGTCAAACCTGATGCACCTTCCTTCTGCCCACACGCATACACTCAACGCTCCCTAACGGCACGCTGCATATCATTCACCAGAAGCACTTACCGACTGAAGTTGGCATTTCTCCCCACTGCAGAACCACATCCTTGGTTATCCTTCCATACGTGTTGACGTAAACTCCTTCATCCTCGTAGCAGACCAGTAGCTCCATCCCATCCGTGTTTGGGAGAATGATGATTGCGTGAGGTTGGATACTGCTCTGGATCTACAGAGACAGAAGAGAAAAGGGAGCCTTTTGTTTTAATGCTGCTGAGTCTGTGCTGGGAGAAAGGGCTGGGTGACTTTTGATTTTGGCTGACAGTAGATTGGGGATCACTCACTTCAGAAGTGCTAGTTCCGCTCCCCCAAAGCTAGACACCCTACACAGCGACAAGAAAGACCTGTAAACCCTTGGGGCACAAATCCTCTCATTTTAAGGCAGACGTCTAAAACCAGGGAAGATGAGCTTCTCTGTAGGAGCGCCTATTCCTTTCCATAGGCATAAAGGGAGCCTGGGGCAAGCAGCCCAGATGCAGATCTCAGACCTCTGCCCTGCAGTGAATAGCGCTTGGGGAGGTACATCGCACACTGCAGGCCCGCCCGACATCTCTGTGTACAACAAGCAACAGGAAACCTTGGTAGCTAAGGCTACCTGGCCTTTGCCAACCCTGTTGAATCTCATCAGCGGGCTGTCACGTCATTTGTACTGCCACGTTCCCTCCAGCCTCTGCCGCGCATTTGCAGCGCACTCGGCCATTTAGCTGCTACCCCTGAAACAGTCACGTTGGCCCACGTCAGATCCGAGCGGGCGGCTCCCAACCACGGAGACATACTGACCACGAGGAGAGGACAGAGAGTGAGGCACAAGCCCCTAAGCACAAGGTGGCTGCATCTGCTTGGACCCCTCCACCCCATTTACCGCTGCCAGCATCTGGCAGTGATCCACAGGGGCAGCCTGACATAATGGTCATCTGAGGGAAGGAAGTGGGGGTGGAAGCAGAAAGAAAGAAAAAACCCGACCCCAGCAGCAGCTCTTACATGTGTCGGTAGATAAATATCATAGACCGATCCTGAATCCACATCAACGGCATGGAAGCCAGCGCAGGAGCCATAGATCACTTTTAGTCTCTGACCTTCTTCTACGGTTAGATCCACCAGCAATGGCTTATGTACCAATTCTCCAAATGACTGTGAGACAACCATCAGTGAGATTTACTTTACTGCTTAGAACCACAGTGGGTTTCACAAAAATGCACATATTACGGGTTTAATCCTCCACATCCCTCTGGCCCCCATCCACCAGACCGGTTAGGCTAACACTTCTCTCATGGACAAGGACAGATTACCCTGCGACCTGTTGCATTTCAATCACATAATATTGTAAGCTATTTTCTGTGGGGTTTACTTTAGTTGGTCTGTTTGGTTTTTATCCCCAAAGTTCAGGGCAATTTGACACTCCCATAGTATTTATTTCAGTCTGCACAACCAATAGTAACTGACTGTCTGTAAATCAGCCTGGTAATTATACCAAGCCAGCTAACTTTATTCTTGCAGCGTTCAAAAAAAACCCCACAACAATGCTGAATATCACTTAATGACTTGTTCTGCTCAGATGAAGGTGTTTAGACTCAGTTCACTTCTCTCTGCCTCATGTTTTATTTATAGAGATGAAAAAAAACCAGTTATGATACTGTGTCACTTTGATTATTAGTTTCTGCTCAGTTAGAATTTAGAACTTTAAGCGTGCTGCCTCTTAGAGCTAAACAATGTCCTAAATTAAAATAGAATACAAAGTTCGTGGCAGATTTACTAAAGAACTTGTAATACGACCATGATAAAATCTCAGAACATTTTTGTCAAAGGGGTAACTGCAAGTGGCTATGAGAAAAACCTAGGTATGGCTGAAATATACTGTTACCTTAAAGGCCATAAATTTATGGTATGGCTTTGGTGCCCATGCATAGACTTCCACAGAACTCTTCAATGCAATTACCAAGAACTTGATCCTTTCATATTTTACTGAAATTAAACAAAATAAAAAAGAATTCAGCAGTAATTCCAAAGTCATTCCAGTTACTTCATGAAAGCAGAAAATGACAGTATTTCTCCATACTTATATATATTTGGAGGTTTTTAGTAACACTGCATTTTAGGATTGCTAATTCTATGTAGTTAAGTATTTTGACACACTTATGCCACAAAAATCATTACTCTTATCAGTAACTGAACCTGTCACCATGTTTCAAATTACCTAGTCAGTACACACTTATTTACACTTATTTTCTTCCACATTAGACAGCGCTTACTCATCAAGACAAGAAAATCGGTTTTCAGACAGGGACATTTCCAATAAAAGAAGGCTATGACTGTGGCAGAATGTGTTGGCAGTTCCAGTCACAGCACTAGCAGTGGTATTTTGAGTTGATGGCAAGATTCCCCAGAGGAAAGGAGGGAAAAAAAGGAACTGAAATAAAAAGTTAAGAAACAAGTCCATTTCAAAAGCAACAGGCAAGTTTGATAGTGGAGCATTTTCCTTTGTCCCCAAAGTCTGAGGCAACTTACTTGGAAAAAAAAAAAAAGTCCACAGAATTTATCAGAAATAAAGTGTCATTGCATAGCTGATCCACAAATGCTCAAATGTGTCTCTGTTGCCAGCTTCAAACAGCTGGCTAAATTAACCATCAGAAAAAGCTCTGTTCACCACTATTCTTCTCAGGAGAGGACTGACAAAGTCTAGAAATGGCCATTCCAGAAGTGCTGCCAGCTGCCAGCTGGGTTTTGGAAGGAACAGATCATGGGGACTTCCAAATGTTGAGGTTTGCTAACTTGTTTCCAGCACTCTTCTTAGGGGCAGGAGAAAAAAAATTTAGCATTACTTAGATGACACTGAGAAACCTCTGGAGGTTTCTGCAACCTCTTTACCCCATTTTTTAGGGGAATATGACACTTTTCCAAAACAACGAGTAATTCTGTGCACCTTCACCTGCTGCCACTACATCTCCCAACCAAAACTGATTTTGAAACATGGCAGGAGTGAAAATCTCGGACTTGGGAGAAGAACACTTGTTGAATAAAAACTATTTTAATGTCTTTTAGATATCTTATTACTGTACAAGCCTGCAGTTGTTGTCTCTTGGTAGGCAATGGGGAGACAAAGCTACTACTTGCTCTCTTTTTACTCTGCAGAAAAGCAAGACTACTGAATTCTAAGTGTTAAAGGACTTGACACTTTTTCAACAGACAAAAAAAAGTCTCTCAACCTCCACAGCTGTCGGGACTGAAAAACAGAGCTTTTGTTCAGTCTTGTCTAGCTTACAAGACTTCTTGGAATTTTTTTCTCAGGGAAGAGAAGGATATTGAACAAAACCACCTCATCTGTGAAAGAGGACCTTTGATAATCCCCATTTTTTGCTCTTGGTCCTATCTGGGAACTCACCCAAATCTTAAGTTTCAAAAGAGCAATTTATCATTTAGGGGAGCCAAAAGTTGCCTGAAGCAACCGAGATCCATAAATACCACTTCACCCTGACGTCCCAGACCCCTGTTGCATCAAAGAGACAAGGAAGCGAATCAGTGCCAGCTGCCTCGGTGGCAGCCTCCAGACCCTGTGCCCAACTATTGGCAGAGCTCATCCTTCTTGGGAACTGAAGCGCAGCTGTCGAAGAGGCCTCTCACTACCTGAAGAAGTCTACTGTACATCTACGGTTCAGAGGGAAGTTCAGTGCCAGGCTGCAGCCCAGGGTAACAAACCCCTCTTCATCTGGAAGAGAATGCTCTTTGTTTCAGATGCTTCCCTGCTGGAAAGCTTCCTTTCAATAGCTGTTAATGTATTGTTAACAGGCCACTTCATTATGCTGCTGACACCCTGGGGTATGATACCAGAGAAGTACATTATTAATTGTTTTCGGGGTCAAGCTCCTGGTTCAGCAGTCACTTACTGCCATCGTTATTGACTACACCCCACTAGCAGGTTTTTCCAAGAGCACTCGCATGACAGGAGACCGAGCTCGCTCTGATTGCTGCTGCTCCACATTGACTGACACAGCTGGAAAGGAACTGAGCTGGCTCTTAGGAGGAAACAAAATCAAAGGCAACATCCAGTGCCAGTTAAGATGCCTCATGAAACCCAAGCAGGAGAAAGAGCTCTTGGTTCACATCCCCATCTGCAGGACAGCAGGCTCACTGCATACTCTGCTGACTGAATGCTACATGTCATTCACTAGTTTTGGGGGAAGTTTCTACAGCCAAATCCATTTACAGGACTTAAAACCACTCAAAAGGCACCTGCCTAGTGAAAACACACTTCATCCCGTAACTGTACTGCAGTGGATCTGAGGCGGCATTAGGAAGTTCCATGAGCTAAGGGGAATCAATGAATCATCTTGAAGTTAAACATATGCTTCTGTTCCCAGATGCCTCCCCAAGGCTCGTGCACTAGCTGGGCTTGCTTTCTCCTCCCACTCTCTTTCTTTTTTTTCCCCCCAGTCTTTAAAATCTACATTAAAGAGAGAGACTTTTTTCACTCCATTGCAGCGTATGATTTCATCCTGGTCAAAGATCAGGGAAACCCACTGGTGAAGAGAACAGCTGCTGGTTACTAGAGTCCCTCTGTTACCTAAAGGGTCTAACACAGGTGGCAAAACGTTACCAGCCCTCACTGGCCTTATCAGCACTCTCCTGGAAGTTGCATCCATGACAGGAAGCAGACAGACGGGGATTTGCGCCCGCTCCAGTTCAGAGCCCAGCATCCCACCGCAAAACCTTTCTCATATTCAGTTTAACCCAGTAACTTGCCATCTATTCTGGTGCTTTGCCAGAAAAGTTCACCCCAAGGGACCGGGGAGACAGCTAGAAATAAAACCAAACCTTAAACCCAGCAGCCACAAGCACGGTAGAGTTCCCTTTCTCAGCCAGCTCTTATCCGGATGATTTGATTACTGCATTCACTACTCACCAACTTTATAGTGCACACAGCCTTCCAAGTCGCCCACCGTTGTCCAGCCCTGTTTCTTTTCCACTTCAGGGTCATTGTGAAGGATTTTATTTCTTAACCAGGACAAATAGTAAACTCGCAACTTGTTCTTCTTACCTGGCCACAAAATGAAAAAGATTGGTTTATCTCCATAGGAAGATAAGTGCAAAAAACCCTGCCCAAAAACACCAGTCTTGCATGGAGATAAAAAAAAAAAACCAAAACAAAACAAAACCCAAAAAACAAACAAACAAAAAAAAACCCCAAAAACCCCAAAACCATAGCTGAGTCAGAACATCTCTTTTTCGCACAAAACTGTAGGAGAGCAGCAGGATGGAATTTGAGGCTTAAAATTATCTATACAGCTATCAGAAGAGAGTAGGACTGGTTTGAAAGGAGGAAGCAAAAGTGAAGAAGAATATGGCGATGAAATGTATTTTACAAATTCTTCCCAGTTAGTTACAAGGACTCTTCCATCCCTTATATCACCCTCAGAGACACAAATTGGTCAAGTTTTATGAAGAACGTTCATTATTCCCCTGGTGAAAAAGCACACCAAACAACAGCACCAAACAATTTCATTACTGAACCACTTTACACCAGTTCTGTTGTAAAGGAAAAATGTACAATATCTGAAATTGTAGTGAGAGAATTTCACACGGCCCATGCAAACTTCATCCGCTTGCTAAAAGCTGACGACTGCTTTGTCAGCAGCCCTTCCCTTGTGCTGCAAGGGATGTAATACTTATCAGGCTGCACACAGAAACTGCAAGACGTGTTTCTTCTCCACAGGTGAGAGAATCTACTTGTCCAGGCTGCCCTATCTTCAGCTGACAATGCATCTGCCAGTCATCAAAATACAGCTCAGACTCTTAACTCTAAATTTGAGAAGGCCTCTTTGAATGCAGAGCAAGGTTCATGATAACCTTTATCAGTGATTCTTCAACAGCTAATGACCTACAAAGCATTTGCTGAACTAGCGAGAAGGTGGCCCTAAATGCACATACTCAAAGCTTGCAGACTCCTTCCTCCAGCTGCTTTGCTGCCCAGCGCCATTACAGTCCCACAGATGAAGCTGGAGGCAAGGAAGAGAGATCATCCCAGCTTTGACTGGGAGCCATTTAATAAGGCTCCGTGAGGTCTCTGCGCAAGGAAAGGAAATAGAAGATGCTCTCAGGGACCCAACTTGTCAGTGGAGTAGCTCCATGCTAGTGCTTCACTAGGCATGATGAGGCAGCCGGGTGACCGTGGACAGTGTTTCGCAGCCCTTGGAGCTGAGAGGAAGAGAGCTGACCTGTACTGCAGCCAGTGCTGGGCTGGCCAAGTGACACAGTACTGGTCTACGCTGCAGAAAGCCATGACCTGTCAGGATGATCCACCCGCCAGCCAGATCCAGCCATAGAGTTTAGCTAATGTCTTTAATTTGTCTTTTAAGTTTTCACACGATGCCTACTGATGGATCGCTCCACAGCTGGCTGTTTATTTCAGAGACCGGGATGGGCATACAGCATCAGGGGGTACCGGCTGCAGCAGGACATGAAGCCCGAGCATTGAGACCATCCCGCTGTGCCTGGCCAGCCCCGCACTGGGGTCCTGGAGCTGGCGCAGAGCCCCTGCCCTGATGGCACTGGGTCCCTAACAGAGCCAGGCTCCTCGGGGAAAGCAGCTGCAGGGGCTGGGGCAGCACGTGGGGAAGCACAGCTTGCAAATAGGCTGCTCCACGGACTCCAGTGCCACAAGCCGTTCCGTTACAAAGATGCACGGTTTAAAAGATCCTTTTATGATTACTTGGATGGGGAAGGGCAGGAGGAAACGAGGAGGCAGTTTCAAAGTAAAAAATCTGTTCACTGAGCTTAAATTGAAAGTGGAGATGGAGACCCATTTTCAAATACTGGACCTGCTATTTAATTTTAAAAGCCCCTCCGCTCTGATGGCACGAAATGAAATGTGAAGTAACACTGCACTGTCCTTTGTTTATCCCCACTACAAACGTGACAGCATATTTGGCAGTAAATGAGCACCCGGATTTACTGTCTGACTTCATATTTATTAAGCCATGTTTCATAAAGGGATAAAGCCCCATCACTCCCGTAGTTTTCTAAAGATTTGGAAAAGGGACTAGAGCAGGAAACACTATTCCCACAAGTCCCACATCTGACCAAGGCAAGATCCTCCCAAGAAAATGCTGCAAACGATAGCCACAAGGGCCTTTTTAGAAACACTGAAAAATGGGGAACATAGTCCAGACCAGAAGGCACTGCAGTTCTGGGCAAGGAAGAGCTCAGAGGGCTCAAGGTCAGTACAATGCACCAAAGGTTTTTAAGACCATCACAAGTCCCTGTCCATGGGGAGACAAATTCTCTCTGAGATTTCCATGGCTTTAGCCTCCTCTGTAGCTTAGTCAAACTTGAAGACTCAGAACAAACAGTACACACAGGAATTTCCCAGCACGTGGCTAATTTTTTCTTTTTTTTTTTTTTTTTTTGGTTCACATGACATACACCAGGGTATTTTTCAAAATAACAACAGAGAAATATCTGAAGTGTGTTCCTATTGTGTTTTAGTGTCTAGACCACAAGGAAAGTCACAAGACAGGAAATTCCTCTGCCTTTCAGCAGAAAGATGAAAAGAGCAGGACCGGTTAGTTATATAAACATGACTATGCATGTATTTCAACAAGTTATGCTGCTCCTAATGTTCGTACTGCGAGTGGGGGGATTACATCCTTCTGCTTGTACATCTCTACCAGTCAGTTGAAACAGCTCTCAAAAATTTGGGGGTATTTTTGGTTTTGTCTAACTGTTAGGGTCATGAAATAAGAAAGAAAACTCCTGCTCCAGCCATCAAATGAACTGATCAGCCAGTGACTTCTGTGAGAACTCCCGGCTCTGATTCTCCCACAGACGTTGTTTCAAACGCAAAGTCCCATTTCCTATATTGAGTTTTTGTTTTTATTGTTGCTGTGGTTTTTAATTATTAAGCACGCAGATTCCAACCAGTTCTTCTACTCTGTCATCCCTTCCTACCTTCCCGAGTGCCACCATCACCCAGTTGGGCTGGCAAAACCCTCAGGGAGCCAGAAGTGGAGCGTGTTCTGTATGCACGTCGCTGCTCTCTCCTCCAGCATTTTCATGACTCTCAGCACCGTATTACCTGAGCAGCCGAAACTATGTTTTCGCCTCCCAACAGTATGAACTGAAGAACACGATCAACTACTCTGCTTTGACCTGCAAAGCCTTCTTGCACCAGCTGTAGCAGCTCCGTTTCTCAGTATCAAAAGCTTTGTTGTCAAGAAGTTTTGTATTTCAGATATAAATTGGGGAAAGAATTTATTTCAGGTTTTCAGACTCAAGAGTGTATATTAAAAGCAATTTTAGGTGATAATCTCCTCGAAATCCTAACACACTGCAGCTTCTTTGCACAATGTGGTGACACCTTCCAAACCTCACCCCCCGTCAGCACATCACTTGCCCCAAAAAAGTGGAGGGAACATGCAGCCAAGTGTGCCGTAGGGAGCTGAACAACGCTCCCAGGGAAGCGGCAGCAGTCCTGGGACGAAGCTCAGAGGCAGCCCCGTAACCAATCTGCCAAAACGGACTGTATGCAGAAACACAACCTCATTTCAGCATTCCTAGTTTGCCTGGAGAGGTGGAGCAACTCACCGCAAATAAAAAGACGCTACGGGAAGTCCAGCATGAGAGTAGCTTAAATTGAGAACTGCGGCGCAGAAGCCAAAAGAGGGATGTAAGGGGAAGCCTGGGCATTACAGCATCACGGTTTCACCAAGTATGCCAAGTAGGCTCCCCTGGCCCTACCTCTCAGTGGGCAGGGTTGCCTCTTTCCTGCCTCGTACTGCAGTAACCTCCCATAAAACGCAGGAGATGGGACAGAAACAAAGGCATAAACCAGCCAAAGGTCAGCTGGTTTCTTAAGGTTTAATGTAGCATGTCACCACAGAGGAAGCAATAGTTTTGAAGGAAACAAAACGGATGTGTTGGGGTACTCAGCTCATGACTGACACAAACGTAAATAAACCTAAAACAATTACACGCAAGACTGAATCACAGACGCTTGTTGTCTGTGTAGGTATGCCTCAAACCAACAGATTTTATACACGTTGCATTATACAATATTTTTGTTTACAAGGTCTACTATAGAATAAACTATCAAACAGTGCTTTTCAAACAGCTTACATTTTAACATACTGCATAGACATCAAAAGGACACACAGCAGGCTGTGTTTTTTTTAAAACCCCTGATTAATCTTTTCTTTTTAAAGATTTCACAGCATAGCTGTAGCTGAGGATGCAGCAAGTGACAAGCCAATAAAGTACAGTTGTTCTAGACAGAAACAAAGTCCTGTGTTGACAACACCAGCATGGGCACAGCTCTTTGGACCTGTAGTAGCATATTGATAATACATTAAATTGCATTAAATTGCCTAGGTGTGTGTCCTTTTGCACAAGTGCTGGGAGAGCCAAAGAGCTCTGCCAGTGGAGTCAGAGGGGTTCTGGAGCCTCAAAAAAAAATTGGGTAGCTCTGAACCACAACACAGGGGCTCATCATAGCAAAGGCTGATTTCACAAAAAAACCCAACCAAACAAAAAAAACCAAACCAAAGGAATGTAAATGGCTGAATGACACCTGTGAAGAAAGATTAACAGTGCACCAGAACAAGTTGCTTAACAGCAGGATAACCTTATGCAATAACTCTCTGGAGCCAAAGAGTCTGGAACCTCAAGCTTCATAAAATGTATTTTTCATCAGTGCACACAAAACAAACACAACAGTCACCACCACCCTTCATCTCCCGTTGCTTTACCATCTGCAGTTGCACCCAGCAAGAGACAAGGCCAAAAGCTGCACCGATCTGCCTTCTCACGTTGGTAATTTCCACATCACGTACACATTGCACTCCCCTCTCGCCAACACACACACACGCTCACTGCACATCACTCTTATTTCCTTACTTCGCAAGAGCATTCCCCGTTCTACAGATTTTAACACACAAGATGTCTTTAAAGCCAAGTAGCGAATCATGTTTTGGTTAGGAAGAGGCCAGGTTGAAAGTAGTCATGACAGAGGGAAAGAATGCCATTTTTACAAATGTCACAAAGCATTAACTTACAGCTTCCAAACACTGAACGAACAAAGCCAGATGTTTCCCCCAAACCCAGGCAGCATTTTTAAAGGCCACCCCACAGGAGGAAGGACAGGGAGCAAGCAGGCACAGGGTGTTGTGTGGAAAATGATTCACTTGCAGAAACAAACTGCAGACTCAGAGAGGTGAGATGATGGAAAACCCACTGATTTCAGTCCCGTCAGGACTTCCCCCTCAACACACAGGCTGCCAAGAAAAGCTTTCTGCCATGCCATGCCAGATGGGGGCGGGGGGGAAATCATGTTGAACAGTTAACATTACCAGAAATTGTCACCAAGACATTCAGCCCTTCAAGTACATCCATTTGCTGGAATCGTCTTCGATTGATGAGCGGATAAACCTTCCCCTGACCACTTCTGTCTAGCAGCATCAGACCACTTTCAGTGCCCACTAACAAGTTCACTCCTAGAAGAAACAAAACCAAAGATCCAAGTCAGTACACAGATTTTCAGCATATTCTGATGAACTGATGCTTGATATAGCAACTGTCTTGTTTCAAGCAGTTCTAACCACTGCCACCTGGGTCTCAGCTGCCTGCAGCCTAAAAGATCTCATGGCATGGAGGCCCTCCACATTGGTGTCAGTAGTCACTGTGGGCAGGCACTGAACTGCTCAAGAGAGTCAAAGACTGGGAGACCGTGGAGAGCTTTCTAGAGCACCAGTTCCCAAATAAAAAGGCACGCTAATGTTGGAGGAGGGGCGAAGTACAAAGTGGTACCCAAGCTTATGTATACCGAAGATGTATTAGCTGTTGGTAGAGGGGTTGGTAACAGGATGCTCTTGACAAGGACACTGCAAAAAAGCAGTGGCAGGGGCTCGGTCCCCACTGGAAGACACAGATTGTGGTGCAGCCCTCCTGTAAAAGGACAGGCACAGGGTTGGTCCTCAGCTTCCCAACAACCTTCTCCATCTGAATGTGAAACCTAGAGGAATTACAGTAATCTCGTGTTTCCACAGATTTCTTCTAAAGATCAAGCAAATACAGATGAGAAAAGTCAGTAGGCCCGTTTCTTCATACAAAAGTCCAAACACCCACTGGCACACTTTCCAGCAGTCCACAAAACCTTAGTATTTAAAATCAATAACGGTTTTTTTTTTAGTAATAAATATATATGTATATATATGAGACTAGGTTTTAAAAATCTATTAAGATATTATCACTCTTAAATTTCACAACCATTTATTTGCAGTAGTGTTTCAGTCCAGGAGGTCACAAATTGTGCAGACAGGTCAGATACAGTACAGGGAATGGAAATCAAACCAAATGTATGACTTGCTTTATTAGACTTCTATGTTGCAATCCCAATGTAAAACTTGTCATCCTTAGAGTACAATAAAATAATTAAATAAGAAAAGCGAAACTCACACAAGATGATCATAGTTATATTGCTTAATGGCCTTAATCCCTACTCAGACAAATAATCCCCAGATATAACTATACCAGTGCCAATGGATGTATCATCTGGGCTGATCCCATGACGAACCTTTTCTAACGCAGCACGTGGGCCCACTACGCAGGAGTCTCTATCTCGGTGCGGTCTGCATCTATAGCAGTGACGTGCCTTCTCACAGTACCGAAGAAGGGCATTGATCACAAGGATGAGGAACGCTACGTGAACACCACCACCCTGGCTATCAGGCGTGGGAGCGGTTTGCAAAAGGGAGGGCACATTCACCCCGACCCAGGGGGCACGAGGTGTCTCCCAAAGGGGACAGGGTGTTCGGGGGGAGCAGAGCGGCAGCTGGCACCAGGTAATGATGGGGAAGGGGCCTGAGCTGCTGATGCTGAGCCGCTCTGAAAAGCCTCTGGATGGGTGAGAAAAACACACATAGCCCATGGAGAGGTCGGAAACCATCACGCATCTCCGTTTTCCTCTCTCTTGCCTATTCAAGTAAGGAAACTTCAGAGGTCCCACCAGTCCCCAGAAACCATCACATCTCTTTGCTCAGATTTGCTGCTCTGCTACTCCTCTGCCTCCTCCAGGCAGGAGAACCCATGGATGCCAGCAGGCACAGAGCCTGTCTTGGGAGAGGACCTGCCGCCCTCCCAGGCTCTCCTTCAGCTGCTGACACCTCCTCCGTCCCCTTCCTGCCTTCCTCCTGCCTCTGCATCCCCCACATGGGTCTGCACCCACTGGATCCCATCCCACAGCCCCCAGGGGCATTTCACACGGCCCACCTCCCGTACTGGGAGACATCCTCAAACTGGGAAGCAGCGGAAGGAAGCAGGGACAGCGAGGCACGCACTGAGTCAGGGCTCAGCACTGGCTGCAGCAGCACCAAACCAGCCAAGGAAGCACCCAGTAGTCGGTCTCCTTCCTGCAGCTCCAGGACCCACTGACTAAAGCTGTAAGTGATTCAGCTTTGACACGTATTTTTGGTTTTCTTCCAGCGTGGATTACAATTCAAAGCAAGCCACATGCAAACTGCTCCCTCAGGGTCCCTTCCCCTCTTTGCACATCAGGGCTCAATCGCTTCCACCTCCACCCTCATCTCTTCCTCTGCTGCCTCTGTGGTGCAGTTGTTTCTGCTTCAAGTTTACATGCACGCCCGTCCCCAACCCATTCCCTTAGCTATATGCATTTTGAGATGAAACTAATGAGGTACTATGCTGGTGGCAAGCAATGCCTGTATTTTAAAATGCAGGCGCTGTCTATTCACAGCCAGCAGAGCTCTTCTCCTGCCACCCTACAATTAAGCAGTTCTGTTTTTTCAAACAAATAGAAATGCTGCCTGAAAAAGTACAGGCTCTCTGTGGAGGCTGGGTGTAAAAATCTATGCTACTGCATCCGTGTCATTAACATTGACCTTCACCACTCAGAACTAGAAGAAACAGCATCACAGACCTAATGCAATCAGTAACCTGCCAGATACTACGGCATTGCCACTGGTAAAGGCAAAGCAAAACACAGCAAAGCAAGACGCCCTCTTTTTGAATAAGAAACACCACCATGAAATGGCTTAATTTGCTTAAGGGTAAAGGAAGCTAAACTTTATCAAGAAATAAGCATGTGTACCAGCTTGCATCACCATCAGTTTGGCCCTAAATGTTCAACAGGGAAGTGCTTTGTTACAGCTGTAAAACACCTCTAGGATTTTACACCTATACTTTAAATCACCATAACAGTCAGATAAATAGATCAAAGAAATATAAAACCATTGACACAAACTGCTACTGGCAAAACAAGGCAGATCAGAGAAATCATGAGTCATCTTTACTGATCCCATACGATTTCTCTCTGCCTTCGCCCTCTCACAGCCTGGAAGTTTACATTTGCACTAGTCTTCATTTTATCAGAGAATTATTCATAGGAATACATGCAGAAATAGCATGGGGGTAAAAATTCTTCCCAGTAAATTCTGGAAATAAAGAAAACAGCAGATAGGAAGATAAGGTGTCAGGAGAGCTATTTAATTGACATGGCTAGAAGGACAGGACAACAATGCTGTTCTGAGAAACAAGAAATGCTGGGAATAACTCCAAAAGAGAACTAAAGTCTTGGAAAGAGCTGTGAAAATGTAAACAAGAGAAATGCACCGTGTTACCTATACAATCACCGTGTGACTCAAGGGAATGGCCAACTCTCTTCTTCACAGTTTTTAAAATGACATGCACATGCATTTACAGTCTGTTAAGTTTAGGGATACTAGATAAATATGTACGTAATATACACAAGCATCATCTATTAACATCTAGATAATGAAAAAACTCAGGTGGCCACATAGATTCTGGCCAAGAAACAAACGACACAGCAGAGAAAAAGCTTTCGCTGGGTGTTGCAGCAGCGATCCCACATTGTAGCCGGCAACAAGCACTGCTCTAAGCCTTCCACCCATGTAGGATCCTGACTAACTGTCTGACACCGACATAAATTATCCCTTGTGACAAGAAGGCCAGACACACTTGGTCAGCTGACATCCCATACCCAGCTTCTCTCTGCACTAACCACTCTTAACGAAACCAAGCCACAGTCTCACGCTGCAAAATCTCTCTCCTACCCTTCTCTTTTCCCTCTTCCTTCCTACATAAACTGATGACTGAGGTGGAAACTCATCTTACGAAACACATGTTAATCAAGGTCCGCACAATACACTAGCAAGAGGCTCAAGAAAATGATTATTTTTCAAAAGAAATGCCCTACGTGCACCATGTGTACAACGCAAAGCCGACTACAAGCTCCCAAAAGCTGCAAGAGATGTACTAGCAGGGGTTAGAGAGAGCTGAAAAGGACATCCTGGTGGGCTGAATGAAGTCTGAACTGTGCCATCAGAAGCATATATACAGCAGTGGGAAATTGTATCAAAGCAGAAGCAACATACTGTAAAAAATATAATAATATCATCAGCTCTTGCAACAAATGCAGCTAAGGCTTCAGAGAGACATTCTCGAAGACCGTAAGCTCATACTGGCACATCTGGACTTCAGAAGTGCAGGAGGCAAGGGAAGAACAGGTTTGCATTACCCCATAAGGCAGCACACAGTATCTCAGAATTGAATCTCTTCTTGTATTTGCGAATCTCTGGGGTATCACTCTGTGGCCGCGTATTCGTGGGATTCACATTGACAACTGATCCTTTCCGTGTAGGGTCTTGCCTTATTGCCTCTGATCTCATTGCTTCACTAGAAAATCCTACTGAAAAAAAGAAAAAGTAAAGTGCATGTAACATCCCTCAAGTGCTAAATTCTGGCCATATATTCTTTACACCACAGAACCCAAATCAGTAGCTGAGAATATTGAGCAAGTCTTTCTTTTTGTAAGAAATGTAAATGGAAAATGAAATAAACTATGCAATCCATTGCAAATCAAATAAAAAGCATGATGGTAACATTTGTAAGTATTTTAAAGAGTCACTGAAGTCACTGAACCCTTTTTCAATTGTCGTCTTCAGCTACTTTACTTACCCACAGAAGTCACAGTTGTCCCACTAGATGGAGAAATCTGTAGTAATCTGGGGTCTATAAAAGGTGTAAAGGAGGAGGAAGATTTGTGTTTCTGGAGTGTGTTACTAGCGGACTGAGTCTGCAATGTAAATTTCAACTTTATTAATATTAATGACAATAAAAAGCATGGATAACAACAACCAACATTTTTAAGTCACTACAGAATCATGCTACAGAGCCTCCCCAAGCTTTTATACTTCCTTTATAGATACACAATGCACTGCAGGCACCACACCTGAACTAAATACATACGCACACTGCACAGGTTACAGCGAAATGTAATTAGACAAATCGTCGTCCCTGTCACCTCAGCTGCTAGCGAAGATTTTCAGGACTGGCCACCAGAGTCAGGCACAAAGCGAGGGAATGCTTCTTTTTTTAAAAATCTGCTTAAATGTATGTATACTATCTTATCTGGAAGCTGTCCACTACCTACAACTTTTGAATTTATAAAGCATCTCCTAAAGTGAGCTAGTTTAATAAATTATGAAGTTTGATCTCTTGGCTTGTTCAACAAAATCAGAACCATCTGGGATCAAGTGTTCACTTCTACGATGGATTATGTTTCAATGTCCACTACTGTTCGTTCTCCCTATTTTGTTTAAACTGAGCCTCTTGCCAGAAAGCTGCAGCAGGTTCTTCCACCTTTATTTGACAAAGCAACATATTAAACCTGTATCGAACAAAGGGGCTCATTAGTGTGGAAGGTGTAGCAAACGGTGATATGAAGCTATGAATATGTAGTGGATAAAATCACTGGTGCTTGCTGAGTTATGTGGTCTAAACATGAAAAAAACATAAAGAAAGGAAGAAGACAGGTGAAACAATGAGCTGTTAAAAGTGGAAATGGAACGACTTTAAAACCCTTGCCAGTTTAGTATTATAGTCACAACATTGCATACTGAAGCAGAATGGGACAAATAAAAAAAAAAAAAGTATATTTAAATATAAAGGGCGTGCATGTGGGTAAGTTATACCAAGCGGTACTGGGTTTTTGCTCAGCTTTATGCAAACATAGTTAGAGACACTTCTTTATCATCAACTAATCTTCAACCTCTGATCTTTCTAAGCCTCCGCTCTGCAGAAAAAATAGCAATGGGTCTTAGGAGTGGATCACTCCCCTGCACAGCTCAATAGCATAAGACTCCTTCGCCACCAGCCACTGCCACAGCCTCCACTTCCCAAGCAGACTTAACTGAACCCTGCTTACTTATTGCTTAGATCAAAGTAATGAGCAAGCATATCTCTGGATCAATCAGCTGATCTCTATAACCTACAAGAGTGTGCTTTTAGAAAGATCAAATACCAATGAAGCATAGCTGAAAATTAAGTATGCTAACCGAATTTCCAGGAGAAAACCCTCCCACCCCCCCTCCTGCTACGTGGTTCAGAACTATTTTTGATCCTGTGGTAAACACGTGCATTGCCATCAGCCTACCCAGCTCGCTGCAGCCTCTCCTCGTCACAGCACCTCCACGCCTACGTGGCAGGAGGGCCCTGAGAAGCAACAGCTTCTTTTCACTGCGTTTTGCTCCCCCTGTACCGCTCCTGCTTGCATACAGAAAGAGGCTCTCCCCGAAAGCCAGGCTGGCCACCCAGCCAGGAGCGGAGCCCACCACGCCGGGCTCCTCGCTTACTGCTAGGGTTGGTAAGGGGCAAAGGACGCCCTTCGTTCACGCTCCTCCGCTGCGAGGGGTTACACACACGTGAAGCATTGGGCTTGCCCGCCAGCACCGGGTGAGTAAGGGAAGGCACCGTCCCGGGATCAGCCCAGGACAGCAAGAGGGAGCTTCCCCCGCGGCAAAGCCTTGACTCTCCACCTGGACACAACCAGCGCCGGTGGAGAACAGTCATCTTTACACAGCTGCTTTTCAGAGCACACACGTACTTGGAAAAAACCCCAAAGATTTTCCCCCATTCGTTATTTGAAAACAGCAATACCCCAGGCTTTTACAACCCCCCCAGGCAACACCTGGTTTGTTCACCCAGCCCATGTGGCAAGCTTTAAAGAGCAAAATCCCTCCATGGCCGCTTCCTCTCCCAAAGGGTGAGTTTCCACAAGCCGCTCCTCATACGTGCGGAGTTACTAGCCCAGCCTTTACTGACAAAGCCAAAAGTAACCGCTAATTTTTAAGAGGCATACTGCTTGCAATTAGCCTGCTCCCAGAATAAAACAGAATTAAAAAAAGAGTATTGGCTTGAAAATGCAGTAGTCAAGTTTAGTTTAAAACGATCGCCATGCAATTAATGACTCACTAAGAGGAAGCAAAAATAGTAAACTGGCAAGTTTGGCGTGGGACTGCTCTAGAGTTAAGAGCTTCTTACACAGAACTGAAATGTGTTATTTGGGGGGGTGGGAACAAAGGTGACAGAAAAAAAAGCAGGGGAGATTGGCTGGAGTTCCTTTGCAAACTAGCTACTAGGCAATGCTGCTATAGCCCTACGAAAGCAGCCAGCTGTGGTGTAAGACATACCTCATTAGTAGTTAGCTTGTCCTGGGGTGTCTGTGGGGACATGGTGGGTGTCGGCTGGCTGGAGGATGGGGAGGAGGAGGTGGAGGAAGTGGAGGAGGAATGGCTTTGCTGTAAGAGATCTGGCAAGAGGTGAATGCGACCGGCAAAGCCATTGCTCTCATGATGGCTGGCACGCTTTTTGTCAACTGTACTCTGTAGAAAAAACAGGCACACTTGTCTTGCTCAAGTGCTGCTTAAAGGTCTATATTCCCTAACAACCTCTCTCCTTCTCTCCCTCGCTCACTTCCTACCTTTTTACATTTATTTTTTTATTTATTTTAAAAAATAAGCTGAGAATACATGCCTTGATGCCTGGATGGAAAGGGAAAGTGGGCAGAGCTACTAGAATTCAGCAAATTCCCACCTCTTCTGGCAGGCAAAAGCTTAGTTCATGTGGTTGACTTGCACAGCCAGTTCCACTAGTTAACAGAAGAGTAACTGCACTGGTTAAGTCTTTCACCACAATGCGGACAAGCACATTTTTTTGGGGGGGGGGGGGGGGGGAGATTTCTTCCCCTATTGTTTCGTTTAAATCTAACTTAAATCCTATACAGATATGAGCTTGGACTGTCTGGCGAATGCCTTCAGCTAACTATTTAAAACAATAAGCATGAAATCTTAATTTTCAAACAAGAGGGCTCAATTAAGAAATTGGCATTCAGTTGTGAAATTCAGAAATGTGATTACCGAGGAAACGCCTATAAGCTAGCACGCTCATTAACACACGAGCTCATTTAAAAGCAGGGAATGATTATCTTTCAGAGGCACAAGAATGCAGTATTTTCAGAATCAAAGGCAACAACACAGCACTCTAGCTCTGTCCACATTCTCTGCCTTGCCACCTATTTTGCTTCTCCGTTCCCCCACACTAACTGTTGCATGAATTTGTATGTACGTGTGTGTGTGTGTTATCTGGGTGGTCTGTACGCCCTAAACTACAGGATCAAAACAATTTAAAAAACCTCTGAATGTTCCCCCCAGCCTCCCTCCCAGCCCCACTCCTGAGAGCCACGTTTGGTTCCATGGAAAAACTAAACTAAGTTCTTGCTCCAGGTACTTGCTCCACACACCTGCAGCTTTTCTACCCTTCTCTCCCACAGACTTTGAGGTACTCTGCATGGTGCTGCCATGGGTGTCACTGGAAAGCATGCAAAACAGAAGCAAGGGGTGAAGGGCTACTCTCCTCTTTGCATGCATCAAACATCTTGCTCATCTGAAATTCACTACAGCTGTGTCTTGATAATACAAACAACAAATATAATGTAGAAACAGCATGGGTGAATGAGCGAGTGGGTTAATGAGCACAGAAAAGGTGCAGCACTGCACAGGGAAGGAAAAGCAATACCTGTCGGACAATTAAGGTGCCCTCCTTAGAAGGAGTCAAGGCAGGTTCACTCTCCACATCATCATGGACGATCATGGTTTTCACTGACTCTGTTTCACCATTGCTCAAGTTCAACGTCGACCTATTTGCCGGACAAGAAATAAATGGAGTGAGATAATAGCACTTGTGCCCTAGCTTTCGCTGCCCTGCACCAAGACACACTCAAAATTAATTTATATTGTGACCAGAGTGCAATATTTACATAACCTGCCTAGAAAGGCTTCTCTATTAAAAAAAAAAAAAAAAAAAAAGTCAGGATTTTATTAAACACTGCTTGTTTTATAACAAATCAAGGGAGAAGAGGGAAAAGACGTAATTTATAGAAGCCTACTTTCTGAAAAGACTACCCTCAGTGTTTGAAAATGTGAACACACAAGGCTGCTATGTCCTGCTCATAGATTGTTGTAGGCTGAAATAAGTAACATACAAGCCAAAACACCCAACGTCCTTTTCCTTCAGCCCCCTAAGAGGGAAAACAGAAGCAAAACTCTGTTAGAAGAACTAACACTGCTCGGACATCATCTGGTCCAGAAGTAGATTCATCTGCTCCTTCTTGTTCCATATCATCATCTTCCTCATCCGTCGTCCCTGACTCCTCACTTGAGGATGAATAATCTGTTACTTTATGCGGAGGTCGCACATCCTCTACCGCTCGCAATTCCTTTGCCAGTGCAGTTAAGTCCTGATGGGACAAGGAGATAAAAAACTGATGTTGCAAGGAAGAGAGGAGAAGAGTTCGCAAGACAAACTCACAGGATTAACGCCTGAGTTTGCTCACTTGTCCACTGCTGTGTTTCCATGGCCCCAGCAGTATTGTTTCCTTTGATTTATTCATTCCTCATAGTTACCAAAACTCACTTTCGGATAAATGAAAGCACCAAAAGAGTCAACCTAAGCAAGCCTTGCCATATTATAGAAAAATGTGCATACTCTGAATCCAGACTATCCTGATTATGACTTCAGTTTATCCCATTACACCATCTGACGGACATGTACAAGCACCTGGACCCACTCTCACACCGTGGTTGACTGTCACAGTTCATTTTCCTAAACTTTGCAGGTTAATAGCATCCAGCACAAGAAATCTAGGCAGGAAGGTAGCAGAAAGATCCTAAGACTTATTGAGCCACCCAAGGCACAGTCGCAGAGAGCTGATCTCCTTGAAACCTTTTGATCCATTTCCAGTTGCATGGATCCACGCTAAGGAGTTCACCTGAGAAGTCAGGTTCCTTAGCACCATCTCAGTCGCACACAACTGCCAAATAGTATGGGATATAAGCTCTTTTCTGTCTGCAGCTTGGAGCGTGGGCAAACCAGGTTTGCAGTCAGTGAAATCTGCTCTCAATTGTGTAGTTATGCTTTATTTAGCTGAATACAGTTTATGGCAAATACTTCACACATTATGCTATCAGAAGTGAAGGACCAACCTCTATGTTTCTTTAAGAAAGCAGCTTTAACTGACAGATTTGGGTGCTAGTGTGGTGTCATAATGGCAAGAGAAAAAAAGTTTTAAGGAAAGTTGGAAATACGGTGCAACCCCACTGCGATCCCCCAGATACAACTGGACATGGAGCTGTAATCAACTGTAACAGCAGCCAGATAAAGAAAATGTCAGAAATCTTTCACAGAAAATAGCAACAATTTAAGGTCTTACCACTTCTCCCTGCACCATTCAGCCCAGCATTGGCACATTCAGGTCAAATGCACGATCATTGGTCCAGCCCCAGGAAGGAAGCACAGGATTGAAAGAGAGAAAGGCAAAGGTTAGGAAGGAAGAAGACCAGAGAGCAGAAACCAATTCCAGAAGCAGAGTAAATTCTAATGTTTAAAGTACTGCGATGTGTGCAGGCAACTGCAGAGCCTGGGACATGCTGCTAGACCCACAGATTGAAACTCCAACTCAAGCTGAAGTTCACCCCCAATGGCACCATGAATGGAAACTCACACTGTACTTCTTGTGGGCCTACCTGAAAGAGAGGTGGGACAGGGGAAAGTGGATGCAACTTACAGCAGGCTTGATAGGTCTGAAGACTTCCTTTTTCTCTTCAGGCTTTTTAGGTGCAGTTTCGTGACGCTGCGATGGCGAACCCTCTGATTTAGATGATGCTGCATGTGACAAGACCCCAAAAGAACCGAGAACAAAGATTAAGCAGGGAGCTAAACCACGTTTTCTTACTTCACTTCGGAGCGGGGAAGAGAGGTGAGAAGGCTTTCAGGCAGTGCCTGACAGCAAGACCAAAGTTTCACTGATTCACTATTAATTGGCCCTGAAGGACTATACAAAAAACCATCGCAAGCCGTGATCTGTATAGGTGCAGCTGACCTATGACCAAAGCTGAAGTAAACTGTCACACAGTTGTAAATCCAAGAGGGTAACTCAAGCATCGCCACAAGCTGGAAAAACTGCATCAGCATCCAACGTACTCCAGCTGAAACCTAGCCGTAGCAGTCTGCACCCCGTCAACAACTGCCAAGGTGATAGGCAACAAGCATCAATATGTGCCCTTGCACACGTGAGGAAGGGAGCTATGAGAGCATGGAGACTGGGCTGTTTGCACACAGGAAAATACAGCAGTGACTGGATGTGAATCAAAGAACAATGAAACACTTTCACAACGACTTCTGTGTCTACCGTCTTTCCCAAGAAAGAACATACAGCCAATGGGTGGGGTACTGGAAGCTAACCCATCTTCGACACTGCATGCTCAAAGGTCTTTCCCAGCGAGGGCTATCATCCTGAGTGTTTCACAACTTAATTATTTTAGAAACAAAACATTATGAAGGGTGGGAGAAGGACTTACATCTCACCCGGAACCGCTCTCCAGACCCACTCTGAGAGCCGGGGTGGGAGCCAGGCTGTGAGCCGGAGTTGCTTGAACCTGAAGAACTGCCACTGCATGGCCTTGGTACGAGCTTCTCCACCCTTTCCCACAGCAGACGAGGCTCTATATTGCTGTATTAGAGGAGGGAAGAAAGTCTTTGTCACATACTTCAGTTTCAGATTCCCATTTCTAAGCTCAAAAATCACTCTTCCTCAATGTTTTGCTAAAAACTCATCTGAAAGAGCACTTAACACTCTGCTGAGGACATCAGTGTTGTTTTACAACCCAGGCAGCAGCTCCCCTTGAAATACCTATGACCTTATTTAGGATAGTAAAAAAATAAAGTTTAGGTGGGCGTAAGCCATTCTTTTTATTTGGAACTGTCTACGTGCCATTCTTACGTACCTAACCTAAAGCAGACAGTTCTCTCAGCCTGTGTGCAACAGGTTTAAAATTGGCTCAGAAGCACCCCGACCACCCAAGCACAAGCCAAAAAGACATCACTGCCTGCCCCTCTCAGCATACCCTCACCCCTGTCCAGTGAGCCAGTTCCAGGGTGGCCTGTCCATGTTGCTCTGCTGAGCCCCTTCCTCCCCCTTCCTGACCTCAGATGCTGTCTAACAGCTCAGGGATGCTTCTCCCTCTCTTAAAGTCTGGTTCTGGCTGAGAGGCCAGAAAGTTTCTGAGATCTCTTCACTTTCGATCTTACAAACATTTCTGCTGCCAGTAATCCCCACAGTACACCCAAGATGACCTGTTGCACCAAAAGGCAAGATGTTCATGAATCACCACATTTTTTCAGAGATCTTAGGGATATTTTGAAATTATTGCTAAAGTTACGGGGCAGGAAACTTAAAGGAGGAGAGGGAAGAAGAAATTTTGCCAGTGTTTGCTGGCACACATACTGCAGCAAGGGAAATTAATATTAACCATTACTGAAAAGGGATCCAAATTCATCTTCCTTTCACGTCCAACAGAAAACGCCAAAAGTTCTCTGCAAATGCCCGGCTTCCCATGAGCCTTTTCCTTCCAACTCAAGAAAAGCGAGGACAGGTAGGCTTACAAACCTCGTGGAGTTCCTTTGACCTGCTTGGTTATTTTGCTGCCCACTGCCCTGCAATGGAGAATCACGGCGGGACAGGACTGGTGATCGGGACGTTGTTCTCACAGGTACCTTGGGAGAAAAAAAAGTTGTGTTAAACCCATGAAGAAGAGAGACAGAAGAGGAAGATTAAACTGCTTCTTCTACAGAATATATTCTTAAGATTTTAACAACACTTAATTCTAAGTCCAAGCTAGCATCAATGACCAAAAGCAATAAACAAACACCCACAAAACCAAGAAGCCTTAGTTGGGATGCTGTTCAGATTTTGAAGAGAACTCAAAGTTTAGTCTTAATATTAAGTAGTGTTTAATAGTTACCACACAAACATATACACGCCCCGCTACCCTCCAACTGCTGAGACATTTAAAAAGAATATGGCATTTTGACTGAAGCAGGGGAGGCGCAAAGCAATTTGCTGAAACAGCATGAGAATTAGGAGAATAAGCTCAGGGGAACCAAACAAATGCCCGGGAATGGATCAGCAGAAGGCAAAGACTGGTGGGGAAGCAAGAATATACTCAGAAGAAGCAAATCCCAGTGGATGGGAGGGTGGGGCAGGAGGGAGAGAGAAGGAGGAAATATATTGAATGTTTCCTTTTTGTTCAGTTCCATCTCAATTTTAAATATGTGTATGATTCATAGTTTGGGTTGCTAACAGATGAAGAGGAAAATTAACTCTGAGCAACAACCTCAGGGATATTTTAAATTCTTTCCTGAATGTGGTAATGATTTGTTAACTTTGCATAATAAATTGTCTCTCTGAAATAGCTGCATTCTGTAAATAACTGCCAATTTTATATACTTAAGGTTGATTACCATTAACACATTGACTGAACACCTACATTATGATCTGCCTTTTAAAATACTGTTAGCAATGCTGGCACAAGGGCACAGTCTTCCCAGTGCCCAGGGTATCACATACTTAAAGAAATAGTAATTAATAATAAAAAAAATAGCACACATCTGTCTTTCTACTCCTTACCCTTGGAGGCACCTCGTCACTGTCTGATCTAGCCCAAGCCTTTTGGGTGGGGTCGGGTACCTCCGACTTAGAGTCAGAACTCTGATTTAGCACTTCACTGCGTGAAGGTGGATATGGGTCCTGGGAACGAAGATGGTGATGAGCAAATTTGGGAGAAGGGTCACTGAAGGAATGGGATCGCGAGACAGGGGAAACATTGTTCTTGAGAGATGCCAGATGGGACCACTGTACCTTACAAGAAAACAAAACATAAAACATTCAATGCGCTCAGCATAACTGGCTTTCCAATTAACACAGAATAAAGGCAGGTGGGGCGGGCAGAGACAAATTGGTTATGGCATTAGGTAAGCGTGGGGTGGAATCAATGCACTTAAAAGCAAGGCAAGCACCCAAAGAACGTAACAGACTGAAAATACAGCACATACGCATTTTTTGTGAGATACGGTCTCCACATACACATATACCAGTGCCCAGAAAAAAGGGGGACCTAATATCTGCACCGTGAGCCTGAGTCCAAAGGCCACTCAAGACAGAAGTTGCCTTCCATTCCCCGGTCTTCAGTGGGCTTTGGTCAGGTCTCATGGTAGCACTGGTGGGCTGGGAGATTTGAAGGGGATATTCAATTGAAGAAATGTACAAACTTAAAAAATGCTGTAAAATGTGGAAACTGACAGACATTTACGTTACCTAATAAATTTAGGAACTAGATACAGTTCCAAACTTTTGGAGAAAGACCATAACGCAAAAGCCTTTATTCCTTTACAGTCACTGCAATATATATAAGAAACCCCGTAATATATATTGTATATAGTATACATATGTACAATGCATATTATACTTACACCATATATGTACCATATACTGTACATATATACGTATTTATACACAAACTAAGCACACACGTACACACACACACATATATTCAATTACACATACTAAGAAGGCACAACAGTGACTCCAGAGTTAGAACTCCACTGGGATTTCCATTGAAATCCATCTTCACCCTTCAGCCTGCTCCCTCCTTGTGCATAAACCTGCGTTTCAGAGTTAATTTCTGAAACTAAGGAGGAGGAAAGGTCATAACTGAGGAACACACTGTTTTCACACCTAATAATTAAGCAAAACTTTGCTTTCAATCCCAGTTTCAGTAGGCTGGTTGTATTTGTTTTTATATGATTATTATTTCCTCAATTTTAATACACACAGCTGTTGAAGAGCCTGACTATCCTTAATATGAGTGGAAGACCCAGACTTTAAAAGTAACTGGCACAGACAGCATGAAGATACAAGTCCAATATTTTGAAATAGTCATAGAGGTTTGAATAAAAGCCAGGAATTAATGAGTAAGAGATGAAGTTCTGTCCTGATTTCTCCCACTCTCCCGTCTGTTCAAACTCTCCCGTTGCCCAAAAGAGCTGCAATACCTAGTCACAATCAGGGATGGTTTTAGCTCGCACTGTCATCCGCAGACTTAATTTGAGAGAAGAAAATTCTGCACGGAAACAGAGGAACTGAATGCAGAACTATACTGTTTAATTTATATCATTCAGAATTTATGGGCTATGTCTAAGTTCTAGGCAAAGGTTACTTTTTTAATTCATGTTGTAATTCCTGTAAGATACAGATACCAAGATCTGGAGGCTTTTCATGAGGAAACAACAGAACAACAGAAGCTACGCAGCTCAGTGGTTTCAACCTCTTTTTGATTTTCCACGGGTGGCACAGATCTCTATTTAGCAATAGGCCTACTGACAACAAACTTGCTTTTCTTAGTCATGTTTTGTAAATCTCTTTGAAGCAGTGCTCACACTATTAAAAGCCACTTGTGTAGTTAGGTTTTTCTGCAAGAATTTAAAAAACTAAGCAAGCTTACTTCTTTCCTGAGCATCCTTTTTGGTAGTAAATATCTCGCACAGATCAAATTCTGCACTGTAAAAGTGTACTGCAACTGTCACCAGAGTTTAGCCCCCCAGTCCTCTGTTGCACAGATAATAATGGAATGCAACAGTTCAAATCTAGCTCTAATATTAAAAAAAAACAAAAAACACACACCACCACCAAACCCACAAATCTATCATTTATCAATAAAATAAGCAAAAACAGAAAAAGAGCAAATCTACTGAATAAGCTGCTTTATGTAACAGTTCTACCCTTTACGTAAGACTTTCTAAGTGCCAAGATCGGCAAATTTGAAGGAAACATGTTGGGACTTCTGCATTTCCTCCAAGCTCCCCAAGATTTTCCTGGGCACTTACCTGGGGCTCCATCGGCCTCTGCAGGGCAGGCTGAGCAGGTTCTGAGTTTCCGTTGGAAAAAGACTCTGATCTCGAAGGCACTGGTGGCTCCAACACTTTGCCCATCTGTTTAGACTGTGCTTCAGGGGAGCCCTGATTAGTTTTTCTAAATCTCTCCTCCACCTAAGCCAAAATAAATGGAGGTTAAGCCTGGAGTCACTAAAACCAATTACAGTAGAAATATGAAAGTGAGTACCACCTTTCCTTTACCATAAAGAAACCAAATACATTCGGGGCTTGGCAGGATTTTTTTCCTACTGCTTTCGCCAGCACTGTGAAACACAGAGTGAACTACACCAAAGTGGCAAGTATGCCAATATGGAAACACTAGGGAGAGAGGACACAGCAGGCAGTAAGATGTGAAGGACCATTATGGGGCTTCTTTCTGCCTAGACTAGTTATTATCCATCGGTATTTTCCTCACAGACAATAAAAAGGATATATGAAAACAGAAACAACTTTACAATGTAAAAGTAAATTTCCCATTGCTATCCCTTACTGTAGTTACCCACCTTACTCAACCAATGGTATTTGATTATCTGCTTTCCTGTGTTTGTCTCTTTGGCAATGCAAGAAGATATAGGATATGCTTCTCTACCCTGTAACGCTGGAGGCTGTTCGGCTTTAGGTACGAAATTGTACGACTGGTCATCCTCTCTCTTATCAGGTAGTCCCAACATAACCTCACAGGCTGCAGAGAACAGCCCCAGCAGCTTGTTTCTCGTTCTCAGGGAGTTGTAGAAGTGATCATACACTAACCCCGAGAGCTTGTCGAGGGGAAGACTAAGTCAGAAAGTCCTCAGTCCTCAGAACAACAGCAAGAGAGGTCCCATGCAGAAATGCTGTCTCTTCCAAGGCCGCAGCATTGCGAACAAAGTGAGAGGTACGAAGGGCAAGAGACGGAGGGAGGCTTCAGGCAGAAAGGAAATATTCTCCCATTTCCTAAGACAGTCTGTTGCTGGAACCAGGGCAGCATGTGTGTTTCTGCCAGGGGAGCTGCCTCTGAGGAACGCTCAACTCCCAGCACTTTATCAAAGCGTCAAAGAAAGATCAAACTGGTAGCTTGGGCTGATTTCATTTGTTGAGATTCTGCTCACAAGATTTGCTTTAACCTTTGAGCCTGGAGCACAAAACCAGTATTGGGGTGGTTTCCTAATTGTTCCCTAGCAGTGATGGTCTGGAGAGACTGGCTGTTCAAATACCCGTGTCAGAAGACAGAGGCAAGTTTCCAGGACTCCTCAGCTGGGCTGCTTTACAAACCCAACCTGCCTCTGCTTTCCAAAATTTCAGGACAGTAACAGTTTGCCTATGGGAACAAGCAGACAAGCTTCTGCCAGGTCTACACAAAATACAGCATGTCTTGGGAAGTACAACAATAATGGAGGCAAGCATCTTCGCCATACAATCATTTTCACCACCATGTTCAACTTCACAGAGCCATCCTTTAAAGTTTAAAAAACAGGCCAGACTCCTTGTTATGAATAGAACAAGGAAAAGCCTCAAGTCCTTCTGTTTGAAGGAACAGGCTTTCTTGTCTCTAGCTGTAGACGATAGGAAGTTTCTTCCACAAAGCACATAAACTGCATGAGCCACATGTCCTTAAAACCAGGCAAGAAGCGGGAAGGAGATAAGCGAGTGCATCGCTGAATAGAACCAGGCCCTGTTCCAGTCATCTGACTGTCTGGACCAGAAAATGGTATGAAACCTCACTTCTTGCTCTAAGCTCCCCACTGTTTCCCAGAGCCAATCTTAGAAGTCCTTTTCCTTATATCCTCATTGCTACTGCAAATGGGAAAAAAAACTTAAGCAGCATTAAACTTTGCCATAACAGGAAAGTTAGTCCACTTCAGCTTATCATTCTGAGGGTCAGCACCTCTGTAGATGGAGACTTTCTCTGAAGAGCAGAATGCCTGAAAGTATAAGGCACAGAACGCTCACTCCAATTCACTATTTTATGTCAAGAATGACATCAGAGTTAATGCCTGCTGTTAAGATTAACTGGTGTTGCTCCCACTGCCAGGCACTGAGATATTATGGCTATACTTCTACCACATGTTTTTAAAAAGACTATTACACAGCAATCTTTGGGAAAATCTGACTACTGACACAATTTTTCTGTGCCTCCACTTTACTCCTTCTAGCTAGAGCAATCACAAAAGAAAAAGACTATGACAAAAATAGCTGAGTCAGTAGTTCTGCTAAAGGATGTAACACTTTGAATCTTCAGGAGTTTCTCTTCTTTTCAACTCTGAAAGGAAAATGGGAGACGAGAAGCAGATACAGTTCTGCATCCCTCCAAAGCCAGCCTTCAGGCTGGACAGGAGCGCTGGACTGGCACTATGCTTCCACTGAGGTGGGCTAGGAATGTGCAACAAGGACAGGAGGACTGGTTCCACGTCTGCACCACCACATACAAGTCTGAACTTCTTCCGAGAGAAACGTACCAGATACTTCAACCACCAAGAGGAACGGATGAGATAGCACAAACATGGTTTATGAAGAACTTGGACAATAGCATCTACAAGAAAACGAGTTCGTGCTCACCAAGCCCCAACAGCAATACTTCAAAGGCAATGAAGCGCTGCTGGACAAAGGTGGACTGAAAGCTATTTTATCATGTTCAACAGCTCCAAGGATTTTTTTTGTTCTCATTCCAAAATGTATTTACCTAGTTCCCACATGCTGGTGACGAATGCCATTAAGAGCTTTGACCAGTACTCCCCAGTCTAGTGGTTTGTGGGCAGTATGGTGCTCAAGGGAAACATAAGAATAAGAGCGCTGAAAGAGAGCCAAGTATGCATCAAAGAGGCAATTACTTGCTTAGCAATATTTCCCATGGACCAGTGAAGACAGGGGACCACTCACTGGAGCAAACAGCACTCTGACGATTTCAGATAGACTTGTGAGTGCCCAAAGTCCAAGAAGGCAGCACCAGAGAGTTTCATAAGAGCAGGACGTGACCTCAGAAGAGAATACTTAACACTTCAAAAATTAAACTAATGAAATTCAGGTTGCGTTCATGAGAAGGAAATTTCCAAGAGCATAAGCTAAGGCACCACATGTGTAAACAGGTGCTGTGCACAAGCATCCCTCGTAGGTTCGTGCTTTCCAATTGCCTCCCAATTTCCCATCGCCAGCACTTGCTAGAGACACAGATCACCAACTGCACCAATGCTTCCCATGAAAACATGTCTGATGAAGTGCAGATGAGATAAACGTCCTGACATGATGCTTCTAAAACCAGGTCCCCTCAGTCTGCAGCCTACCAGAATTTCTTTCCACCCTTCACACCTCAAAAGTCTGAACTCCAATGACTGCCGCAGAAGTACACAGAAGTAGCCCTCACGTTTGGAAACCAGCAGCCAAAATTTTAAAATATCCTGCTCCTTATAAGTGATGCTTTGGCCTCCAGCTGTACTAGCACAACTGCAGTCACAACGATGCCAAGAGGCAGAGGCAGAGGACCAGGTAGCAGATTCCTAACCACAAGCAGGACTTACCTCACGTGCTCTTTCAGCAGGCTCATAGTGGGATTTTGGCTCAGGGGTATGATAGCTTTGTTTATTTCTTTCTTGCTGCTGCTGCTGCTGCTGTTGCTGCTGCTGCTGCTGCTGCCGTCTGTGATCATGCTGCAGCGACAGGAGGTAGGCTTGCTCCTGCTGCAACTGGCGCTGGAGTCTCTCCGCCTGTCGATGTTCCTCCATCTCTCGCCATCTGTATTCCTTTGAGAGAACATGTGAGTAATTCAAGACATGACATTGACTGTATGGTGGACATGTCCCTATCCATCCCGTTAAAAAAAATGCACCTTTCTGGTTGTTGTTGGTTTTTTTAATTATTATTTATTTATTTCATCGTTAAAGTGTAACCAAGAGCTAAGTTAGACCAATATGGCACGTGTCTTACGTTGGGAAAGTCGAGAGTGTACTGCTAAGCTTGACATGATTGGAGAGTTATGCCAAAAGTGATTTTTATTAAAGGAAAAAAAAAAAAAAAAAAGAGTTAGCTATACTAAATCCAGTGTAAAGTTCATAAAACTGATTTAGACCAACACTAGGCCATTGTATCCTGGGGTGGATTTACATATCATGTGTGCTTTTGATCTGCAACATAAGCACTCTAGTTCTTCTCTGAATGCCAAGGTCTGTTCAGAAACTCGACCACCACACCAGAACTGTTCCACTTTAACATAAAGCTTCCTCTTACTGCCCAGAAAGCAGTGTGACCATACAGCACTTCTCATATGTGCCTGTCAGCCCACAACGCTAGCATAAATGGCCTTTTAATCAAGCTCCTTTGTTGTCATACTGTCAGTGCAGCTGTGCCCGACTGAGGGAAGCCTAGGACTGGCCAGATAAATGGATCCTATAGCTACTGAACAAAACAGATACAGTGCTTTACCAGTAACATGGCCTGCTCCTGGAGCAGCTGCTGCTGTAGAATTTCCAAGTGCCGCTGCTCCTCTTCTAGCTGTCGCCTGATATACTCCTGTCACATAGAAATTACCCAGCAATAAATTTATTCAAAAGGAATGCATCAGAACCCCCTGGGTGGAACACCACACGCTACTTCCCCAGTTCAGCTTTAACGAGAAACGCACTTCAGGATGGATTAGTGCCTGCAGAACAATTTAGGAAGCCCTGCCTCCTGAGCATCGGATTTTGGCCCCTTCTGTTCTGAAATTTGCACTCCTGCAAATGTTGCCGGCACGGGCCAGAGCTCGTTTATGTATTTCGGAAGTGGTTTCAAGAAGCAGCAAAATGCACTTGAAGGTTTTGGAAAGTTAAAACACAGCAAGTCTGACTCAACACAGCCAATACAAAGTCACATGCGAGTTGTATTAAACATTAGTTTGTTGCACTGGTGCGATGAACTGTTAGCAACAGCTAGAGCCAGGCGTAGTGTAGGCAGACCTGGAGCAAGCTCCCCCGGAGGGGCTCCGCCAAGTGCAGTTGAGACCTGCCCTGCCGTCTCCCCTGCCGCCCTGTCCAGAAGCTTCTCCTGAGCAGACGCTGCCAGCCTTGCTGAATTATGCGATGGTTATGACACAAACAAACATCCACCAGGGAACAGATATTAGACCAAACTCGCTTGCTCTTGCGATCTAGCCATCTCTTCACCTGCAACCTCAACAGGTCGAGAGGTTTACCCGCTGCTTCGCCTGACCCCCTGGAAGAACTCAAACTCTGAAGCACCAAACCCAAGCTGGTAACATCCTATCATGCAATTAATGGAAGTATGTAACATGTGCATGCGCCCACACACAAACACGCGCACACATTTACAGTGTATGCATAAAGAAATTAATGGATCAGTGATACAGTGATGGGAGCTAGAGAAAGTCTTGTGACAGACTGATGAGATACACTATACTGTTGTTACGCACATTGGCTGAGCCATAGTTTGGGTTAACAAAAATTCTAAGAGGGGGGCATGTCTTTTCTTCTGGGAAAAAAAAAAAAAATTCAGAGTGGTTCAGCTTGGCCACATCAATTAACCATTTGTCATTATTGGCACTGTGCGTAATTAGCATTTCAACAGTTTAAAAAGCAGCTGGGGGAATACCCGGTGTCTGCCCAAAAGCAAATTGCTGTTCTGTAATTAGAGATTTTCTATATATTTATTCCCATTGGTTAGTCTTTTCTCCTTTTGACTCAAAAAATCTTTGAAATATATACAAACACAATAAAATTCCCCCATAACACAATCATCAATGATCTCAAATACAGTAACTTTACGTAAGAAAAAAATTAAGGTATATCAGGCCAAAACCAGCATTCCTGAAGTTAATGGGAAATTTACAGTCAGCCTCTGGGACACTAGTGTTGGCCCTTTATTTGGGATCAGTATTTTGCAGTACATGCACAGTATTTATTACCCTGATTATCACCCTGATCAAAGTTTTTAAAAGATTTTGAAACATGCAGATTTCATGCATAAATATAGCAGCTGAATTTCACAGTTTAAAAGGTTTCTCACCTGTACTTTCAATGTATTAAGGGCACACTGACACAACTTAAGATATACTTGCTGCCTGAACTGGCATACATTATTAGAGCTGATTTTAAATAGACACGAGTAAGAGAGGGAGATTGCATTATTTAAGTTTTAGGAAGGAAAACCCTCTGCAGCTCAAAGGTTCCATCTCAATTCAGAATATTCAAAGTTTATGATGAGTCTCTGACCAATTCTGGGTGCCAGAAGCTGACACATAACAGAGCTGCCCTCCTCTGGGAGGCCTTCTGAACAGGGGCACGTCCTGCAAGAACCACTGATCCAACAAGACAAGCCTAGAAACGATTTTCAGCCCCAGTGATGATTTCGCCAATTCTGATGGTTTTTAGTCAAGCCCAGGGGCATGAGCTGAATTTAGAATGAGTACCACAACAAGACTTCTTTTTTTGAGGGAACACTGAGGCTGCCAGAATTTTCCATAAAGCCCTATGATCTATGTTAGTGCGTTTGCTGTCAGAGACAACAAAGATGAAAGGGTCAGCATTAGGTTGCCTCTAAGCTGCTTTAGGCTTGCTAATTTTTAAAAAAATTTATTAGAATTTAGAAGAAACAAACCTATTGCGCATATATCTGTATCATGGACTCACCTGCTCCCTTTCTACTCTCCTCTTTTCCTCCTCTGCTCTTCTTCTCTCTTCCTCTTCCTTACGCCTCCTCTCCATTTCTTCCAGACGTCTTTTTTCTTCCTGTTCTCTCCGCCTTTGCTCACGCTCTTGTTGCCTTCGAGCTTCCCGTTCTCTTCTTTGTTGCTACAAAAAGGGAAAAGAAACCACAAAGTTTTACTTTTGTTGTTATCAAAGAAAGAGGTGGGGTTGTTTTCTACTGTGAAGAGAGGGATTTACCAGGACTGGCAAGCTCTGCAACTGAGTGACAAAACATTTTATGCAAGTGTTCCACCAGGAAACTAACTCATACCCAGCACCCAGCTATCCCTAAAAGCAGCCTTGCTTACTCTCTCTGGTTTCTTCACGCACACACACAAAGTCACGTACCATATTCCTGACAACTGAGGTGTGGAAGCTCACTGCTGCTCTTCAAGAGAGGCTCACACTGAAATCAAAATCTCTGAACAACTGTTGAACTCAAATCTTAACCACAGTGACAATTTTCTTGACTTCAACACATTATCTAAATGCTGCCAAAAGGGAATTATCAGCCCCACTGAATGACAACTATCTAAGCTTTCGGTACGCAGCTCCTCTCTTAACACAATTTGTGGTCTGCTAAGAATTTGGTGCTGTTGGCCCAACAACCAAGCTCAATTTAATGCACTGCCCAAAACTTTGCCTAAGAGAGAAGGAAGGCTGACCAACAGCACCTTTGCCCCTCCCAGAACATCAAAAGCACCTATACGTAAAAGAGGAAAAACAGCTGAGCTAAGCTTTTACACTTAGATAAGCTTCCACGCATGACCCAAATACAAACTGGTGCTGATAAGTCTGCTCAAGTCTGAAAAGGACCAGGAAAACGGCTCTAGAAAGCATGAACTGACTCATTTATGTCTATAGAGCACTATGTGTGACTTCAGAGGAGACATTTTAAATGCCCATACAGTCGTGACCAACTCTTCCTGCACTTCTACAGAAGCATCCAGTTACTCCACCTACCTTGAAATTCCAGGCAGCCTCCCACAACTGCCTAAGCGTCAAAAGACCCAGCTGTCTCCTGTTCAACCACCAACTGGGAATATCTCTACAACATTTACTTCCATTATAGATTTCTATAAAATGCTAAAAAATTATAGAAGAAATTTTAACCAAAAAAAAAGCACACTCAGGTTTAATCCCAAGAACAAAATGAAAACCTACATTGTTTATTCCTTTTCACATTTAGGTTAAGCTTAATACTATCAGCAATTTCTGTTGAAGCAAAGCTGTCACAGATTTGCCAGTCTTAAGGCACTCCAAGTAGTCTTGTAATAGCACTCAGACTAAGCTTTTACTTGGGTTCACAAATCCAGTTACTGGTGTGCATTTCATAGTTGTGCTCAACTGAACAAGCAGAGGCCAATCCACGCTCCCTCTGTTACTTCACGGGATGAGCTTTCTCTGCTTGGCACTTTACCCTGCACGACTATGAAGTAACTGAAAGCTCAACAGCCTTTTCCGTCTTCTGGAATCGATACTGACATGAGAGTGGAGAAGAAACGTTGGAGAAAAAGAAGATGGTTAAGAATTAGTAGTACTTAAATAAAACAGGCTGCTTTCCCATTCTCTTTAACTAGCTGCAGTTTTGGGAAAGCTGCAACTTTCTTGAAGACCACTGCTCAAATACACCCACTCTGTAACTATGATGCCTTCCTTCCTGGCCCATAGCGTCATCCTGGGTTCACTACCAGCTTCCCGTGCCACAAGACATAAGCTCTTTTCTCCCCCACATTGTCTCTGTCTTCTCAGAAAACACAGCTGCCTTGCTCTTGCATCTCCTTTCCTAACTCAATCCATCTACCGGCCTTTTCTCTCTTCTTTAAGGAAGCTCTCTTCAATGAATGGAGATATAAAAATAGCAAAAGTGCTGCAAGGCAGCTACGGCACGCGGTGCATTTCATAGGTTTCACTGTTTCCCCTCCTTCATTTTTTAAGCACTGTAAAAGGAGTAAGTAGGCACTTCTATTTCTGAATATACACATCTGTGTCAAACAATTTCGTTATTTAAGTCAATATATTCAGGTGCTTCTTGGCTAATCAAGTCTGACAGGCTCTTTGTTTAAGAAAACTAAGATGTGAAGTACAACAATTCTCTTGCCCTGAGGATCCAAGAGACAGAACACTGCTGACTGGTTAATAGGCACATTTATCAACTCAAACACTTCTTAAACATATGAAGCCTGTCTGCCTAACAACATTGTGTTGACATTGTTAAGTAGAGATATTGCAGATCTTGGGATGGCGTCATTCTCACTGCAAGGAAGATGGGCAGAGCTTAGGTCTTTTGGATGAAACAAATTCATCGCTCCTTCAATCAATGCAGAAGTATTCAGCAATAATTATAAATAACTGAACTTAATATGAGAAAAGTAAGTTACAAATTGACTGAGAGCTGATTTCCCATGGCATCATGAAATAAACAAAATCAGTTGTTATGAGATTTTTAAGCAAAACTTGAGCCAGACCTCAGCACCGATAGCAGGTATTTACTACCCAGCAAAAGAAGAAGGGAAAGGAAAAAAAAAAAAAAAAAGGACTCTCTGCCACCAGTGTGCATTTCAGTCAAGTTTCCAAAGCACAAATGTGCTATTGTCCATGCGCCAAAGTACACAGAGAGATGGGGTTTCTCCGTATCGCTTCCGCCTTCCCATCGGACTCCGCCTCAGCCCCTCGCCAGGCGGGTGGCGAGGGAGGCACCTGGCACTGCAGGAGCCTGCACGATCTGCTTATTCCCAGCCCTAGCCATAAAAGAAAGGTTTCACTTCCTTTGCACGTGGCTTTTGAAACCTCAGCATCGAACTACTGGCCGCTAACAAAGTGGATTTTACTTTTAACAAGCCCAGGGAAAGGAAACCTATAGTGACAAGCATCTCTTGGGTCCTAGTCTACACCCTGTCAAAGCAATGGCAAAGCTGGTTGGTGGCAAGCCGCCGCTGACCCAAGCTGCCTTCAGAAGCAGCCCTTTAGTTGACTTCCTACCACCCTTCTGTTGGCACAAGGGTGCCTTCCTGACTGCCTCTAGCAACTCTTCCACAAGGACACACCAAAGCCCTCGTCACCGTGTTCCTCAGGCTTGCCCCAAGGAGGGGAGAAGGACAGGGAAAACCATTAGTTAAAACCAATGTCAGTTCTGTTTATAAAACTTGGGCTTCTGAATTTATTAAGTGTGATTTCTAGATATTATGATTTTTATCATGCACCACAAAAAAGGCCTGATATAAAACATGGTTGCCCAAGAGACAGCAGGTATAGATCTGGATTCACTGAAATTATGGATGCATATCCAGATCTTCTTTAGTTGGATATGGTATTACCAACTTCCTTGTACATGTCAGATGACAAAGCTTATTTTCAAGGAGCCAACTGTTAACCAGAAGGTAAGGGCAGGAACTCTTCAAAGAAATTTCCAAGATTTCCAAAACAGAATTTTGACAGAGCCCGTACTGCCTCAAATTACTGCATTTCACAAAATTGGCATTTACTACGCCAACAACAAAAAAAACCATACAGAAAATACAGTGTCAATACTCCAGCTCCTTGTCCAGTTTTAGGGTACATTAATGATGATGTCATAATGGAACCCGACATCTCCAAACTGGAAAACTATGCAGTAGAGCATGATTTACCAGGAGGGGGCAATGCAACTACACATGCAGTTGGTGTACACCAACGAATTCAGGACCTCATTCATACAGTGAAATGCTGAAGATAAAAACAGATCCTCTAACTTTATATTCATAAAAATATTATTCCTCTGTCTTATAGTCAGATGAAGGTTAATAAATACATGTATTAATGATTTCTTTCACAAAGAATTAGGTAGCCTGGTATCAGTTTAGGAAGAGGATTGGAAAGATTAATAAAGAGACTTTTGCTTTGCCCACACTAGAGATAAACCAGAAGTAGAACTTCTTGCTCAGTACCAATCCAAAGTGCAAGCAATTCAAATTAAGTAGATACGAATAATCTCTCCTTCTGTAAAAGAAACAAAGCCCTGGCAAAAATTGCCTGCGGGCACCCCTACATTAGCATCTTAGTTTAGATCAGGAGTGCTCTTTTGAAGTGAATCATCCAATCACCTCCACTTACCCAGTTTTGTTTCATACTCTGAAGATGTCTTGGAGTGCCAACCACTCCTTTTGGATGAAATTAAAAAGGCAGATGCACTCCAACCACAAGCAGGCACGCAGTCTAGACCTCAGCTAAGCCAAAGGAACTCCTCCTGTCTTTAAACACATGAAGTCTTTGGGTCCTCAGCACTTAAATTATCATGCTCCACAAATCTGCTTCTACAGGACTATACAACTTGCCAGTGGAGCTATAACCTACCACTTCAAAAACATCAATCTTAGGTTCTCATAACCAGGGACAGAGATACCATTTAATAAAGTTATCCTGAACTGTGGAGGTCCACACAGAATGGGATTCCACCACAGCTAATTCTGAATTTCCCAAACCAGACTCAGTTTTGCAAAGTACAAATTCAAATGCCTTTCAATACCCATCACACCGAGCACTGGTGTCTCCAAATTGCTGAACAGAAACATAGACACATCTTAGAACAGCCAGGAACAGCTCAGATTTCTTGTTTTAACCATCTAAACACTTACATATCATATAGCTGATACTTATGCAACTAGTCTTTACACGATTTTTAAAGGGGGGTCAGGGGAAGGACAAATAATTCCCTTCCCAAAATATATCAGGTAATTTTCTGTACTTTGACCACATTATCATTTCCACCTCCTCAGTAATACGCGAATTATAAGGTTCCTGCAACAATGAGTTTTAGAAGTCACCTATATGCCTTTTAAAAAGTAATCTTTTCTCTAATACTGCTGAGAATTACAGTTTTTGGCAGATGTCCTAAACACCGTTCCTGTTGCAGTCTCGGTCAAAACTGTCTAGGCTCTGTGCCAGCATTGTAAGAACAAGCCCTCAATTTTAATTTAGGAAGCAGGAGGGGGGAGGGAGGGAAGAAGCAGGGGGGAGTATAAGCAACTTGTCCAGGGAGATTATCTAATGCATAAAATTCTTCACAAAGAATGTTAAACAGGTAGATCCAAACATACACTTACTTTACACAAACAAAAATTACAAAAAAGCAAGGCTCGGTGAAAATATCAACAGAGCGATGGAAGCCCAGCGATTCAATGCCTGACACTAATCTTAACTCACATTACCAAGCTCTTCATTGTTTACTGGCTTCATCAAAACAGGGGGGGTTAGTTAAGGACAAAGTGACAACATTTCAATATTTTGGCCTTCGATTGTGTCACAACACTGATGTTTATCTAAATATGTGTCTACCACCCTTCCCCCATCTTAGAGCTTCCTTTGGCTGCTGCTTTGTTAAAAATCACTTGGGATCATACATTTTTCCAACACAAGATCCAACGAACTAAGTAGGTTTTTCTGAAAGCTAAATGTGAGCCTTTTTTTAATTCTCTTTAAGAACAATATGCCCACCCCATCACCTGCAAAAGGAAACCTTTATAGCTCATCATTCACATTTATGTCTCCAAGGGAACCAGGCAGAGGCTATAGAGTCAATAAAAGGTAAAAGCTTTTCTCATACAAACTTTACATGGTTTACTGTGTAACCTTTTTCAGTAATACATCAACCCACGTTACATGCTGTCTTGCGGTTGCAGAAGTTGTTAGTTCTGTTTTGTATTTTAGAAAGCTGGACTGATTAAACATAACTTTCAGGTAACTGCCTTTTCTTTTTAACTGCTCATTAACTTATGATTTCTGCAACACCCCCAAAAAGTTCAGCCCCATGCAGCAAAAAGGTGCATTGCTTTGCTTCCACTACTAGCAGAAGCACATCCTTTATTTTAAGAAGAAATTCCAGATTTCAAGAGTTGCACTGATTACTAAAGTTAAATGACCTAGATAATTTAATCGTAATCCCCTTCCTCACCAAAAAAGTACCACCGGCAGCACCTTAGAGATTAAAGGGGCATTTAAAAGAAATCATTGACTCCCATACTAAGAAAAATTTTAGAGACTAAGCGGTATCTCAACTTTTGCCCATCAATAAAATATTTTATTTTCATATTTTCCGAGCCTCTTTTTATTATTTGCTCCCCCCTGCAAAATCGCTACAGAGCCAGTCTAAAAACAGTTGGAAGTGCTACAATATTTATATTGGCTATCTCAGAAGGGTGGGGAAGAAACAGAAGAGAAGTGGAGTTTATATGCCTCCCCCTTGTCCCTCCTCCTGGCTTCACGTGTGGCTGAGTCTTTGCTACCAGCCCCTCCTTACAGCAGCCCTAAACTCACTTGCACACTGAAAAAGAGGGATAAGGAGCATAATGTGACCTGGAAAGCTACTTGGAACTTTGTATTATTTGTTATGTAAACATGTCATGGGATGCAAATCGACATTTGGTCCTGGTTGCATCCTTGTTAAACATTACCAGGATTTGGAAAAGCAGACTGGGTGTAGTTTTTCCACCATTGCTAACTGAACAGTTGAAACAGCAACTCAAGCAAGAGGTCATTTAAGGACGACTGGAATTTGACCCTGCACTTCCTGAGGAGCCAGGGGACTGGTTTCACCTCAGTTCTGTGTCATACCCAGCTCTGAAGAACTGTTTTGAAATCCTCCCACCTCTGAAGCTCACACTGCATATTCCATCTACACATATATAAATGTACACGAGATCTTAGGGGGTGAAAAGTATGACAGAACAATGTTGTACATGTACATTCGTTTTCTTTTATCTTCAGGTAGTGTATGCAAATTGCATACTTACCGTATCACAGAAGTATGATTTACATATTTGTAACTTTTGCTGAATTATAATTTTAACACTGATTTATAAATCATATTTATAGATCTAGGTGGCTTTTAGTCATCAGGCTACTATGCGTAAGAGAGCAATACACAAAAAAATAAGCTTCTCCCTACCATGAATGAGTGCTTTAAAGAAAGCTTTAAAGGGAAATCTGAAGCATGTCATGGCCCCAGAAGAAGTAATCTTGAGGCACTGCCTATTTTAAAAAAAAAAAAAAAAAAAAAAAAAAATCCAGCTGGGAATAATTAATGTCTCCCCTTCTCTACAGCTACCTAAAGTCTAGACATGTTGCCTCTTCTTTGGAACAGAGACCAAGACACAGCCTCCCCTCAAATACCTTCAAACAGCTTTGGCTCCTGTTGCCTCCATAGGAGCTGCTGGATATTCAAATGCTTTGGAAGACAGCTCATATTCAAGTAGCCAGACATGGATTTAAGTGCTTTACTCTACATTTGCCAGTGGATTTGCACATGTTGTTTTCTTTCCCGAGATGTGCTGGGGCTACAGGGGACTCTTTGTAAATGGGCACGGGAATGGGAAACACAAGCTGAGGAGGGGCCTTTTTTGCTCCCCGTGCTCCAGCCTCCTGTCTCTACCTCTTCTAGCCGCCTCCTTTGCTCCTTCTGCTGCTCGATGCGCTTCTGCCTCTCTGCCAGCAGCTGCCTCTTGTACTCCTCCTGCTCGCGGAGCTGCTGCTCCTGCAGCAGCTGCTGTCTCCGAAGGGCCTCGGACCGTTCCTTGTTTTCCTGCTGCAGCCTCAGGAAATCACGTCGGAGGGTTGATTCTCCAGGCACATTGACAATGGAACTGCAACGAGAGGAAGTTAAAGCCTCCTGTACAATAAAGCCTGATGGGCCATTAAATACCTTTTCCAAAGCAGGGGGACATTAATAAAATATAGCATGATGTTAAATTTTAATCTCGTTTCTTTCAGTGTGAAGACACTGGATGCATGTCAAACACAGGCTCTCAGCAGAAGGCATGAAATGAGGCCAAGCAAAATAAGGACCAACCCTGACATTGTGGGGCTCCTGACCAATCGTATTTGCCAAAAATCTCCTTCCATCCAGAGCTTGCTGGCTCTAAGCCATATGAGGGGAGCTTTAAAACCTTTAGCAGTCACAGAATAGGTATTCAAACCCTTTGGGTGGTTTGTGTGGCTTATGTGTGCACTTAATAAGAGACAGAAATTTAGCATGCTCCTGATTTATAGACACAGACCTTTAGAGTCACTTGGCATGGACCACCCAGAGCCCTCCCAAAAGCAATTATTACCTTGGCTCTCCTTCTTGTTCAGGCACTTCCTCCTCTTCTTCCTCACTTCCACTATATTCATACTCCGTCTCATCTAACAGGAAAGAAACAAAGGCCTAGATAGTGCTTACCTTCAATTTTACAACAGTGGAGAGTTTGCAGTAGCGCCTTAGTGAAGCGGTTCCTTCCTATCCTCTTCAGTGAGAAGATCTATCACAGACCCTAGAACTCATTCTACATATACAAGCCCATCTTCCCACACTTGTAAAGCAGCACAGTGCTTTGCAGTAGACTTTCAGCAAATTCCCTGAATGACGCCAGGTTTTATATGTAAGACAAGACACCTGGAGAACCTTGGCACCACCTGAATAAAGAGAACAGGCTGCCCAAGACATCTGCTTCATAGCTCTTGTGATATTTCCTGTGAGTCTGATTTATGGCACCATTCCAGGAATAAACCTACCACAGACCAAAAAAGGGAAAGGCATATATGCCAATATGCTCCTAAATACTGTTTAATGCTTGTATGGAAAAGGCAGTGGCCCAAAAGTGAGTAAATTTAACTTATCTGAAAATAAGACACTTGAAATTGATACTTTCTCTGTAGAGGACAGAACAAAACCTAAAAGCCTGCTGATAGTCAAAACATGAATTAAAAAAGAACCTTTCAATGGTTTGGGTTGTTTGGAGCTTTTCTAGGGGTGGGGATTCAGAATGTCAACCAGGACAAAAATACGTATTTTTAACAAGCTGCAATTCTTGATTTTTAGAAGCTGCATACCTTTCTCCCCTCTCTTCTTCCTGGTCCTGTCTATATGGTCCTTAAGCTGGATTCGGACTTGCCTTTCATTTGGTTGGTCACGTATAAAGGGATGTTTCAAGAGTTGTTCTGTAGAAGGTCGCTGCATGTAATTCTTCACTAGACAACCTTCTATAAAGCTGAAAAACTTTTTTGACCTGAGAAAGCAGGGAGGGGAAACAAAAGAAAACAAGATCACAGGTAAAACTCAGCTCAAACATTTTTTCTGTTCTTCCTCAAAGTCTAATTACTTTCCTCAAAGGGCATCACATCCCAGAGGATGGTACAAGTGCTATCTGCAAGTGCGCCTCCTAAACAGAGCTGAGTGTGCTCTAGCTGAGCACTGGGCTGGATGGACACAGGGCTGGATGAACACAGGGCAAAACCAACATACCTGCAGTGCTTAGGCACAACCTCATGTCACAGTGCTTAATGCCTCCCCTCTTTCACAGGCATAATTGCCCTGAAAGGCAGGATCTGTTAGTGAAGGCAAATCATGCAAACCCAGCTCTGCTACTTCTGGACCAGAGCTCGGTAGCATCCACCTTGCTTGCAGCACGGGCAGGGCAGCTCTGGTGTGTCTCCACCTGCCCATGCTATCCAAGGGCACGTCTGCTTCACAACAGCCATCCTGAAAGCCACAAGAACTGCGGCCAACATTCCCCTGACACAAGCAGCACCGCACTGCTTTTGTACGCGCCTGGGCTCACTGAAATAGGTCTGCAAGAATTTAAGGTTATTTTATTTTTTACCTGAAGAGCCACACACAAAAAATCCTCGTAGAACAACAGGCAGGTGTTGAACAGTGTTGTCTGTTCAACACAGGCACTTGGGGTCAAATTCTCACTGAGAGAATTTAAAGGCATGAACTGAACTGAGCTCCTCCTGCACACTACATAAAGTGACAGAGCATGGGCATTAGCTAAGCTGGAGTATCACCTTCCTAAATTTGCACTTCATTTGAACTCCTGAAAGAGGACCTCTCCAGATAAAAGTCACCAAACAAGTCACCTTGCAAAATGCCAGTAATGGAAATACTCAAAACTGCATTTTTCATCATTTGGCCTGTCTTCTCATAATCTGCCACTGAGCACACTATCAAAACAGTTCAGTCACAGCAGCACCGGCTTTGGCCAGAGACACTTTTCAATTGCTAGGTGCTCTCAACCTGCTCCTGTGCTTGGGCAGCAAACACCTCCACTACATGGTTAAATGTACAAACAAACACCTCCACTACATGGTTAAGTGTAAAAAAAACCAAAACGGTTTCCATCCATCACTTTGCTTCCCTACTGTAATCTAAGAGGCTGAATTCAAGGTAACCTCGTTGTTTTTTTTTTAATTCCTCACGCCTTAAGTGTTGCTATTCTAAACAAAAAGGTTAATGAAAGGCTTATGCAAATACTGTATATGCGTCTCTTTTCCTTGAACATATGCAGAAAGCAAGTATGAGAGAGGGAGAGGAATGCCTTGACAGTACAAGTGCATAAATAAGTCAATCCAGGCAAAGACCAACCCCAGCAAGCAAGCCAAGTTTATATTATGTTGATATTGAATAGGCAGTCACTTCATTATTTTGACAGGATCACAGCATCCTGTGATCACATTCAATCTACATGAAACCTCTTTCTAGGGAGTAATGTTTCATATGTGCCAGTTATAACCAGTAACTGGGAGGAAATCCTCCGATACTAATGGATTCTTCTCAGCTGGCAAGAAGCGCACACTCAATTCCAATCGTTTACAATAATTATAGTAAAAGCCTTCATTAGTTTTAATAGCTCCTTTCAACTTAGCAACTAGAACACTATAGCACTGTTCTGTTTCTGTGTTACGATCCATCTGAGAAAACATATTGCATATTAAGAGTGCTGTGGGAGTTTATTTTTTAAAATATGGATCCATTTGTCACCTTAATACAGATGCTGCTCTGTCAAGAAAAAAAGCTTTGTTTTTATTTTCACACAATTCGACATAAAATTTCTTTGGGACAAACAGAACTAAATAAACAATGCACACTTTTTATTTCGTGCTTTGATTCAGTGGCACAGAAAATAACAAGACTGATTTTCGCTAACTTAAACTGCTTTACAGTTCTGTGGAAGCAGTAACAAAACAGCATGCGATGAGACACAAGAAAACACCACACTACAAAAAGGGCTACAAACAAGATACAACTAGTACATACCATTTCTTGGATTTTAACCGTGGGGGAGGGTTCCTGGGTATCAGAAAGAGTGCCCTCATGGGATGCATGTCACAAAGCGCTGAAGGAAAGAAAACAAAAACCAACAGAAAGGTATAGATGTTGGCTTAGTTGTTCTCTGTCAATACCATGGCTTCAACTTCCACAACCATTCCCACCATCCCGACCGCACATGCAGCAGATGCAGACAGCAACACAGCTAAATGGAATTAGCCTGAAATGACAACAACTCCACAGCTCAATGTGCCAAGGGCGACCCCAAAAAGAGAAAGAGATGGAGGCATGGATTAACCTTCAGAATCAACCACGATGGCAACATCTGTGCATGGCCCTCCTCCAGCCCCAAATCACCTAACTTACGTTCCGGTCAATAAAATATTGGGAGATGATGATGGCAGAAGGGAAGAATGACACTGTTACTATTTCATACAAACTTCCCTCCACCTGCCCTTCTCTCCCATTACAAAGGACGCCTCGTTTTTACTCCCCAGACTTGGAGAGCTTCTTTACTCCAAGGCCTGACAGTTTTGAAGCATGGCAGGGTCTGTATCAAAAAAAGAATTCCCTGCAGAACTGAAATGCAAACCCGGGACTTTTGTCAAAAAAAGTCCCACGGGTTTCGACAGACACTTAGTGGGAGTCCAGGATCTCTGCCCGACAGCCTTTCCTCCTGTTCCATAACAAAGCACCATGGCAGAGCCAACGCAGGGGAACAAGGGAGCAGGGAGAGAGGCTGCCCAAGAAAGGTCACTAGAAGCAAATCCCCTGTTTTTACCATCTTCCTATGCTTGACTTCTTGCACCATCAGTCTCAGCCTGAATGATCACTGCAGGAAGAGGTCATGTTTTCCACATAACAGAAATTCAGGAGAGACAAACTGATGTGAAGAGGATTCTGGATTCAGAAATAAGGGGCCACAGCCTCGGCAGAGAAGCTTCTTGGATGCTTGTGGATCCCATCAGACCACCAAGCTTAGAGATGGACTCTTCAGCCGCCACTAGAAGAGGAGGCAGAGCCCACATGCCAGAGGACACACCAAGGCAAGAGCTGTTCAGCACCTACATTAGATCTTTGCTTACTTCTCAAATGTCCCTCTTGTGCTTTTACACAAAGAGGGGCCAAGCTCTGCTTCGGTTTGGAAATGAAAAAATATTATTGTCCAATTCCAGACTTACAAAACCCATAGACACAGCTTTTACTTGAAAGCCATCCAGGCAACCCAATGCACTGAACAAAAAGGTACAGCAAAAAGGAGGTCAAGTGGTAGCTCAAACACTGTTAATACAGTGTCCTGGGAGCAGCTCTCACACAGGCATTCATGCAAATGTGGAATTAGGAAGAAAAAAAACAAAAACAAAAACAAAAACAAACCCCAAACCATCAGACCTTCTAAAACATGAATTAAAACAAGCTTATTGTGATTCAATTTATAAATTTTACGTTAACAACAACAACAAAAAAATCAGGCAGTGGCTCTAATGAAACAAGCATTTTTTAGCTAGGAAAATATCAGTACTTTATTTCAACATGATTATTTCAAAGACAGAGGTTTCAGACTGGGCTGTGGTGTGGTGGCGGTTGTTTATGTGTAAAAAAAATTAATTACCTCCCTCTTTGGTACCTTAGGCTGTTTTTTTTTTTAAAACACAGAGCTCCAGTTGTGGGTGACAGTAAGCGTATTTGCTAGTTCAGTAAGGACTTTCATAAAAATTACCATCAAAAGCCAAAACATCATGCCTAATTTCTTTTCATTTTAAATCCTTCTGTCCCCCTCGTACATATCTGCCGTCTACCTTGATATTCTAAAAGAGTAACTATGTGAGGGGAAAATAAGCTATAAAAAGTTGTGCATTTTTGGTTTCCAAGTTTCTCTCTCAGAAATATATCAACTGATAAGTATTCTCTCAAGCAGGGAGCGTTAAGTTCAATACTTTGTGTTGAAGACGAATTTACAGTTTAAGTCATGTCACTGCTAAGGAAGATCAACACCGCCCACCAACGAGTGGAAACAAAAGAAGAAGCAATGTTAGCATTACCCAGACCAACAGAAAGCTGACACAGAAACAATTGCTACAGATGTTTTTTTCATTAAAGTCAGTTTTCTCCAGGTCCCACTGGCCCTCTCCCTGGCTGAGGTTTCAGCATCCCAGGCCAGGCCATATACAAATTGGGACACAACTCCTAAACACAATATACTACCCATAGGAAGGAAGTCTGACACTCGATTAGCTTCCAAATATTCCTGCTATAGAAATTACATTACTGCAGTCTGCACTGTAGTACTTGAACGCAATCCTATCTTTATCAAAAGCACTGCTATTTATGGGATTTTATATTTATAGGGCAGTCAAAACCAAAGAGAGCAGAAATAACATGAGGATACTTTCAGAAACCTCAAAACTAGGCTTAGATTACAACCAGCATCTCCCAAGTATACATTTCAGTCTTAATCAGCCCACTGGAGAAGCACACGTATCACTTACGGGGAGCTCCTTCTGCCATCTCTATGGCTGTAATGCCGCATGACCAAAGGTCACTCTGCACAAAAAGAGAGAGACCATATGTTAGTAGGCGGATTTACCCATTCAGACAGTAAGACAGTACTATTTACAGAGGCCCTGTAGGTGAGACTGAAACCAAATACCACAGCTATTTAAATAATAGAAGCTACTTTTCTCTTGTAACAGTATCATAAAACCCTACTTTTCATATAATACATATATATATGCAGAAATGCACACACCTTTTCATACAGAGTATGCAAACAATCCTTTCTAATAACATACAAAAATAGATTCACATTATGACATTGAAAAATACATTTGCCCAAAATTCAAGTCTATGAAACAACAGAATTTTCAGTATTCCCTTGTTTACAAAGGATTGAACAGGAGCATTGCCAGGGCGTGCAGAGACACAGTCAGAAAAGCAAAAACTGAGCTCGAATTGAAATTGGCCAGAGATGTCAAAAACTACAAGAAACTGTTCTTTAGGTACGTAAACAACAAGCAGAAACAGAAGGAAAATATTGGCCCGCTGTTAAAACAGGAGAGGTGAATTAGTCACCAACAATGCTGAAAAAGCAGCGGTTCTCAACACTTTCTTCCCCTCTGTCTTTACCAGCACTGTTGGGCCCCAGGCCTTGGGAGCAAAAATCCAGGTCAATGCAACCACAGAGCCACCATCAGCGAAGGAAGAGCTGGTATTTGAACTATTACAGGAGCTCAACCCCTACAAATCAATGGGCACTGACAATACCCACCCAAGGGTGTTAAGAGTGCTGGCTGACATCGTTGTGAGGCCGTGCTCCATAATCTTTGAGAAGTCATGGATATCGGGGGACATCCCAGAAGACTGGAAGAAGACTAATGTCACCCCCATCTACAAGAAAGGCTTAAAGGAGGATCCAGGAAATTATAGGCCCATCAGTCTTACTTCAGTCTCCGGGAAAGTTACGGAACAAATCCTCTTGGGGGCTATCACAAGTCAAACGGAGCACGACTGCGAAAAGCCAGCACGGATTCACCAAGGGCAAATTGTGCTTGACTAATCTGATCGCCTTCTATGACAAGGTAACCTGCTTGGTTGATGTAGGGTGAGTGGTGGACACGGTCTACCAGGATTTCTCCACGGCTTTTGATATGGTTTCCCAGAGCCTTCTCCTAGAGTAAGTGATGCATTATGGTCTAGACAAGTGGTCTGTGCGGTGGGTGGGGAACTGGCTGGCAGACCACACCCACAGGGTGGTGGTAAACAGCTCCTTTTACAAACCGGCAAGCTTTCAACAAGTGGGGTCCCTCAGGGATCGATACTGAGCCCAACACTGTTTAATATCTTCATAAGCGATCTGGATGATGGGATTAAGCGTACCCTGATGAAGTTTGCCGATGATACCAAATTGAGTGAGGAAGTGGACACTTTGAAAGAGACAGCCACCCTGCAGGAAGACCTGGACAGGCTGGAAGAGTGGGCTAACAAGAACCTTATGAAGCTCAACAAAGACAAATGTAAGGTCTTGCACCTGGGAAAACATAATCCAGGAGTGCAGCACAGGCTGGGATATACCCGGCTGGGGAGCAGCTCTGTGGAAGGGGACCTGGAGGTCCTGGCAGACAACAAGCTCGATATGAGCTAACAGTGTGCTGCTGCGGCAAAGAAAGCCAACAGGACGCTGGGTTGCATCAACAAGGGCATCACCAGCAGAGATAAAGAAGTCATTATCCCACTCTACTCAGCACTTACCAGGCCACACTGGGAATACTGTGTTCAGTTTTGATCCCTGCTGTACAAAAAAGATGTGGACAGGCTGGAGAGGGTCCAGAGAAGGGCCACAAAGATGTTCAAAGGACTAGGAAGCCTGTCATATGAGGAAAGGCTGAGAGAACTGGTTTTGTTCAGCCTTGAGAAAAGAAGGCTTAAGGGAAGACCTAGTCATCATGTTCCAGTATTTAAAGGGTGGCTACAAATTAGGTAGAGACTCCCTTTTCACAAGGAGTCACATGGAAAAGAAGAGGGGTAATGGGTACAAGTTACTCCTGGAGAGATTCCGATTGGACACAAGAGGAAAATTATTCCAATGGCTCATTGTTCTCATTGCAAAAAATCTCCCCAGGGAATTGGTGGATTCCCCAACATCCGACACTTTTAAGATTCGGCTGGACAGGCTGCTAGGCCATCTTGTCTAGACCGTGCTTTTGCCAAGAAAGGTTGGACCAGATGATACCTTCCAACCTGGTATTCTATGTTTTCCCTATAGTAGATTCACAGAAAACACCGTATCTGTTCCCCTAAACGAAAGATGAAGAAAATGAAAGATTATAAAGACTATGGGGCAAGAACCCCCAAACCTTGCAGGTCTTTTTCGGTGTTTAAACCAGCAAACAAACAAACAAATACAGATTTATGGAATATACCCACCCCTGAACTTTTTCTAGTCCCAATAGTCAAATAATAGCTTTATCTAGGGGAAGAGCCATCATTGCTAAAACTGCAAGAAGCCTCTTTTGGACACACTGCTTGCAGCCAAAGCGAACACTCCTTCCCTACCATCTCAGCTTTGCTTGCAACGTTACAGAACAAGAGTCCTTCAGTGGGAGCCTTTCAAGGTACCACCTCTGGCCAGTGCCCCTGACGAGGGAGAGCCTGAGTGAGAGCCAGAAGGGTCAAACACAGGCAAAACCTGGAAGAGTCCTGGTGAGGAACCAACTCCAGAGACTGCCACAGCTTAAGGGGCAAAACACTGGAGGAGGCTGCTGAAAGAGAGCTGTTCTTGAGCAAAGCAGTCTTCATTTCTGGTCATAATAGTTATTTTTTAAAAAAATTAGTCAAAACTAATGAGCAAATAAGCTTTTTTGTACTACAAGCAGAGAAGCACTTCTAAAGATCGCCTTTTCAGACCCAGCAAGGCAATCTTTTCTCTTGGTCCGATCCAGCCATTTAAGCTAAACTGCACAGTCATTATCTTACAAAATCTTTCAACCATGAATTTTCTGGGGGAGAGAGCGCCCTACACGCTCCACCAGGAACAATAAACAGGTGTTTTCAGAGGCAGAAGGAGTTATTTTTCACATCACTACTGCATTAACAAATATTGAAGAGTTTTTCTCATTTATTAGATCATTTAATAGTCACCCTTCCTTCCTAATAACTCCATCTGCAAAGATATAAAGCATTATCTTTAGTACAATGAGCTGACGGATGCAAAAAGCGATTAAATCAAGAGAAATAGGATCAATCTGATCAATCTTAGTCAAACGGTACAAAAACACCAATTCAAATAATCTGGGTTTTCTAAACGGATTTAGACATACACGAACGTACTGACAGCTAACACCACTATCAATAACAAATTGATATTAACTGATATTCGGCTCTAAAATTCATTGTAAGGCCTTAATCACAGGCTTTCTGATATCTTTGTTGCCCTTCTTGGTTAAAAGTTAAAACAACTGCATTAGTCTAAGTGAAGATTTTTTTAAAAAGTGTATTTTCACATTTTTTCTTTCCTTGTGCTTTCATTAAGTCAAGCTGAGAAGAACTTTTAAGATTACAGTATGCTTTCACTAGACAAATTTAACTTTAAATACACACACATAATATTCTTAAGGGTAGTGCAAATACCATCAAGCCAATTATGGCTTTGCAGCAATTAGATCTTTGGTTTGCAGCAAACTATGTAAAAAAATGGTCTTTGTTGAGAAACGTTGCAATAGGTAATTTTTTATCAACATGTACATGTATCTTGAAATCAGGAATAGGCATGGTTTAAAGAGCTCCTTCTGTACTTCACTGGCTCTCCAGACGGTGGTTCTATTTAAGGCAACACCTAAAATCCATTGTTCTGGGTTACTACAATAACTGGGACACAGTCTAACACAATTTAAAGTACAATCATTATACAAATTGAGAACATGAGTGTTTCCAGTTAAACTCTTTTTTGCCTTCTCTGAGCACCTACAGCACGCTGAAGTCCTATACTCATGTCTCAAAGCTATGATAATACAAGTAACGGCAACTGTTAGAAGTCACAATTTGACGGTGACCCATACCTCGTACTCCTTTAATAAGAATGTACCTACACAAAACAGTATTACTCCTACAAAGCATAAGTAGTATCAAAAACTGCCGTCATTCATGATGTTCATACTGCAAGTATATGTTTTTTGTATGTTGGGTTTGTGGGGTTTTTTTCTGTGAACAGGACTCTTACTCTGTAATCATACGTAGCATCTGGATTTTCATCACAGGCAATAACTTCTGGAGCCATCCAGTAGGGAGTTCCAATAAAAGTGTTTCTCCTGCCAACTGTCCTGTCCAGCTGAGCGCTCACACCGAAATCCACTGCGGGTGGGAAAAGAGTAAAATAAGAGGGGAAAAATAATGCAGTGATTACTTCTGTAAGGTGATTTGGAAATAAAACCCTGGGGATGTTCCATGTGGGAGGACCATGCTGAGAAGAAATATGATGATTAATACTTAGGCAGTCGAGCCCTTCTGGTTCACATGCAACGCACTTGGGCCACAAGCGTCAAGTGACACAGCAGCGTACGACCGCCTCTCCTGCCCGTACAGAAGGGAACGTACAGCTGCAAAAATACTGCCTGGGAGGCTGAGGAACGGCTATTCCCTTCCCAAACGGTGAAGCCGAGCACCTCTGCCAGTACAGAAGGAGCTGCTTCCCAAAGATACCTCTTATGCCATGGGAAAACCACATGCATGAACACGTCTCCCTTTCGGCTGTCCACCTTTTCTGCTCTAACATTGGACAGCAAAAATAATCTGTTGCTCAGGGAATTTGCTCTCTGCTTTAGTGCACAGAGCAGATGCGTCAATAGGAGCAAAAGATGAGGACTATTCAAGAGGTGCTAACTTTGAGCGCACACACACACAGGTTGCAAAAGAGATGCCTGTTTCATCACAAGGCAATTACATTACAAGGGTGTTTTCTTCCCTGCAGTTCTCCCTGCTCACAAGAACACTGATACATGTCTTTCTGTACCAGTAACTGCATCTGCTCTAGGAGGGCTGTGTCAGCTTTACTGCATCCATCATCTGAGCAACACTGACAAACTGGTGTAGACGAGCTCGGTGGGAGCAACAGTTTGGGGGCTACCGTGCTCTACTTTGGACCAAAAAGAGGAAAGCTCTCCCGAGAGCCTCCTCCTCCAGCAGCCAGGACATTTTCCCATGCCTCGTGCTGCAGGAAGGTGTAATGCAAAACAGAAGGGATGTGGGCTGGGTGGGAGGGCTTCAGCATGGCTCTATATTTAACCAAAAAAAGGTGGCGAGTGTAGCGTGATACAAACACAGAAGGTTAAAGTGTGCAGTAACTGGAAGAGACGGATTAGAGAGGAAGAAAAAAGAGTATGTCCACTTGGAAGGGAGAGAAGAAGCCAGGGATGAGCATGTTTTTCAGCAGGCATGCCAGAGCTGGAAGCGTGTTTTGAACTTGATGCCACAGCTCCCTCGAGAGTGCCTTCCAGATCGTATTTTTGTGTCCAGAACGTGAACAGCAGGTGCTATTTTAATTAATGCTAAATACAGGAGAGACTCCCGTCACTTCCTGAGTCCAGAATAAAGGGGATCAGAACGAACCCAAGTCATGCACAACTTGGTGAGGGAAACAAAACGATCTCCTCACTCGTTCTAGCATGAAAGCCCACATCTTCTAACAAAATGCAACAACAACATGCACTCCATCCTCCTGAAGCAGGAGGAAATACATGCAGGGCCTCAATCCGCATGGGAGCAGTGACAGTGCCCATGCTACAGAACATGTTGCAGAGCTCTTAAAAGATGAAATTAATTTGGGAACATCACAAAACCAAAGGCTGAATGAATGAGGAAGCGGACGTGTGCGCCTACTTACCGAGTTTCACTTCTGCGTTCTCCGTTAACAACACATTTTGCCCTTTGATATCCCTGTGAATCACGTGATGGGCATGAAGATGTGCCAACCCCTGCATCGAGAAGAGGAGAGGAAGGAGTTAGGGTCTTGGCTTAGCAACAGAGGAGCCATACCCAGCACCCCCCAAGCCCATAGCACAGGGTCTCACGGTTTTGCTCAGCGGCTGGGTGCAACGGGACCCGCGGGAGCCTCGTAGCAGCACACCGCCCGCACAGCTTTTGGTAACGGAGCAGAGACGGGGCCCCAGGTCATGCACACGCTGCGCCTAAATACAGCCCAACATCCGCACTGTGCAAACACCTCTCGGGTGTCGCGTGAAGAAAGTTCACCTCCCAGAAAGTCTCCATGTAATGACACTGTAAATGACATCAGTACCAGCGTACATCACTGACATCTGACACACACAGGGTCACCCAGAATTTACTCCGAGGAAGGGGGGTGGAGGAAGAAAGGAGGCAGCATCACCGTGCATATATGCACCCCCAAGAAGGGGGTGGGAGGGCGATGGACTGGCAGTTATGTTTGAGGGCAAGGGATAACTGATGATAAACAAAAGCTTTGCTGCAAAGCTGAAGTTCTCTTCTCTAGCCTCCATAACTATGAAGCCAGATAATTGTTCCTCAGGAAAGAAAAACATGCAAAAGAAAAAAAAAAAAGTGCATGAGCATTATACTTTCCAAAGGAAACAAAACCTCCTGGCATACGGCGCTTTTTGTTGAGACAGCACCTGGATGCATGCCCCAAAGCGTTAGCCATGTGAAGGGAGGGCTGAGGAAGACATATGTTGCATTTTACTCTCTAATGTAACTGGGAGAACAACAGGCAACCCTCTTAGCAACTGCCTGTATTTTGGTTTCTCCTCCGCTCTCTGCTCGGAAAATTGTGGTCTCCGGTGGGATCATCTTGCCTGTTCATGTTGCCCTCATAGGCTTTTAATGTTTTATGAAAAATAAAGAAATAGAACCTTTACAGCTGTAAGAGGTTAAGAGAGTAGCGGTTGCTGTAGAGAAATATTTCCTAACACATGTTCTTCATTAAATGATCATTTACCAGTTTGCCTACATAACCATTGGGCTATTTTCTTTTTTTTAAACAGTTAACGAGCATGACAAAAAAACCCACTGTCCACAGCTCCTCCCCACGCATGTCACAAGCGAATCAAGTGAACAGCTGATGTCCCCGAGACCCTTTGCTGGCTGCTAATGCTAAGTGTAGTCTTATTTTTCACAGGAATGAAGGCTTTTCCACAGCTTCACACAGGATACTTTTTAAAGCCTTCTGCTACACTGACCCAGCCAGAGAGATAATTGTCTGTTTTCTCCAGAGTACCATCTAACCGTACTGAAAAAACACATTCGGGTTTGCGAAGGGCTGGGAGGAGGCAGCGGGGCACACCTCCATTCTCCTGCAGCCCCCAGGCCCCTCCAATCACACAGGGATCCACTGGGTTGACCCTCACCTGTGTCTCCACCGGCACCGATCTTTGGCACTTCAGCTCATTTCAACTTTCTGTTACACAGCCTCTCCCCTGCATCTCTGACAAACTCGGCGTCTAATCAGATTTCGCAATGTCTCATAGCAATGTGAGTTTAGCATTCCTTTTTTCCAGATATTCCAGTTCCTGCTAGCAAGCAATTGAGGCTCCTTTTGCAAATCTCTCTCAGGAGTGAGAAAATCACTTTTGCCTAACTCTTTTCTGAGGTAAATAATTTTTTCCTCTTCTCAGCAAGCATGATTACTTTACCTAAGGAGAACCTAGGACAAATGCCACATAGCATGCAATACCTCCAAGGTCACACAGTTCTCAAATCAAGTGTAAGATCAGTCCTGCAGAAGTTAGCTTTCCTCATATTAAAGCATGCTATATCCATTTGATGTGAAATACAATCATCAGTAGGTATTCAACTTTTCTCCTCCCTTGTAAACAACTTAAAACGTGCCAGCCCAAACGCCAGCAGCCAGACTCTCTCCTAGCATTTGGAATTAGAGCAAGAGACCAGAATCGTACGTCTCCCTCCCTCACCATCTTAAAAATCGCCAAGGCAAAGCAAATGTGTAACACAGACAACAGCAGCATTGATTTATGCAAGAGCCAGCGGTGGTTTCCTTTAACATAAAGCCCTTCAGAACTTCATTTATGATGAGGCAATTGAACAAACATACTGTGTAGTGGTATGGGTAGGAGGCAATTTGTTTTACAAAGAAGCACGAGGAAAACCATACCAGATTTACTTAGCGCAGCAAACAAATGCCAATTCAAAAAGCACTTAAACTGTACCAACTGGAAATTAAATATGAAGAGTAATTAGTTAAAGCTTCAGTTTTAGAAAAACTGGTATGTGGCATCCCTCTTCCTGAGGAACTTTTGCAGCACCGTCTGCTAGCACTCCACAGCACACAGCCACAGACGATGTAGCTGCTTGCTCTGCAGGAATAGACAATATGCGAGCACATCGCAGCACAGAAGTCCTGACTGCTGGCCTGAGCCAACAACTCCCTTCCTCCACAGATTTGATTAGGAGCAGAGAAAGACGGCTGCAAGCACGTTTGGAAAAGCCCATTCTGCACCCTGTTGTGTTACGACACTGTTACAACCTCAGGCTTCTCAAAAACGGTGTCTTATGGACACTGTTTCACAGCTTCTACAATAGGTAAGGTCACTGGCTCTTCCGCTGGCTTCTCAGGACTAAAACCAGCTATTTTCTGCAAGGCTGCTGTTACAACACAGTACAACTCACACAGAGTTAAATGATGTGGAGCAGACATCTATCTGCTCCTACGCACTCTCCCAAGCGATGACATGGCTAACGGGATTGATCAGAAACAGCTTCTTGCAGAACCTCAAGCTAGACTACATCTCTGTAAGACTGTTTCTGTGTTTTCACGTGGAGCAGACTATTTTCCTTACCCGGAGAATCTCTCTGGAGATATATGCTATCCAGTCTTCTTTCAGAGTATTCCCTTTCGTGTTCTTCACAAGGTCTGTGATAGAGCCTGCTCCACAAAACTCCATAACAAGCTGCAAAACAAGTACCAGCATACAATCAATGTTACATGCAGTTCCCAGCTGTCTAGCAAAGCAAAATAATCAGGTTGTAGCACTGATCAGGGAAACCCTCCTGAAGCAGAGAACATCATTTATTTTACATCTCTGCCTGGAAAACGGATTCAAACCAAATGTCTCCAATGTGTGTCAGACATATATGGAATATGTCTCACATTAGTTACCACATTTTTAAGGACTGATTTAATCACTGTCATTTAATGCTGGGAATCTGGATTTGCTCAGCTATGCAAAATGCACTAGCAGCAACAGGAGTAAGAGCACATCCAATGCTGAAGGAATTAAACTGATCACACCATTGCAACACATCTTATTCTTTAACTCCCATTTATTTACGGAAGAACATGCACTGATGTCTGTACCCTGCCATTTCAAACCGAAACTTCAATCCTCTAGAGGGTGTAGACGAGGTGGGATGAGAAATGTAATGGGTACAACGCTCAAGTGCAGCTTTCTTATACAGCCATACATTCCTACTGTGCTCAGCTCATCTGCTTTGTTCCCATGAAACATGTTACTCTCCATGGGGGAAATGGGGGATAAAAAAGTCGCTGAAAGAGCAAATCCATTGCTAATAGCAAATCTTGGTTCAGCCATCCTCTTAAGGCTGCATGTGATTCACTTAAGGCCTACGTGATTCACTTACCTATCTGTTCAGGCAAGCACCAATTCCATTAGTTTGTCTTTCCATAATGTGGTATTTCTGTCATCTTCAAACTATATTCAAAAGGGAAAGACTTATGAACATGCTTGAGAAATATCTGCTTACCCACAGTTGGTCGTCATGTCCTGGAGGACTTTTCTTAATGAAAGCACCATAATAAGTTGCAATATTTCTATGATGAGAATATTTCTTTAGCATATTAATCTCCAGTTTGATTTCTTCTTCTTCGTCCTTTGGAAAAAAAACAAAAACCACACGTTTAACACACCATGTGCATTATTTATTTCCTCTTCTCTTTCACACAAGAAGATTTTTTTAAAAGTTCAATTTATACCAGCATCATGCTCAGTAAACACATCCTACGTTCATGCCATCAAAATCCTGTTTATTGCGACGGTCTAAAACAGACCTTTACTTTCTCAAGTTTTCAGTAGAGCAAAAAAGCAAATGAAAGATGCACTGGACTTCATCCAATGATGGAGCAGGACAGGATCTGTTTAAAAACCCTATGTTTGTTAATACCTTAAGCAAATACATAGCTAGCAGGCTTTTATTCTACGTAACCCAGAGAACCAGAAAACCAGAAAAATCTATGAATTTACGACAGAGGAGTATCATTTCCATCTCCCTCATTTTTTTTTTCCTTTAATTTTGAAAACTGCAACCAGTTCTATTTAAATGCCAGGCAGCAGCTCAGTGCAGCCGGCTGCCGAAGCAGGCCTTCCGAAGTGGGTCCCCCCACAGAAGGGACCACAAGGTCCCACCTCAGTGCCAGCACGGGGCTGGGGCAGGAAAGCAGAGGCGGAGATCAGGAATTCCCCTCGCTGCACGGACAAGGCGTTCGCCTCGTGCACAGGTTTCCTCCTCCTCCATCTGCCTCCGTGGAGGAAGAGCAAGTGCACCAGGAAGAGAAGGCCGGGAGCCTGGGCGGTAAACAGGATGCTGGGACACAAAGGCAGAGGAAGGATTTCCCCCAGCTCCCCCCCGCCTCAGCGAGGTGCCAAGCAGAGAGCAGCTCAGGTGAAGGGAGGTCAGCCCTTCAAAGAGCTGAAATGTGTAACACTATGCAACCGCTCCTCAAAAAACACCCACAACCCGTTTCTGAAGTGACAGTAGGATGCGTTGCATGGAAGGATCCATGCGCGCTCTGAGGTGATGCCTGAGCAGGCAGCCGGCAGACACAGAAGAAGAAGGAGCAGACACCATCCCACCCCCAGCTCGCTCTCACAACACCTAGACAGCGCCAGCCTTCATCTAGCACCTCTCCAGGCAGCGAATGAAAAGGCAGCTGGTTTACCCCTTTAGGCACAATCTTTATTCACTCCACAGTTTTCTAGCCTTAGATATCCAGGGGGAAAATCTCTACCTTAAACTGATTCCAGGAAGAAACTGAAACCTCTGTTCCCTAGGGTGGCTGGCTGATGGAAACAGCAGCATGTATTTTGATTATCCTGTAATGTCAAAGCTGATTACACGAGAAAATTTTAAGCCTTAAACTTCCTTGCAATTTGTACCATGCTAGCAATCAAATATCCTATTCACGACATATGCAGATGCTGATACTAAGTACATGTTAACTATTTATACACACTGGTACGCATGGCTTTAGCAAAAGAAACCACCCTATGCTACAAGGCAAACAATTATTTCAAATACGCTAATAATGGGATGCAGTGCTTACTCGTAAATTATTATGAGAGAATTCCCAAAATCCACCAGGGATAAACTATTCTTAAATCTTCTCATGACGCATCTTTAAAGTAAAATATCATGTATTTCTGGAACACTGAACAAAACAGTAAAATAATCTTGTAAGTCGAAGTCCCCAATGAACACCAGCCCTGGGAGAAAACGTTATCAGAACAGCTTTTTGAGCCAAAGGCTAACTCAGTGCTTCCTCAGCTGCTTCTGTTGCCCTTGCTGCTGTGTGATTTTTTTTATTTATTTAGGCCATATGCAAAAAAAGAAGAATACATGCTTATACTAGAAACCACCACACTGAACTTTGAATTTAGGCAAAAAAAACTGTAATAGGAGCTTTGTTAAACTTAATGGTTTGGGACTTAATTGCTGATTGGTTAATATGCATAATTGGATCAGTCTGCTACTTTGTACTGATTTTTTATATAAAAATTATTTCCTACCCTCAGCACATGAACACAGTAGCTTTTACAATACAATGGGCAGGATGTCCTAAAGGTTATTCATGTTCATCTACTGCAACAACAGCCAAAATGACAATGCTTAGACAGGATCTATTTCTGAAAAATAAAATAATAAAAAACCCCACCCTGATAAAAACCCCAAAGAACGAACAACAACCAAAAAAGGCGCACACAGACCCAGAAGACTGCAGGCAGTTACTGCTCTTTCAGTTTTAACTTGTGGCTGTGTCAAAGCACCTGCTCAACAGCCTGCAGAACTCCAAGCATCTCCCTTGACTAAGGCTGATAGTGGTCCTAAACTCCTACTTCAGCTGTCGTTGAGCATTTGTCCACAACACAAATAGCATCTCACCTACAGTTCAATCCAGTCCAAATTCCAGCCTACAAAAATAAATGGATTCAGTAATTCTTGCCAGGCTTTGGAGCACTCCACTTACTTAGTGTGGATCAATAACTCCCTGGCACCGAGTCCTGAAGACTTTGTGGCGACAGGAACTATCATGAGGATTAATAAGCACGGAGAAGGCTGCAGTACCACAACTGCGGTACAGCCCACTGTGGTGCAGCAATTGGTGTAAGATAATTAATAAGTAAATAAATAAATAAATGGAAAAGGTGGCCAGACCAAAATTGTTCTGTTCCAGATTCAGGAACGTTTTTTTTCCAGGGTACAACTGATTTCATCCCAATGCGGACATTTGAAAGAGGTCTGACAATGTGTGCCCTACTGGTGTTGACTTCTCCCCGCTAACTACAAAGGGAGGATGAGGTCGTCAGCCAAGATCCAGACACCAATCTTGCAGATGGCTCACATCAGGGTGAGATGAATCCCACCCAAAAATCTCACCGGATAAGACCGTTTCCGCACAGGTCTCCTTATGGACATGTGTGCCACAGGGAGGGCAGGCTGCAGAGGGAGGTGTTTTGGCGGCCGTTCGGGGATTTGGACGTGCGAGCCAGCCACAGGAAGGTCCCTCACCTCCTCCCGACAACACACGTGCTGCACCACCACCACTAACATCCCCTCTGTTTGCAGAGGCGCCAGGATCACAAAAGGGGAAAATTAGAACCGACTGAGGCAAGAGACTGTCATTCTCATGAAGGAATACAAAAGTACATCCTTTTTTCTTGGACGAGAGAGGCAGCTGGTGAGCCCTTCCTAGTGATTTTATGCAGCTGGCATCAATTACCACTTTAAGCCATTATCTGTGGATACAAACTCCCATTGAAACCTTCTTTGTCTGGCCTGTGACGGGGCTGGTCTAAGTGTTTTATACTTATACACTCGCTGTCTGTTTGTGACAGCACGTCTGATTACGAGTAATTTTTGCAGTAAGCTGTGCTTTTGCAAGACTCACGTGGTTAAATCAAGCTTGGAGCAGCTTTCCTCTCCCTTTTCGTGCGTTTCCCTTCAGAGATTAAATGGACATGTCAGCATCTGCAAGGATTTCTAACCACAACACTGTTTTATCAAAATGACTTTGCCTGTAAGATCAAAAACTGCATACGACGCCCGCACAGAAATCCACCTAAGTACACCAAGATCATTTTGAACCATTTGAAGTAGCACATTAAAAATAAAACCAGGCATGTTACCTTCCAGCATGCCAACTAGCAGCACCCCATCAGCTTGCCTACGGCTGTAGCACAAAACCTCCACACCACTTGCTCTTCCACTCATCACTGCACGCTAAATATCAGATTATTTTTTTTTGCACACAGACGGCAAATCAATGACTTGTGAGTTTCATTACATCACCACTTACAAAACTGTGATGATTTAAGTATCTGACCATGGTTGCCGCTAGAGTAACTCCCAGTCAAATACAAGCTACTAGAGCAGATCCATGTAAGGAATATTAATGTGGACAGCTCAATTATGCCATTTCAGCACATAACAACCCCCTAAAGGTACAGCGAGGAACTATCCCTGGGCATGTAAGTGGTGACTTTCCATCCACACTCCCCTGGGTGAAAGAGCTGCCTGACCACTGCTCTTTGCTAGCTGTTGGTTCTGCCCTCTCAAGGGATGGCGCAGCTCGGGGAGGGGAAACTCAGGACAATTTCAGAAGATTTTATTTACCCTAGTAGCACAATGAGGGGAAACGTGAATGAGAAAACACAGCCAAGCAAGGATAAAGCAAGACAATGTTCTGTGATGAAGGTAAAAGCAAGTTTACCTATCCTGCCAGATGATTTATATGCTGCCCTAGATCAGTTTGCAGAGGAATACAAATTGGTCCCTTCAGTAACTTTCCATTTTTGATTTAAGAAACGAGACAATGACAAATCTCAGCTCTCCCCACACAAATGGCATCCAGTCATTTTAAGCTACAACCAAGCATTTTAAGAATTAACACCACGCCCCAACAGTGGAAAGCCAAACACGCAGGCAAAGGGGGATGGGGAAAGGGAAGCCTCCAAGACTCCTTCCCTTTGCTTTCCCAATGCTGCTCACAAAGCTCTGCCTGCCCATGCCCACGGAGCTGCACTGCCTGGAGAACGGCAGCTGGCAACGCGCTGCCGGGGGTTTCAGAGTGAGCTGAGCTGCTGAGGATCACGAGCTGCAGCGGTGGCTTGTGGGATCTGGGAATCTTTAAATCACGGGAGAGTTGGGATCTGCGTGGAGGGGCAGGCAGCAGCCTAAGCCTGGCACTGGGAGGGCAAAGGGACTGCTAACTCACAGACACCCAGAGTGGTGGAGAGGAAACTAGTTTGCCTTCAGAGGCATTGAAATGATGATGACTTGGCCTTTCTTTCACCATCTCCCCCTGACACGCAAGTTGAAGAAAAATAGGAGAAGCCCACAATAAAGTTTATTTTCCTTTCTGCTTCCTCTCACTTGTCATTTCTGCTCTCCGCCCACATTAAAAAAAAAAAAAAAAAAAGTTGTAAAAGGCACCAAATGCAAACAAAAATCTTCCTGGATAAATCACGACACCAACTTTTGCAAACCACCATTCAGCTTGTGTTTCACATCCTCCCTCTGCCCTGCACCCCAGCCCTGGCTGGCATCCATTCAGAGCAGAATCTGTCCAGGACAGGGAAAGTCTGAATAGTGCCTAGCACAATAGGTGACCTTTTCTGGTACTGGAATCCGTAATATATACACTCGTTAATAAAGTTCTCACACACGAGGGAGATGTTTTGGCGAGAAGAGTTGGGTCAGTATTGCACACAGCACAGTATTTGAACTGGGAGCTGTGGCGCTGCTTCTGAGCTGGGACGGAGATTGTAATTTTGGGAGGAACCTAACCACAAGAGCAATGAGACTCTGAGCGCCGGGCAAGTCCCTGCCAGTGCCTGCCACAGTAGGAAGTTCATGTAAAGTAGAGCAGTTCGCAGTGTGGAGAGCGCAACATGGAGAAACACGATCCTCTCCAACGCCACAACGGAGTGTCGGAACTGAGAATATGACATAAAATAGTTTTTAAAAGAAAATACCAAACACAGGCTTCTTAGGAAGGAAAGACTAAGAAAGGGAGGGAAAGCCTAAGTTTAAAAGAAAAGACTTTAATCAAGACATGCAGTAAGCATTTAACAACTTCATATACAGTCCCTCCTAAATCTTACCATGCAAGAGCCTCCAACTTTCTTATTACATCCCATCTTTCTTGAGTCTTTTACGGAGCCTTTGAGCTTTGTTACCCTCAAGCTAAAGACTTCATGAAAGTTTATTTGCCTTCTGCCTCTCTCCTCTGCTACCTTCTCACCCCCAGCATTCACTCTGCCTGTCCCACTTCACGTGCAAGGTCTCTCTTTCACAGATCCCTCACCCACAGACTCTTCCCACCCTGGCTTCAGCACATTCATTTCTCCGCACCATCCTTCAAGCCCTTCCCAAACACACACTTGTTCAAAGGCCTCCAGACTGTCTGCCCTTAAGAAAATGCATCTGTCGTGCCAAGCACTCAGTGACACTGAAGGAGCACTAGATATCCAGCAAGCAGTGGCGCGGGTGCTCAGCATCGCCCCACCATCGCTGTGAGGGTACCTCTCGGACTTTGCCCCTTGCCCACGTATACAGCCCATGCAGAGAAAGCCCCTCATGGGCTTTACCATTTGCGAGCTTTCTGGAGCCCATCTTGTCACTGTGAGCTGCCCACCAGCCTCCGAGCAGCTTCCGCCATCGGCGCAGAGCCATGCTGCCAGAAGCAGCAAACTGGGAACACTGCTCAGGCAGAGCGATTGCAGAAGGCGGCTGTGATGCTTTTTCAAGGGTCAAAAAAATCTTAGTTTTGTGAGAACTGGCTGGCAGAACAGTGCTGTCCTTATGACCACGTTTGGTTACCTTCAGTGGCAAGATTTCATCAAGCAGGTTAGAAATACACTTCCCAACACATGCAAAACAGAGGCTGCTTTGTCTCCCCTTGGCACAACACTCTCTCTACTGCATGCTAAAGGCACCATCTGAAACAAGAGAGAAAATGAGCCAAATTGGTCGCAACAGTGCCATCACTGAGGCTGCAGCCATAAAGCAACAATTAAATTAACTGGACAAAAAAGCATGAGGGAAGGCTAGCTCTTAAGCAGGGTCCCAGCACTGCCCGAAGGAGCCTGTGTAGGAGCATTGTGCAGGCACAGGAGATGGAATCACGTGCAGGCAGGAAGGAGCCAAAAACCATGTGAAGACAATACTTGTCTGTTGTCTCCCCCCCAAACCACCTCCTCTGCCAATCACGCTGACAACAGTATTTTCTTTCTTGCCTGATGTGCCCCGGGTACCTTCGCTGGTCACTGAATGAGCTGTGCTGAAGGCACAGAGACTGCACTGCTGCTGACCTCCCCCAGTAAAACGCCGGGATGCCGTGGGCTTTTCCGAAGACAAGCAAGAGAGAAACCTCCTAAGGGCAACTCCCTTCAACCATTGCCAAGGCTAGTCCCTCGATCCTCGTCACGATTACTTAAAAGAGTTTCCTGCTCAGATTGCATGTTTATCCCAGCTATACAATTCAACTGTCCACCCTCATCAACCCTAAATTATTTGCAAGTTATGCAACAAGCTAGCCACTTTCAGAGCTCTCATAAAAGAGGGAAGGTTTACTTCCATTACTATTATTCACACTAAAAATGCCTGTTCCTATACAATTCTACATCCAGTCTCAGGTTTTTTGTGATCAGAACAAGCCCTTGCTAGCAGATATGAAAAATAAGCCTGTGTGAGAAGGAAAGAAATTTAAAACAATTTCCTTTATGCAAAGCTCCGGGCTCAGACAGTAAAAGGAGATGTAGATGCTGGAGAGAAAACTGGAGAGAAAAAGCCAGAACGTTGCACAGCTTTTCTACTTCCAATCTCAGTGTGCATTTGATGCCAAGGAAAGCAGCATCTCTTGGCCCGGGGTTGGGGGCGGGGGGGGACAGAGCCAGGGGAGGCATTTGCCCACTGCTTGGCCCCTGCTCTCCCCGGGGCAGTGTGAAGCTCCTCCACTCCCACCTGGAGGGCAGAACTCCTTCCCAAAGGGGATCGACACATGGGTCCCTCCCTGCATCTGCAGTCCAGACACTGCTGGGCCACAGAGATGGAAAAGGCTCCCAAGTCCTGCAGGTTTGATGCAGCTGGAGAGATCCGACAAGACACTAAAGTTCTAGTTTGAAATTAAGCTTTAACTTTGAAGGGGGTGGGGCAGAAGGCAAACATCTGAGAGAGGAGAGAAAACAAAAGGCTGAAATGACTGAAAGTGGATTTCCTACGTACCAAATGCCACACAGAAGCTATATTAGCAGAAATTTAAGCTGGGAAAGTAAAATACATTAAAAACGGCAGTTCTGGCATAACACGAATGTTCTTCCAGTACATACGTCATGAAAACCTATAATTACATGAAGAAACTGATTCTCTTACAGAACAGATTCATTCAGTATACAGCCTCACACCCACACTGACCAACAAGTCCTGCAGATGACTAGGGAAGAGGAATTAATTTAAAACCCCTCTTTCATTTTGTACATTGAATGAAACCCAAATGCTAAAAAGCAAACAAAATACCCCAACAGTTCACAATCATGAACCCAAAAGCTGTAACCGCACACACCTGAAAAAGAAAAGAACAAAGGAAAGGAAGGAAAAGTAATCCCACTTTGGCACTTCCTCAGGGCTGTTGCGCATAGGATTAAAAAGAGATGGGGCTGGAGAAGTAGCTGACAAGACAAATTCAGAAGCTCCATCACATGCCACCATTTCTTCACCCGACAGTGACGGAGGGCTTGGCACTGCTCGGTACGTAATATTATTTAGGCCAAAAGCAAACACACAGATTTGCGAAGCAGACGAGGCAGACTGGCAATGGTACTCCAAAACCAATCATATATTAAAAAATAAAAAAAATTTAAAAATATGGGGGAGCACAAACAAGCTCCACCATAATTGCCATCAGTGAGCAGCTGGCAGCCATGAAGGAAGTACCTCGTGCTCCGAGGAGACACAGTCCCACCGCTGACCTTCATCCCTCCATGGGACAAGTCCCACCTCAGGTGGACAGACGTGCACCTTTTCCCCCCCTGTGCTAAATTGTGGGCCCCCAGGGCAGCTACATTCCAGGCTTCAGCACAACCACTACATGCCGAAAATTAGACAGAATGAATCCAGGCTTTGGTCATTGGTATCATCATCAACAGTTAGGAGTCAGCACACAGCCACTGGAAGACTACGAGTTTTATTATCGACTTTGGCTTCTAAACCTGAATCAACTGGTAGGTGGAAGAACTTTGTAACACATTGCTAATTCCTCAGCTGTCCACATTCCCTAAGTCTTCTAGGCTTTAATTAAGCAAACCTTTCTCATTAAAAAGTTGCGAGTGCTGCAACTTTTCCTTCCAAATATTTAAAACTTCGTCTGCAACACTAACAAAGCCCTGCATTTTGTCAGAAAATGAGTACTAAGAAAAGCCCGGAAAACAAAGTTACTGCATTTTCTTTGCAGCCCACCAATCCACTTCTATAAAGTGGCATACTTCACTTAGCCCATTACTACGAAGAAACAGATTTAACGCTTCTTTTCTAGTGATGAAATTAGATGAAACGACATCTAACAGACAGCCATCACATCCTCCAACATCGAAGGTAACACGTTGGCTTAGGAGATAATACTCATGTTTAACGCCCATTGTACGTGCTGCTGGTAACCTACACTCTGTTTTACACCCACAAAAGGAAAACTTCAAATTTTGGGCTACGCTACAGCCTCCAAAAAACTCCTTGTAAGTAAGGACTAGTGTGAGATCATGATCTGACTTATTCAACACAAGGTTTCTTTTGTGAAGCAGCCAAAATATGTAAATTACCCAGGAATAAAAGGAATCATCCGATCTGTACATGTGTCTTACAAACACGACTGAATGACACAGTGCGAGCGCACAAGTCTTCACAAGTTTTAATTTCAGGTAATCTTTGCCTAAAGGTTAAATGCTTCAGCTCCTCTGGTCCAATATTAGTCACTGCTCAACCTCTGTCGGTAATCTGCAACCTTCTCCGCTGCCTTACGCAAAGAAAGTACTGCAAATGCAGAATGCCAGGCGCAAACAGGGAGGACCCAGGAGGTTCAAAGGCCCGTTCCTCTCACCAGACGTGGGGCAGAAGGAATCGCAAAGCAAGCTGCGACACCAGCCCACCGTCGTGTGTTTGAGAAACAGGCTGAATACATAGTGTCCGCGCAGACCGTGGGCAGCTAGGGTGAGGGGAAGGGAGAAGACCTGACCAAGCCCTATAGGCTTGTCAAATTTCATTTTCAATTTTAAAACTACCCCAGAAAACACCTTCGGTTTCTTTCACCCACATCGCAAGCAAAGCCTGCTTCAAGAGCCAACAGGAGGAAGCTTGCTCCTCTTCCCTTTGCCACCATTTCCACCCTTCTCTTCCTTCTCTCTCTGCTTTGGTGAGAACTGCTCCTCCCAGCAGCGACAGAGCAGAGGATTAACATCAGGTTGGTAGCTGTGAGACAGTCAGCCCTACACACACCTGTAGAAATACCCTGTCCAAGTCCAAGGCCCCAAACCACTTGCTTTTTCCTGGGGAGGAATGGCTCCTTCTGCAAAGGGCAAACCCAGGCCCCTGACAGGTGCCAGACCCGACCCGGGGTTTCTGCTCCTCGACGCTCTTCTGCAGCATTCCTGAAACCTAGAACCCAACAGCAGCTTTGGGGGTGAAAAAGCACCACCAAGCTCAGCTACTCTGTGGGAATAAACAGAAAAGAACGAACTAGAAATATATGGGCTGAGAGCAGTGTTGCTGGAGCAAAGAGCTCCTTCAACTTGCTTATTCATGTAAGAATAAGATCCATGCTTACAACCCTAAGGGTTTTCAAAGCAGGAACAAACACGGGTATTATATTTTACCTCCAACATACACTTGCGCTCAAAAATACAACTCTTTTTTAAAAAGGAAATCCATTACAGAACGATTTACAACTGACTGACAAGATGATGATGATGACTCTATAATTATCGGGTCCAATCACTCAAATTACAATTTACCAGCAGACACACTAACTACTTGATTCACAGCTAACTTTTCTTCAGCACATGCTAGGTCCTTCCTAAAACAAGAGGGGAGACGGACAACCTCTATCAGTAACAGACAAATGCGGCTGCTGACGAGAGGAATTCAGGGACGTCTGCGAAGGGCAAATTTCCCTTCATGTTTGTGCCAAACCCTTCCAGAGGACAGATGACAACCAGGGCTGCAACCAAAAGGCTTTTCCTTTGTATTCAGACAGGAACAGCTGTTAAACAGGTACAAAGGTATGGCCACGTCTGGGAACGTGTGATAAGTGAGTTCTTTATAAAATCAGTTGCTGAGGTTTTAATTTTCTTTGGTAGATTAATGCTGACTTATGCACAGCATTTAAAATCGCCCTGCACTGCCAAAGCTCTATACAGGCTGTGCACTTCAGTGTACAAGTAAGTGCATTTGGCGTTGCGCCACTATGTACAAAATCATTTTCAGGCAGCTGCCAGCAGAAGGGAACTGTATTCTTGGACCAGATGTTTTTGTTGTCGGCGCTGCCAAGCACGCCTGGAAACCTCACAGCTGAGCGGTGCTGCAGGAGTGAATTAACAATGAACAGAGCCACAAGACACTCATGTCCATCTATCAGACGGGGCATCACAATCTCCTGTCTCCCTCCCTCCCCCTCTCCAAGCAAGGAAGCTGTCCATAGCCAGCTAATTATTTACCTGCCCGAGAAAAAAAGCCCTTCTGCCTCCATCAGGATAAACAACAGCAACAAATACTTGCAGAACACATTAACCCCCAGCTGCATTTACCCTTAGCTGGGCAGGTGACAAAAAGATCACAATTAACAGCCAAGAAAATAGGACTGGAGAAAATACAAATGGTCCTAATACTACAGCACATGTTTGGTTTCGCTGCTGGGCTGTGAACAGGCTTGCATTTATTAAACTGTATTTCACCTGAAAAATCAGAGCTGCTGTGGCATCTCACCCTCCAGTTTAAAAGCAAACAGCTCAGATGGCAGCACAAGTCTCTCGCTCGTGAGCTGAAACCCTGGAAGCGCTGGCAGGAGCTTGGGGACAGGAGTCCACTTCCCAACCCCACCGGCTCCCAGTGAGGCTCAGCTGCTCTTTGCCCTGTTGCCCCCATGCCGCAAAGCAGGGGCTCCCGCCAGCCCCCGACCTGCCGGCCTTGCCTCGCCCTTTGCGGCTGCACCACGACTGGCAGAGGGGACGCACAGGGCTACAGGAACGGAAATAATAAATTGTCAGACAGCTGCTTAAAACCGCGATGTGTATGCACAGCAGGCAGAAAGCAGTCCGAACAGGAACAAGGGAGCCAGGCACCAACACTCAGGTGCTGATAAGAAGAAAGCAAGGTTTACTTGGTCCAAAACTCTCCCTTGACAGGCCTAAATCAACCACAAAGCCTGTAAGAGAAACCCAAAAGGTCAGGCTACCTAACCCAGAAAGAAAAAAACCCTGCACCAGGCTGGGCAGGGGCAGAAGCACACCCGCCTCCCCATCCAGGCCGCAGCCCTCCCCGGGGCGGCGAAGGGCAACGCCGCTCCTTCAGGTTTGTGGTGAGGGGGTCACTTCTTTCTTTATTCCACTCGCTGGGCATCACACGCGTTCAAAGTGGAAGGCGGCAGAAAGAGGAGGGGGCGCATGTCGTGAGCTTGCTGGTTGCTGCTCTGGGCGCTCTTCCTTCAGGCAGGCAGTTGAGACAGGCACAGCCCGCTCCTGTACCGCAAGCCACTGTTAAAAAGCGACACTCAGCAACTTGACTGTAAGATATATGCAGGCGTAGCGTGTTTTACTGAAATCCTCCTATACAGGAATAATCTGCTCTCCCACAGGAAGACTATCATTTTGGTTTCCCCAACCTGCAGTAGCCACCACATCTCCTGTGTCAAATGTGGCCCCAGCCTGCCCATCTACGCCCATCAGCCAGCGTCTGACACCCAGAGCAGCACTTTCCTTAAGGACAAATTAAAAACTTACATGTTTTAAAAAAAAAAAAAAACAAAAAAAAACACAAAAAACAAAAAAAACCCAGATGGCCTCTCTCATCCAGATAAATAAATCGTCTTCTCAGGGACTTTTCCCTTAAAACAAAAGTAATGCTATCACTACAGGGTCTCAAGGGAAGATGATTCATGACCAGGAAAAGGACTGTAATTCTGTGCTCGGGGTATTCACCCCAATAGATATTACAACTTTTTAGTATGCTAGTCCCGTAACATGACAAAGTGACAGTCTGAAAAAATTTTCCCTTGATCACACTGATTTGAAACCAAACAAAGAGCAATTAGCCCGGCCAAAGCGTGGGGGGTGGAAGAGAGGCATTTACATCCAAAGGAGGAGACCTGGATTGTTTGGAGAGCTTCAAAATTCAGGAGGATATGCTTTAAGCCACCGGATTTGCTCAGAGCAGAGCTGTGTGACAATGAAGCCGTGCACAAAGGGACAGGCTGCAGCAACCCTGCCAGCTCCAGCTCCACCACCAAGACAAGGATCCGCTGGTCGGTTTGGAAACACTACCAGGCAGCATGGAAGCAGCAGAAATCCCACACACAGCAAATCGGACCTCTCCAATAGCTGGAGAGAGGCAGCTAAGTGAAAGACCATGTGTTGTGGAGGTCAGCTTCTGCCAGATTACAGGCATCTGAACAAAGCCCGTCACGGCTGGAGGCTCCTCTCCTGCGGTTTCCTGCAGCCTCGTCCCTCCAACGGGCGCGTGGAGAAATCTCAAAGCCCAGTCAAAAAGGAAAGCCTCACAGAAATTGCTGGTTATATTGGCTAAGCTTGTCTTTGGCAGTTTACTAACAAATGATGCTCTGCTAGGAAAAGCCTGGAGTTGCGCTTTGGCTGGCATGAATTAAAAAGCGAGGGGCGGGGGGTGCAGAATAGGAAAAGGAAGAATACGGAGGCTATTATAAAGACAGCAAAACATAATAATAATAAAAAAAGGAAGTTTCTAAGGTTGTGGGTGCTTTTTTTTTTTTTTAAGCTCTCCCCAAATCAGCTCCATCTGTAGTCTTTGAGCATCTGGGGGTTTCTGCCAAAGTGATCAGTAGCAAAGAGCTAGCATTTGTCTTTGAATTGCAGCCATTATGTGCCTCGTCGTTCCCACACCAGGGAGAGAAACTGGAGGCACTCACAATTCTCCCTGGGCTAACGCCGAGACGCTGATCCAAAGCACAAGGGATGACGGCAGTGCATGTGCGCTGCTGCATATAAAGGCAAGGCATGGTGGAAAAAAAGGACATTGCTGCTTTTCATGACCTATAAAACTTCCTCACTGAAAGCGGGCTTGGCGGAGGGCAGCTCTCCAGCTCATTGGCAAACCTCTTCAAAGCAAGACATCCAGCTAAGGTTGTCTTTCATACAATACAGCCCTTATTCCCTCACGCCTTTGGTTCGTGAGTAGACACTTTTCCACAGGAACCATAGCACGTACAGCCATCCAACAGTCAGAACCTAGTTTTGGCCACCTCTCCCCAACGCAGACACTGCAGTGCTGGCATGGAGAGCGGGCACGTACCTGCGCACACCGACAACCTGCACATCCCAGCTTCTTCCCTTTGGGGAATTGCAGGATGCTGCAAAACCCTTTATCTGCTGTTAGCTGCCCACCAGCCCTACTCGCCTCACACCTGGAGTGCTGGGTAAGGCCCTGTTTTAGTGTTCACCTTGCAAAGAAGATTAAAAGAGAAGGTTAAAAAGGAAAAAAGACAATGACGAAACAAGTTCCCTGAGTGGAAGATGCAAAAAAACCACTGAGCACCAGTAAGCTCCTAATAGCATAACTCAAAGGTCTCTGTTATGTTGCTGTCTATTGGGTTCAGAAGAAACTTCTGGCTCTTGGTACCATGTGGAAGGCAAGAAGGCTTCTCGCTCTGAAGCCCTCTAGTGATGGCCAAAAGCACAGCAGTCACAGAAGTACCCACTTTGCGTGCAACCAGCACGAAAAATTCAGGCAGACCCTTGCACAAGACATCACTGCTCACCAGCCACGCCAGGTCAAGATGGCCATCTCTCAAGGAGCACGTAACAGCTCGTGCAGCCATGCTAAGCAGAGCATTTGCAACTGTTTATCCACACTGTGAGTAGCTATTTGTCCTCCAACGGCTGATGAATATGGGTATTTTGTGAACAATCGTGGATTAGACCCCTAATCCAAAACAGGCATCAATCCATCATGAGTAGTTCTTAATTAAGACTCGGGAAAAAAATGTGGAAAATTCACAAGAATGTAGCCTTGATACTAAGTATCATTTTTTTTCCCGATCTCAAATCCTGAAATCCCACTTTTTTATCTATATTGTGCCTTAGCAATAGGCACAATCTCTGCTGTCCGCCAAATATACAGCTCCTGAATACTTGAGTTTCCACAACTATATTCATCCCATGCATTATCGAGCTGCAGAGAAGACCAGAAGAAGAAACATCTTCATTTTTTTCTACGAAAAATTCCTTCTAACTGCCAGCCAGTCTTTGTCCCCCTCCATATCCAGCACTGCCTCAGAGACACCACTCTGTCAGAAGGTCTTTCCTATGAAAGTGCAACACTCTGCCCAAACCGATTTGCATTCGCCTGCTTTATCAACCAGCTGTATGAAATTCATCTATTACAGAACCATTTATTTTTTAATATCTCAAAGTGGCAAATCATTAGACGTATCATATGCAACAATGTTAAAACAAGCATTGTTTCCCACAGTAAAGTCTGCTCTAACACCTTCCATATCTTAACACCACTTTATTGCCAAAGAAACTGATTATTTAAACCATACCTAACTAATATCTGAAGGAAGAAAGTCATATCCAGTGAATTAGCAATGGTACCACACAAGCATACACAGTAAGGGCAGGCTGGGCTTTTGATCCCAGACTTCACTTAAAGCAAACAGATGTCTTTCAGAGGCAGATCTACTTTGGCTACCTGGATTAGCCCACTAAAGGGCTGTTTTCTTTTGCCATTCACTAACCAAAGCACCATTAAACTCGGGATTAACAAGGTTCTTTGCCTGCAAATACGAGGCATGGTCCAAGATGTGGTTCACCTCAGCCAGTCTCCCGCGGGTCACCAGATCAGAGGCAGCTGGCATCACACATCCTCAACACAGGTTTTTTTTGCCTCCACCGTTGGAACCGAGCTCGCCACCCAGCAATTCTTTGCTCTGACGTTATCCTGAACACTGGAATTCAGAATCACAACAAATGTTATGGAAATGGTCCAAAGCAGAAAGTGAAGTAGTTTCTGAGGCAAGCAAGCAGACTAAAAATAGCCTGCTGCGCAGTGGAAAGAATCAGAGGGTGGGGGAATCCCTGCAGAAGACCTTTACACTCCGTTCTTCCTAAATCTCCGGGTGTGGGGCACTACAAACAGTCCCTCAGCGGCCGTCGCAGGTGGCCCAGGAAGATGCGGCCAGGCTGTCAAAGGCATCGCAGCAGGCTTTCCTCCCGGGTTCACACTGCAAAGGGATGGCTGCGGGGGTGCGGTTGCCCAGGAGGCCTCAGGGCTGTAACCCCGAGGAGATGATGATGATGATGATGATGCGGGGCCAGCTCTCAGCCGCTGCCTCTCCCACTCCCTGCCCCGCCTGGCCCCTCTCACCCGGGCCAGCTTTTGCTGGGGCAAGAACAGTAGAAAGATCATCAGAATTTAAAAAAAAAAAAAAAAAACAAAACAAACTTCTTTGTCAGTGGAGCTCTCTGAAGGGTGGGACCAGATAGATACTGGTACAAGGGGAGCTGGGAAAGGGGAGGAAGAGAGGCAGGGCTGCCCCTGCAGTAGCAGCTAGACATCAAATTGGCTTTGCCGTATTGTAAAACCACATTCTGAGGGAGAAGTAAATAGAAAATAGGGAAAACCTACAGACACCTATGTCATGAGGAAGCACTGCTGTCACAATAGGATGCCACCTCCTTTCCGGCCAGTGGGAGAAATCCTTTCCTAAATTTACATGCGTGTTTGTTTGTTTACATTTGTAGGCATGGGAAAGAGAATGAGTTTGCCTTTACATGCTGATCCATCCATTTTTACAAGAACAGTGCAAACTCTAACAATTCGTATTGCAATTCAAGACTAGGCTAGGTACATTTCCCAAACACTTTCAAACAGAATTGAGGAGCAGCAGCAATTCTGAGACAGGAATCGACATCACCCTCAGGGACTCAAATCTGAGTGGAGACTTATTTGACGATGCAGCCCCCATGAATCAGTGCAACTCTTATCATTCTGTAATTGACTCAAGGCTTCACATTTACACAAATTGTTGCAAAGGGGCATAGCAAGAGAAGCAAAAAGAAAAATTCAGAGTGAAAAACAACTAACTCATTTACAAAAACAGGTTTGTCTCACAGGCTTAAAGAGAGGAAGCGCCAATAAATGCTAGAGAAAAGGCCGCTGAGGTAAAATATGCAGGAGACAAATAAAACCCTCCTTAATGGTGCTGCCTTTGCATCACTGTTTCCACAGCAGTGACTCACGGCTGCCTGGCCGCCCGCAGCCCTAGCCGGGAGGATAGGTTAGCGCAGGGGGAGCCAAGCAGCCAGCCGCCAGCCACGGGGATGCTCGCTCTCCCTGCTGCCTCTGGTCTCTTTGCCCAATTACATTTCCAGTCAGCAAAATATTCCACAGAAAAAAATGATCTGCAGGGATCACGGACACTCTCCTTTCTTGCTCTCGGACGCAGAGCCGAGGTGCTTTGCCAGGCCGGTAACAGCTATCTGAAGGTCTGTGGGCTGCTGCATTTACAGTAGGATTTCCACTTAGTTCTTACCAGCTCTAGAATCAAACACTAAAATTCAGTTCAGGAAGAAGGAGCTACAGTGGAAAAAAACGCTGCTCTGGTGAAACACTGCAGAAACACCTCATACGCCAAACGACACGCGAAAACCTGACGGTTCCTTTCTGGAACTGACCCCTCCACTAGGCAGGGAGAGGGACACTTGTGAAGGGCCCCATCACGCTGCAGAACTAGGTGCAAAAAAGAGCAGGCCGTTGAACTCTCACCATGCCTTTTGCACTGGGCTGGGTAAAGAAACTATCAGTTTACCTGGTGGACGTGAGGCAAAACACACCACCAGTGTGCTTGCTCTCCACACAGGAACAGTAGCTGCTTCTGCTGCTAACTCGCTCGCTTCTCACAGACACACCTTTCAGATCAAAACGTTTGAGAAATAAAGCCTGACAGAAAAAAATCAACAGGGAATCATCAGAACAAAAAGACGCCTCCTTGGCCAGAGTCCCATCTGTCTAATCATGCTTGAAGCAGGGTCTTACTAAGAGAGACAGCAAGGACAGGAGAGCAAAACTAAACCGTGCTTATTATGAAGCACCGATCTTTGCAGCTTAATGACACCACCTTTGTACTTTTATTTAGCAGTAGAAAATGTTCTCTGCCAGAGGGGCTACACAAAGCACACTCAATGGGCTTTAATTCCTTTTGGATTAAACCTATCTAGAGGAATGTACACAGGCCCCTTGTTGGAAGGGACTTGAGATGCTTCTAGGCTCAGGAGACAGACAGCATCTTCTCCTACATTCATCAACTGAACTAGTTTGCACAGCTTCTTCAAGGCTCTTAACACTTAGCTCAGCCGCGGACTTCCCATTGCATATTTAAGACTTTGGGCACGGGGTAGGGGGAGACGAATGCTTTCCTGTTAGGCACAAGGGGAGCGTTCATCATGGTTACAAGTCGGCTTAAGAGTACAATGAATTCCCCGGTCCTCGAGCATTAGCACTTGCTGCTGTAATCTCCAGATTTAGGAGCCGGGCTTTAAGACTGTATTTTAGCCAACAGCTCCCTAAACAATCACTCAAGCTGCATGTTGCAAAAAGAGCACTGTCGAGAGACTGAGAGCAAACATTTGTCTCATTAAATGTTGAAGAATAACTGTTACTTTATACTTATATAGACATATGCACATCTTAAGAAAGAGGGAGAGAGATCATGCAGGATAATCTCAAATGTACAACAGTATTTGTTGACCCATAAACTAAAGAAAGAACCAGAGGGAGATTTTAAAATGCTTAAAAGTAGTTTGCATGTGCTACCCTGCACACATTCCTATAGCTGCAGCACTCGCTTGAAAGTCAAGCATCAGAACTTTTTCTTTAAAAAAAAAAAAGTGTATTCTACTTCCCCCTCCTGATTTACTGCAAAACAGTGGCCAGCTGACTGATAACAGACAGTGGCTAAGGCTTGCCTACCATTCCCAAAGCAGAGGCTATATATTTTAGCCTCTCCTTTCGCTGCACAGCCTGCCAGTTTTCACATAACTTGTCAGGACTTCATATCTTTGGAATTTCTCCTCCTCATTAAACTTGGCCAAAGTTGGCCCGCAGATCCAAAAGGTATTTGGTAGAAAAGAAGGCAGGACACACACACTATCACTGAGAAGCCTCATTTCCTTAGGAAGTCAAGATAAAATAAGGAATTTCACAGCAAAAACAGGAGGAGCCCACAGGCAGGTGTGGTTTATGAAACTACAATTAAACACAGTCAAGAATGATTACATTTCAAGCAGATATATCCCTTTTAACATAAACAGAAAATGAATTCTCCTGTCTTTGATCCTAATGCCCAAGCTAGATTTTAAAGTGCACCTCTGAAAGACAGCAGCCCATGCTGGACCTGGGATCTCTTGCTTGCCTATTCAGGCAGGAGGAAAACACTGCAGACCCGGGTTCAGCCTAGATACTCGCTAAAATGAAAGCACATTCACAATTCAGTTCTGTCACAATGCTCACTGGTTTTACTCTGCCCAAACTGGCAAGAGCACACATGCTTTAACACTGTATTGACGGCGTTGCCTTGTTTTCCTTGAGTAGACGGTATGTCTGATTCACCAGGGGTAAACTGAGCTGTGCTGCGTGTCTGACAGAAATGATACAAAATGCAGCCCAGTACTTTTCGCCATTATCTGCACACAAAACATTTCTGTTTCCCAACAGAACTCAAATCTCCTCAGACAGCTCAAACAAACAGAGCTCAGCGCTCAGGAAGGCAGCAGCAAAACGCCTGCATCGAGGCCACCTGCACAAATGCTCCCCTTGGCTCGGAAGAAATGCTCCATCAGTAGAACTTGCGCAGGCTATTATTGCTCAAATTCAAGTCGGTGCAGCTATGACCAGTAGGTTAAATATCATGACTGTGAAAGCATCCGCACACTACCCACACTGAACCTTCACCACTGCTAGTTTTAGAGTCCAGATTTCCCTAACACACATAGATGCTAGCAGTCATTCATACACATATGAAACCACGATGTCATTAGTGACCTCCTTGTCAATGCTAATAGCAGGCCTCCAGGCGACTGCAGGTACCAAGCCTAAGGACTGAAGAAAGACAGTCACAGGACTGCAGTTAAATGCATGAGTATTGCCCGTTTGTACTGATAAAGAGTGCCCAAAAGCCAGAATTCAAGCACCTGTCCTGCTCATTACAACAATGGCAACAGACAACAGTAGCTCACCTAGATGACTTATCCTTTCCTTATGAGTGTGTCAAATGCAGTTGCACCATCAGACCAAAGGAAAGAAATTTTTAAAGAAAAAGTCCAGACTTGTCCAAAGAGCTCAAGACATGCAGACAAATCTTCTTAATACGCAATCCTGCCCTTCCACCAATGGAAGTCAGGTGTAGCCTACACAGCCTTCTAGTTTCCATTACACTGCAGTACCAAACATGTGCTCTCACATACTGACAAGCAGTAAGAGATCTCAGTGCCACAGCTGAGAAGTGTGTCCTGAGCATCATCTGTTGTGCTGCAGCAAAGTGTTACCTGGTTCTCTTACAGCCAGGTAGGCAAAATTTTAAAGCTGCCTCCCTAAAACAAGGAGATTCTTCTGCAGTCCAAACTACAGCAAAGTTCCCTTTACGTGGCCATAAATTCAGTTTGTGCAATCTTAAACTGCATTACAATTTACGGAGCACTGGCAAAACATTTTCTGCTAGACAGGACAAAAATGTTGCACATCAGACCTGGCATAAGCACACAGATGAGGAGAAGGCAGAGGCAACACAGCTTTCTTTGCACTCTCTTAACACAGTGATGATCCACAATCAGCCTTGAGTATGAAGCCATCTCCTGGCCTCAGCTGAAAAGCCATGCAACAGGAATACTACTAAATGAGCACTACGAAGCCTTCACAGTCAAAGCTCTTTTGCTGTTGACAGATAATAGATGCTGGTGAGGCAGCAATGGTGCCCTCAAGGATCTTCATGGCAAAGGGAAAACATCTGTTTCTTCAAGCCTTGAAACGGTCAGGTTCCAAAACAAGCATGTTGAAATAGAGAGAGAGCTATACCCGCAAGGACAACTGACGATAGGCTGGGCATGCAAACAGTCTTCCATTCAAGCGGAAATCTTGCACTAAGAAGAAACCATACGCTGAAAAAAGCAGACAGAGAAACAAGGATGTATGAACGTTTTACATCTCTCTTTTTCTCTCCCCGTTGCCAATTTTTGCCCAACCACACAGTATCAGTGTGACGTTGCTCTTTGCTGGGACATAGCAACACAGAGCCTTAGTGCTTGACACCAGCTCTCTCCAGTCAATCCATGTTGCATATCATTTCCCAAGCTGCTTGGTAACAGCCAGGGCTTTCTGCCCTGACCTCAAACCGCACGTGGAGCTCCCTATTCAACCTCCCTCTTGCAGCCGCATCAAACCTGACATCCTCCCCTTCCCAAATAAGCTTTTGCAGCCTGACAGTCTTGCTAACCACCCCCAGGACTTGGATGAAGAGAGTGAAAGCTTGCCCTTTATCCAAACTGGTGCCAGCACTGCTCCAGGAAAGTTTCTTGAATCACATCCAAAAATCACAGATCTGACTCAAGCCGGGTGTTAGATGTATTTGCCTTGCTGGGAGATAAAGTCACTGCTCCTTGTATGACTGTAAGGACAAAAGGCTCTCCAGAGTTAAATGTCGCTGTACTCTGTGAGGACTATGAGCTGGCAGGCTAAGCACTGCTCCGCCACCCAAGGGCAGGGGTGTTGCCACATGTCTGATGCCGTGAACCCCCCCGCAAGGCCCTACGCACAGCCCTCACCCTGAAGATGGACAGGACCACCTCTGCCCGAGCCATACGGGGGTCTCGCAGCAAAACGGGCAGCACAGAGCTGACGGGGGCTGCAGCAGAGCCCCATCCCACACAGATGTCTGCCAGCACCGCAGACCCTGCCAGCACTGCAGGGCTGAGCCTCCCGGCATCAGGGCCGTGGCAGAGCAGGGATAAGAACTGTGCCAAGCTGCTGGGCAAGGGCATGCAGCAGAGGTAGGTGCGGGATCTCAAGTTAAGGAGGGTAACAGTCAATTATACAAATGCTCTGCAGCTCAAAAAAGGCTGCCCTCCTGGCTGCAAGACTACTGTAGCTCTTTTTGACCTCCTCCCAACCCAGACCTTACAGCTCAAGGGACTGCTCTGTCCAGCTCTGCTCTCCTCTGAACTGTGACAGGAAGTTCCCGGCAGCCTTTTTTTTTTTCCCCCCTTCTTTTTTCTTTGTTTTTGACCTAATCCCTGGAAGAGATCAGAGGTTAAGCAGCTTCAGGAGAGACTGGACAGCAGGGCTGTCCCCATTGTAAATACCTTTCCTATTTATTCCTTTTCCACAGGAGGATTCTTTGTTTTGCCAGGTAACTGTTTAACCAAAGTCTACAAAATTTTGTACAGACTAGTAGTAAGCAACCTCACATTTGAGGGACAAGCAAGCAGGGTGCCAGTACTCCCCATGGGAACAATCTGGATTTTTAGGTCCCTGATCCATTTTCCCCAATTTATATCAAGAGGAAGAGACATGGCAAAGGCTTTTGGTAACTACTGGCTTCAGGTTTGCTTTGGCTAAGTAAGTACAGCCATGGACTGGTATGTAAGTTCTTTATCAGGCAGCTGCACTAAGCCAGGTAAAGGCAGGTAAGGCCAGGTAAAGCAGTGTATTCATGTCTCCACGCTAAAAGGCCAGCCCATATTCAGCTTCTCCAGACTGGCTTGACCCGGTTCTGTTGCCCAGTGTCGTCAGGATCTGCATTTCCCAGTATTCTAGAGTGAGGCATCAACCTTTTGATTTTTTTCCCTCCAAACAGATCAAAATCCATGGACTATCTTTGGGTTTTCATGAAAAAAAACCCGCACATAAAAGTCAGGGCAAACTTCGGGTGTTTCTTACTTTTGTTTTCCCCTCACTTTGCCTGCCTGCATGTGTGAGAACACACGCACATTTTTATTTAACTGCAGTCTTTCTGCAAACTGCTTTTGGGATGTCTTACGGACAATGGATAGATCATCCACATGATCGCAGTTTATAACACCACATAGGCCATAAGATACAGACTCACAATCAAAGTGACTTGCCTACTGCAACAGAAAAAAGCAGTCAGCGGAGTCGAGAAGATGACAATGAATAATTCGGATAACCTTTCCTGTCTAGGTATGGGAGATGTGCCACGTTTCTCTGCAGGCCTGCAGGTTCTGGTTTGGGGTTGTTAATTTTTCTGCAGAGCACGTACAGAAAGGGCAAGACAGGCAAGCACTAAAAGCAATCCAGCTTCTTTCATAAATCAGCAGGATACAGTATCCAGTTGTTTACTTAGCATAATTTCACACAGACTAGACTGGACAAGTCATGAAACACTGGGCACAAGAGCTGAGAAATGCTGCTATTAAAAAGGCATGCGGAAAACTTTCCCAAGGGATGCCAAGAGTGTGTGTGGGAAGAGGTAGGAGGAAGAAGCAGCAGCGTCAGGGTTTATAACAAACAGAAAAGAAGCGATTATATTTTTCCCTCAAAATCAGTTTCTAAACCTTTCAAAGAGAAAAGCATCGCTGGAAGGGGAACACAGGAGTGATGCTGGAAACAATCGTGCAGCTGCAAAGAAAACCTCCAAAAGAGTTAAGCAGAGTCATGCCATCTGTTTAGGGTGTAATGCAAGCTAACAGCTTAGATGCAGACAGATTTGCCAAATAAGCTTTGCTAAGGTTTTAAATGTTATTTGCTTCACAAGAAAATGGATTCTTCTAACTAAACGGTGACTGCCAAATCTTATAGCATACTTGGGTTCATCTGATAACATCAGTCATGGCTCACTTGGTATGCTACAGTGCGGCACACCAGTAGGCAGCAAGGAGCTCATGGAAACCTAACAGCATGGTCAGCAAGTGGAAGGGGTCAACACGAACTCAACACCACCTTCTCCAAAACAATGCCCCAAAAGGAAGAGAGATCCTACAACAAAAAGATTAAAGACAGACTAGAGGACTCTCTCAAAGAACACCGCCCCCCACAACATGCGCGCACAGCCTGAGCTTCATCCTACATATGTACATTTTGGAAAATAATTTTTAAAGCATGTATACGCTGATAGTTCATACTGTTCCCCTTTTACGGTCATTGGGCTTATTCCAACAACAGAATAGCTTTCAATTGATGAGGACTGGTGGGTTTTTGTTTTCATTTGTTCTACGCCCCAGTGAAATTTTCTCACCCTACATGCACTCTAGCTTCACCCTCAGAAAGTGAAAATAGGATCTACATATGCACCATTCTGTAGGAAAACTTACAGATCTTTGGATCTTACAGATCCTTTAGTGCTTGTTTTACTGTTGTAGATCTAAAGATCTATAAAGATCCATACAATCTTCTAGGTCTTTTCTTAATGTGTTTAGAGAGGAGGACAGTGGAGGAGACAGGAAAGTTTTATGCACATCAACACCCCCCCGACATTTCAGGCAGCAGTACTAACTAGTCATAATATATTCAAAGATCAAGTTGATATCTTCAGCCCACCTCCTCTTTTCTCATCCTTACCACCATTCTTTTCAAAATTAAAATCTGAAGAGAAAACCACAAGAAAAACTGAGAAGGATGAAGAGCATTTCCACAGCACCACGTACATTACAGAGCTGTAATGTTTCTTCCAACATCTCTAGTCAGAGGCTATACTACCTCATTCTCTTCGTGCCAACCCAAACTTTTTAAGGAAAGCCTTCACTCTGACTTTGACATCCCTCCTGTTCGGGTGATCAAAGCTTTACAGCCCAGAACTGATGTAACCTCGCTGATCCTGAGCAATGTGAATTGCAGAATGAGGGCCTTGAAAACTGAGTATTTGGGGTGTGCCCACAGAGTGTGCCAACACATTAGGCTTTCTAATTTGTTAAGCATTTGGCAAAGCAAGCAGTGGATCAGAGATATCCCAGAAGAAACAAAGTCTTTTGTCTGTTCTCAACGCGGGTTAGACGAAACAATCTGATATCCTCCACAGCACTGCTTGTATTTAATTAAGCAGAAAGGTGTAATACTACCAGTAAAACATATACAGAGGCACAAATCACCTAGAGCTTCAGTAGCTGCTCATCAAAAAACTCACAATTTCAGTTTTGTGGAAGTTTCTACTCAAGCCTCTTTCTCCATAGGCATGGACACAGTGTTACCATTAGCCTACAAGAGTACATCTAACTGTAGCTCTCGAAGCAGGCAGAGAAGGTAAATGTGAGGCTGTGGTTCCTTCAGCATTTCTTCCGGGGCAGTGCTGAGGGTGGCAGTCACTGTCCCTTCTGTCCCCACGTTCTCTCCTCCCACCATCCCCGTAAGCTGTGGTGAGCTACAGCCAGGATGGAGCTGCACGATGCACCAGCAAAAGGAGGTGTTCATGAAACCATCCCTCGCGGAACTGAAGCCACGGCTTGATGATACGGCCATCGCTGACAGCAATGTCAATTTGAGCTACTGCCCCTTCTCCCCCATGGCTGTCGGCGGCTCTTTTCCAGTCTCATGCCGCCTTCTTCATAGCGACAGCACAACTGTTTGTAATGTCATGTGCTAAACTAGATCAACGAACCGATACGGGTTATAAATAACCGCAGGAAAGAGAGGAGTGAGGGTATTTTTAACCTGGAACTGGGGCTTGTTCACTGATCCAGGTCACCATCTGGCCCCAGGGCAGTTGTGCCGGCACAAGTGTTGGGAAACAGGCAAGGAACCAGCAAGCAAGAGTGGACAGGAATATCTTACGGCCACATCTGCCACTGAGAAAATGGTGCATGCAATGTTATCTCCCATGCCTGGTGTTAGCAACAGTATCATCCATGCCTGGTGTTAAAAAGTGGAGCTGACTTAGCACGACTTGGAAAAATTTACACCACATTTTTAGCCTCCGCAGGCTCATTACTCTGAAGCAAAAACACATGAGCTCCACTGGTAGGAACGACAACACTTTTAAGCTGCATGGGGCCAACATCTCCAAACTCCTCCCTCTGACTGCCCTTCATCCCCTAAAAAAGCATGAGCTTGTGAGATAAAAGATAGACAGTGCCAATATACAACTAGCTTTTCAAAACCAGCCAAAAATTACAGAAAGTTTCAAAACACAAGCCATCTCCTGCAACATGAGCTCAGCCATACTATAGACAGCATTTTTCAATTGTTTTCCTTTTGCTGTGCAACCTCTCCATTACAACTGTTTGTGATTAATATACGCTACTAAAAACAGAGGGAGTGTGCAGTACAGCCAGTCTTAATGTTATGGAAGAAGACTTCATCGTGCACAGTCCAGCAAGCTGTCCTGTGTAAAACTCCTGCACAAACGGAAACGTTTGCTGTGCAAAGAACATTCACTGTGTGTCAATGCACCTTCATTCTTCTCTGGTTTGTCTGCTTGTTAACTGCAGCAAAAGAGCAGTGCCTCCTCATGAAGGCAGCCTTTGAAAATCTCCAGCTGAAAACTGATTTTTATCAGGCCATCTTACAAAGCAAGAATGTCTAGCTTTTGGCAGACACAACAGCTTAAGTTAGAGAGCAGCAGTCACACTGACCATCGATCACAAGGAGATTCAGAGATATGACTGAAGTGCTATCAGTTGACCTAACCCTGCCTTCTTGTTTTCCTCCCTCTCCTGCCTGTTTACCCATTACACCCCAGCCACTCTCCTAGGAGCTTGTGTCCAAGGCCATTTTTACATCTTGGCGCCTATACACACACTAAAATATAAAACGTTTTGCAACAGCACCCTTGTAGGAGTTTTGCTTAATGTAGCCAGCTTGCCAAGGACCCCCTGCTCTGTACAATGCACATGCATTAACGTAATTTTTCCCCTAATACCTATATAAGATTGAGGAGTTCAGAAAAATAAAGACGCTTGGTTTGAAGAGGCGCAACCTCTCTTCATAAGTGCAATATCAGTCAAGCATTGCAGATATCACACAGGAGGATCTAATTTTATATCTGAAGCTGTTACGTTAATTTGCGGATGCAACTCTATAAACCAGAAATGGAATCAACAGGGAAAAACCCATGCTTTTCCTGATCTGTTTTGAAGACTTAATTTAAACTGATTGCTTTTTGAACAGCATAAACTGCAAGACATCTACGGATTCAAATATAGGCATATATTTTTTATTTCTTTGGCTGGGTTAATTTCCCGTCTTTCCCATCTAAAGCTCCACAGTAAATCCCCCTGGGTCAGTTACAACTACTACTTTACAATGCTGAATTCTGCCAGCAATCTGCATATCGTTCCTGCAGATGTTTCTGCTTTTGGGCTTCTTGGAACCGTATTGGACCCATTCCTTTGAATAAATGTATACCCTTTGTAGGCTGCAAATGTACCAGGGAAACTACTGTCCTCTACGTCAAGCAGCCTACACACCTTCTTTTTCGGTAAAAGCAAGATTCTACATTTAAGAGAAAAAAGTGGGAAGCAGGGAATCTGACTTTTTCCCTCTTCTGAGAGGTTTCTGAAAAGGGAGTGCTACGTGTGCTCATATGCCCTGGGACCAGTCAAAGCAATTTGTGAAGGCCAGAGGCGCCTGCACACAAGTGCACAGAAATCTCATAAAGGGCAGATGGGCTCAAGAGGTCAGGTCTTGCCAACAGAAAGCAAACGTTCACGTGCCAGGACCATGCCCTTCAACAGAAATACGAGGTAAGCCGTATGCCATCTCTCGTTATTAAATTTTACCCATATTGCTAATAAAGCAGAATGTTCCTCTACTCACCTCAGTAACATCCATGACCTTGATGGCTGCCAGCTGACCTGTTTTGACATGCCGACCCTGAAGAAGAGAGAGAATTGTCAGCACCAGCATCTCACCCATCCCTTCAGCGTACACAGAGCAAAACATGCAGACAACAGCTCCAGCCACTGGGTTTTCCCTAACTGTGCTGGACCCTTCTGATACTTCATATGAAAAAAAAAAACCAAATACTCTAGATGGCTAAAAGAAAAAAAAGTTTCTTTTTAAAATGTTCTTACACAAATCTTAGCACCCATTTCTTTTTCTCCACATTAAAAGGATGATGATCAAGATTAAGCACAGACAGACTACATTCACACTTCCCTTCTGTTTACTTTAGCAAAGCTCGTAGTCAGTAATCATAGATTATTAACATGCCAGAATAGTTGAACTCCACGTATTGCGTATTTTATGTCTATGCACCAGTGCCCGGTACCTGGGTGACATATTACTAGGCAAATGCAAGCATGCTTAGGGGGGTTGCAAAAGGACATTTCTCTTTGTTTCAGTCTTCACAAGTAAAAAAGTGTGATGTTTCTTCAAGTGATGCATCAGACCTGCAACAGCTCTCTCTGCCTGTCTCACGATAGCTAGACAAGAACAAGGCGTCATCTCCCTTCAGCTACGCCACCATAAGGGTATGGTTTCTCAGTACAGCTGGAGCTGAATTAATAGATCCCAGCTCCTGCGGCAGGGAGCTCCTACCCTTCCTTCCCCTGCCTCCCTCCAGCCTCCTGTCACACATTTCTCCCGGGAGCACTGAGCTCCTTCTGGCGCTCATCGGATCATATGATAAGCTGATTGAGATCACTAAAATGGCAGAAAGTTAGCACAGAAAAAACAAACTGCGGGGTGGGGCAGGCAATTGCAGATCAGGAAATTAAAGTGGTTTGCTCAGCAGCCAGAGCAGAGCCAGAGCTGGCAGGACGCGGATCGCACGGCTGGGACGCAGGCGGCACGACGGGCCTCTCCAGCCATGGTGGGCTGTAACTCGCCTCAGCTGACTTCTGACAAAAACCTTTTGTTTCTGCAGTATATTTTCACACGAGGCGGGGCCGTATCAATTAGCTGTTCTGTATTTTTTTCCTAACAGGCACTTAGAAACGATCCTAGTATTGGTACTTTCCAGCTCTCCACTTAACACCCAGCAGTCTGCCCCAAGACTTCCAGTCAAACAGCCTGGTTTCCCAACGCCTTTCCCAAACATCATCCCCAAAGGCTCTTCTCTGAATCAGTCAAGCTCTCCAACAGGAGTTACGCCCACTACACTTCTTCACTTTTCTCACAAATAATGATAAAAAAACACAACAAAACATTTCACTAAAGTCACAGTTCCTTTACCTTTCTCATCACCGATTTCTAAGTTTCCTAGACAGAAACCAATACGTAGCATCCACTATAGCTGGTGGACATTCATAGTGTATTTTTTTTCCTGGAATAACTTCTTAACCTCGTTACAGATTCTTTCAAGATTGGCACCCCAGAACCAAAGCACCCCAAACCACTAGTCTCGTTGGAGAAATCTTGACCCCTTCACACCCTATGATGCCGTCCACGGAGGTAATGGCCAGGCATTGCTCGTGCATTAGAAAGGATGAAATACTGCCGAATTCACAGCCTCTGCTTTCTTTCACAACTCTTACTGTGCTGCGCTCTCCCCTTATTAACCAATCCACAAGGTTCTATAAATAAATTACTGTACTCAGGCTTCTGCCGGCTCTGTAAACTCTCTTTATTGCATGCATTTCTTTTTACAGCTTGGTCTCAAGCTGGTTTTGATTTTGAAACAAAGTTAGGGCCATAACATGTGTGCAGTGGCCAAGACTGACCTCACCTTGACCTTACTACTTCTTGAACCAAAGCCCTTCAGCAAGCCCAGGAGAGCTTCAACTCCAGTTTCCCACCCTGGACCTCTGCCTAATGACAAAAGTCTGTGGTCTTCTCCTCAAGACTTACCATCCCACCAAGCAAGGAAGGGAAAATGTTTTACACTGAGGTGGAAAAATGCCTCCTCTCAGCTCTGCCCTTATTTTCCACAGCTCTGTGGAAGGAACTTCCCCAAGGACGTGGGGAAGCACAGTTTGAGGTAGAAAAAGAATATGCTAAAGATAAGAGAGGAACAAGGACATCTCAGAGGAAAAAAGCTCACAATGCTAAGGAGGACTGAGGAAGAAGAAACTTCTTTTAAAACAGTGTAATACGGTTCATCACTCATTCTGTAGCAAAGCCGGGATGCTAAAATGGTGGCAGAACACACTCCAAGCAGAAAAAGTGGCACACAGAAGAGCGAAGCAGCAAGACATCCACAGGACGCCACATATTTTATGGAAAGTTTGCTGTACTTGGCTTTTTAAATCTACGAACTACTGGTGGGCTTGCTATTTCCATCCAGAAGCCTGAAATTTCCTGGGGCTCAGCTTCACAGCTTTTCTGAAGACGACATGCCTCCCTGCGAGACTGGCCCACTCGGGATGACTAATGTGCACCAGCCCAACCGTCCTTCCCCTGCAGCTTTACAGGATCCTGCTGGTGCCTCCGCTAGTCCCTATGAAAACCTGGGCCACGACAGCTACAGCAGAGCGCAGGGATTGCTCGTGTTTCACTTTGCTGTTTCTGCAGTGGGGATGGGAAAAGCTTCTCCATAACCCTCCTAAGGGACTGGAAAGCAAGAGAACTGCAGACTGTGGGAAGTGTGGGCGGCTCAGTATCCCAGGCCAAATTTAAACCCTGGTCATTTCAGAATATTGTTTAAAATTACTCCAAATACCCTTTTCATAATGTATGGAGCATTCATATTCTCAGCATCTACAACATATATGGGGGGAGGGGGTGTTGCATGACATTAATTTAGACGAGAGAAGTAAAAGGACATTTCGAAGCCGCATTCTTCCATTAAAAACATTTTTAGAGGGAGGGAAAAAGCAAACATCACAAGCACAACATATAAGCATGAGCAGAGTTTCTGTTTGTTTGTTTATCTGCTTAACAGCTCTGCTCAAGAACAGACTTGTCAAACTATTAGCATGCTGGTATAATTTTGCTTGCAACATGAAATGGCTAAGCACTCCTATTTCGGAAATCAATCTTCAGATTTTCATAGACAGCTTTTGCTTTGGAAAAATTTGTCTGCATTAAAAATAACAACAACAAAATCACAAAGTGGCTGAACGTGACGAAAGAACTACAGAAGTCGTAGATGGGAGAAACTTTCTGAACTCAATCTCCTGGGATTAAAATTTATTCAAATTCTACTCCCAGGGCAATTCATAAATGTGGTAACCATTAAGGCCCCATCCAGACACCATCTCAGCAACACCACTGGCTAACACTCTGGCGGGACAGCATTTTTCTTGCAGAATGAGAGCCCTGCTTTAGTGCTGTCTGGAGTCGTGGCCCCTCGGGGCATCCCGGGCTCCCCCATCCCCAAGGCATGGCAGAGGTTCTTGCAGCTTTGTTTCTCCGAGCAAATCGCTGGCAATTACCATCCGAGTATCTGAAAAACGCCATGAGATTGCAAAACGCAACCCACACTAACTGAAACCAGCAGTTTCTTAAAATATTGCTAGATAACAAATATCAGAGGCTGGGGGATCACAGGATAACTGTCTCCTGGCCAGAAAGTTAAGTATGGATATGAAATGTGCAATGAAGAAGTCAACAACCTAGATGCATCTTGTTAAGCACAAGATGACTGTCTCCAGAGCCAACAGACTGAGGAGGCTGCAGAGGTCGCGCTGCATAGTAACAGCAACAGGTAGTAAAGGCTACATCATCCCAGGAGCAAGAGTTTGCCCCTTACCAGGGGGGCCACAACAAAATGTCGGCACTGTCGACTGAGCCTGGCTCCCACCCCCAAGGAAAAGAGCCCACCAACAAATTCCCTCTTAGACCATGTTAAGACTTCATCGACCAAAATTTCCAAACTACTTGTCGTTTCTTATGCACCCTCCCCGCCCCACCTTTCTTTCCCTCTTTTCATTAATCTATTAATATTAAAGCACTTGTTTATCCTCCCAGTGAAGCAACATAAGAATATTTTTAAGACTGCTACTGCATCATTCTGTTTTTCAATAGCCTGTTGGGGTGCGCAAGTCAATGGAGTTGAGCCTGCTGATCCCAAATCTTGTCTTGTTTCTTCTCATGTGGATGACAGAAGTTCATTTACATCTGGAGGGTTTTAAAATACAGCTCTTCTCATCGACACAGCAACACTGCAGCATTTAACTGGATCTTAAACTGAAGCCACTACACAAGCATATTCCCAGTCATGTCTGATAGCAATATGCTGTTTATTTCTCATCTCAGTGGGCTTTATGCATGTTGAAAAGCAGAGGGGACAAGGGGAATCCTTGGTAGACCGCCAAGATCTGCAGAACATTATAAATTTCAAGCCTACCCACACTCTCCAAGTCAGTTAATACACCTACTTCTTGCCTCTTTCTTCCTCTGCACACATTATTACTGTAAAATTTTTGTTTTGGAAAGGTTCAAAGGCAAGTGGTGTTATGTGCTGTTTTCCACAGTGCTTTTTTTCCCCCTAAGATGCCTTAATGTTATCAAAGCACTACGCAAATTAAATGCAAAAGAAACCCTATCAGCTCATTTACCTCCTACCCCCCCCCACCCCAATTATCCAAGATATGTATTCCACAATAATGTAATTCTCCCACTAACACAGGTTTTGACACGCGGAGTTTCCAGCTTGTGTATTAATGTGCCTTTTGGAGGACAGTTCCTGGAAGCTTGCTCCCCAGCTAAATGGCATGGAAGTAGAATATGGGGCAATATCACACGTTAAGGAAAGAAGGCAGCAGGTGTGACTCATGACTTGCAAGCTTGGATTATCCTGTGTACTGTACACAATTAAGACTCTGGAAAACTTCTCCAACCTCCCAGTATCCTATGCTGACAGTTGTGGAAAGAAGAGCAACTAAGTTGAAAAAAAAAAAAAAATCTACTAATTCACATTCCAGTTGCTACAACACACACAGAAGCAGCAGGCTAGATTTAAACATGCTATCAAGTCAAAACTCACCACAGTACCACCTCCTAGTAGTGCTGTACAATGCCCCCATGCCAAAATTAACTTTTCAATTTGCTTCTCATTTAGTTGACTCTAAACTCCTACCAGCCTGAGGCAAGAGGCCATGGAGCAATATTCTGCTATTAGATTGCACACACCAGTGCAATAAATGATACCTTATTATTCCGACGCATGTTTACCATCAGCTCTTTTTGTCACTTGCCAACACAGAAAGTTGCAGACCAACCAACTCTGCATTGCGAATACTTGGACTCTACGAGACATTTCTTCCCACTCCCCAGAAAGACCAGGTCTACCCTGTGAAAAGCGATGGGAGTAATGCTTGCGGAGGAAATGGAACACGTGTTTTTAACAGGCAAAAGGACAGAATGGCACAAAGTGAAAGCAACCTCCCCAGTTAAAAACAAATAATAAAATATGAAATGTTCTTAAGCAAAAAGTCTACCTAGTTGCATTTGTAGCCAAAATAATGTTCTTCCTTCTGATACAGCGTTCTGTAAGCTAAATCATCATAGGCTCCAGCAATGGAGATAAATTTGTAAAAAGGGGATAACATTTATCTGGCATGGAAACTCCTTCTAGAATAAAAATCAGCAAACAACCTCAGTACAAAAGCCTGGCAAATCACCGAAGAAATGCATGAGAAGAAAAAAAGGCCGACATCAATGTTCTTTCTTCTTGTTAGATGATTTCTAAACCCAAACCAACCAGAAGCTATTAAAGACTCCCACTGTTTCAGTCAAAGACAGGACAGGGTTCTGTGTTCTCCCTCTAACTCTTGACATCAAATGCCTGGAAAGCAAAACAGAAAACAACATACTCTATCCTGCTTTAGATATCCACATGCTCACTAGTTGCCTATTGAAGAAATAATAATGACAATTTACTCATGCACAGTACTGCATTCTGCGAAGTATGAAAGATGCACAGTTATTACCAGTCCTCTACTTCCAGGGATAGAGTGAAAAGACGTTACCCACTAGTAAGGAAAAAGAGAGTCTATGCACTGATTTTTTACTTTGATTGCTAGTTTTGTGGTGTCTATCCCACTCCAAAAGATGCTGGATATACATTACCAGAGGCATTTCCTTCTCCCAAACAGCTCATTGCCTAAATAGGAAAAAGGAAAGAACAGAGGAAAAAAAAAAAAAAAGATGGTGGGAAAACCATGGCAGAAAGCCACAATTTGACTTTCCCAGAACCACAACAGGTCAATGGCAGAGCTCAGAGTGAGGAGATGTCTCTGCTGACTCCCAGCACCCTGCCCAGCGGTCCACCTCGCCTCACCAAGCAGCAGTAGATGCTTCTGTCTGACAGGAGAGGACAGGAAGAGAACTGCAATGGCAGGCAGCTCTGTCGCCACTTCACCTGGATAACACCAGTCCCCCGTAGGACCTTCGACAGATTTGCCTAAGTGAGGCCTGACAATCACACCCATTTCAGTTCACAGCCACTGAGACATCTGACTGGGCAATAGATGAAAAAAAGCTGGCAAAAGAAGGGGATGTTGCAGGGCAAGGCGGGGGCAAGAGGTCTAGCAGCGGTGCAGTTTAAGATTATGGCTGGCCCTTCGTTACCCAGTCATGCCAATCCCAGCCCATTCAGCCAAGCGGGATCCCCCAAGGCTACACATTTCCTAGCTCCATTAGCACAAAACATTCCCTTATCAAGTGGAGCTTACAGATTTCCCTCTTCCTTCTCCCTCCCAAATACAGAGCAGGAAAGGCTGACGACCTAGGGTCCACTGGCAACACTGGCAGCAAGGCTGCAAAGCATTTTTCCACAACTTCAGGCCATTGAGAAGTTTTTGAAAGACATGCCCTGCTGAGTGCTGCCCCTCTGCCAGACACCCCAGCCATCAGCTGGCTGCTGGATCAAGCTTTGCTGCTCTGTGGGTGGCTACCCAGAGCTTCCCACCCCAGATTCGATGCTTCTTCTGCAGGGACACTTGAGCTAACCGGCTTGAGTCCTTGGCCTGGAAAATACCCTTAAAGTCATCATCCCATCCTTCCAGCCACCACCAGGCTATGCCCAGATTTAGTGACCTTCACTAAACACACCGTCGCTCATTTTCTCTTATAATAGAGTCCCCACCCTCTGCCCTCTTTGAAAAGAGAAGGGCCTCTGACCTTATTATTTCTTGTATTTTTTTCTGGTTTTAAACATACCTAGGCAATTTAGTTGGGACACTACTGAAAGACACCACAAAAAGCCCTCAAACTAAAACAAAAGAATGAAACCAGAGTAGAGGCATGCCTCCCGTGTGGACACAGTTGGCTCAGAGTGCATTTGGCTTCCTCCAGAAACATCAGCTAAAATCTTCTGTGCCCGGCTCTCACTCAGATCAGTTCTTCACCCTACGTTAACAACTTTACCATACACTAAATCCACCCCTCCTAACACTGATTTGTCTCTTCGGACCCCCTGCAACGGTCTCTTTTATGCAGAACAATTTCTTTCTGGCAACTATAATTAAAAGCAAGTACTTGTAGATACAAAATGACATGGGCTACAGATACAGATGACTTTTCATTTTACACCTCAGCAGCCACTTCCACCACCAAACACCCTCCGCTGGATCTCGGCCACCAACTAAAGGAGAGGCAGGCCTTGTTTGGTGGCACGGCCGCAGCAAGTCCCTGCAGCAGGGCCGGCATTAATGAGGTTGAAAGGGACCACCACAGGTCACCAGAGCAAGCCCTGTTCTCGTCATGTGCCACCCCATCATCCCAACCACTCAGTGCCACTTCAGAGGGACGTCGCGCACCAGGCACTGCTTCTACCTCAGACCAAGCGTGGCCCAAACTGACCTGCCAGGGTCCCCGCGTGGGTGGACAGGGGCTTCAAAACAATGCAGGTGCCTCCTTAGCTGAGAGATGACGGATAAAGGGCAAAAGTCTCCCGATCGCTTCTCCAGAGTAACATCGAAATAAGCCTGGATGAAAAGAGCCTGGGGCTGCTTCCCCTTGTTTGTTTGCTTTTTAAATGAATTCATATTGACATTTAACTCATCACTCCTGGCCGTGCAAATCTGAGCTTTCCGACCGAACAGAGCTATTTACACCTTGTGACCAAGGCCCTCTGCAAACCCGGGCAAGCCTGGGCCCATTTCACACCGCTCACCGCCGAAAAGCTGCTGAGAAACCACCTCGGTGCTGGGCATGCACCTTCTGAAAGAGAAGGAGAGATGCTCCCAGCAGATTCAAGTATTTAAGCATTGAAGTGCCACAAAAGACATGCTTTTGGGGGGGGGGGGGGGGGGGG
>JAVKLA010000057.1:6720496-6755355 GCA_034782735.1 Sagittarius serpentarius
CCCCCCCCCCCCCCCCCCCCCCCCCCCCCCCCCCCCCCCCCCCCACAACGCACGAATGAAAACCATAGTTAGTTCCTGCCCCTCCATGCACCAACACTGTTGTAAGCAGCCTGCACTCTCTTGGGGGATGTTGTCAGAGGTCATACGCCACAGGAGAAGGAAAACCAAGCCCACGCACACCCTACCAGCCTTGTTGTATTTGTCTACTGCCAAAAACTGCAGCTCTGAGAAATGGGCGATGGCCACCCCCAGGCAGCGAGGGGACGGTGTCCTTCACCGGGCGGCATCCAGCAAGCACGGACAGCATGCTTTTGGCGACGCTGCTTCGGGGGCCTGGCTGCCCGAGGCACCATCCCAAAATGTCCACCAGCCTCCTGGAGAGCACCGGGAGGGGTATTAAACAGAAATCAAGTTTTTCTTTAATTTCAAGTATGCTAAACAGATGGGGGAATTATTTTGGAATGTACAAAACCTCGTTGTAAAGGCAAAAGACACGGTGGGAGGGGAAGGGAAAAGGGAGAACGATTGGCTCCACTGCTTTTATTTCCCTTTTTAATGTATTTTTGGGTTTGCTGCTGTTGATTCAGCCCGCTGGACAAGGAGGAGCCCAACACACATACTGCCACATTCGGCTTTCCCCACCGAGTCCCGCCTTTTCTCTACCTGCACCACAAGATGCTAACACACACACTGTGTGGGGAGGACCTGAAGCTTCACTGGACAGCTTAATATTAATGAGGGGCAAGGGGAAGGAGAACTGTTTTCATTTATACTGTCCCAGTGGAACAACACAGCCGAGTAGAGCAGGGTAAGTCAGGCTGCGTAATGAGTTTTATTTCAACATGGTTAAAATGAAAGATTTCACATCTGCAACCTTTAAAAAATTCCAGAATATTAGCAGTAAAGAAGAAAAGTTAATGAACTCTCAAGTATATGTTTATATATATATAAAAAAGATATATATATATATGTATAAAAAATTAAATTAAATTAAATTCCAGTCCAACTGTCAATACTCCTCCAGCGCTACAACTGGGCTGGAACTGTGTGGTTTAGGGCTTTTCGCTTTTCCTACTGAGGGCAGACACTGGTTGGCGTCTCTTTCCTTTAATTACAAACATCATCAGTGCCACTTCCACTTACTCACATCTCCTTGCCATTATGGACTGGGGAACCATAATTTACAAGGCAGCAACTGCCGAAACTAAAATGCATCTTTTAGGGCACCAGGTATACTGAGGGAAAAAATACTACACGAGGAGGCATTCTTAAAAAGAACAGGAACTCTGTTTTATACTGTGACCCCATAGGTAAGAGCAAATTAAGAAATATTTCAGCAACTTGTTTGCAAGATGCAAAACACACATTTAGCCTAAAGTTGTATGTATTTTAATTAAATGAGGACTCACACCAGAAGACTCTTTCCAGCATTTTTATCTTCTGACACCCTGCCAAGTACATCTGTGATTCTAAAGCGAAAAAAAAAAAACCCACCTTGTCCTTGAGAAACTGGCACGTTGCCAGGGAGTGATCTGTAAACAGCTTTGTGTCCACATGAACTATTTTCAAATACTCAGGCAGTATTTTCAGACCTCAAACTATTTCTGCTTCGTCAGCACGGGAGCCTGACTCAGAAATCCAAGCCTGTACTAACAACCCTTTCTGTACCAGACTTGCCAACAACAAAGCCCCAACCTCAGAGGTCACCGGGCCCTTTTTTTATTTATTTAGCAGAAGAAGGACCAAAATGAATACAATTTCCTCTTGGTTGCTACCTAGGTAGTATTTAAGTTGCATTCCCAAAGCCCGTGGCCAATACATTTATTATGTGAAAGAGCCACACAACAGAAAAGCCATTATGCAACATACCCGGCTCACAGGTTAATCCACGGAAAAGAACAGCATTCATTAAGGAAATGGAGCCTGCGCGTTCTCCGATTATTACTTTCTACCGAGTACTCAAGAACACACCAAGCGCCTCACAGAAACTCGTCAAAACACGTTCGCTGCTCTTAAATAACACACTATGGGCCTTCGCAGACCAAGCTGTGGCAAACAAAAAAGCAAAGAAATTCCTCAGGGGGACTTGCAAAGCAAGCCCATGGTGCTGCTGCCATTGCAGCCGGTCCCCACCTGCCCTGCTGTGCGTTCAGGGTACGTATATAATGCAGATTAAGCAAAAGTTATTTCAATGCAAAAGGATTTGTGAGGTTTCCTTCTACAGGAAGAGCCAGCAGATCAATATCTGGGTCCAAGCCTGGTGTCACTGGCAGAATTTTGGATTTTTTGATCATGGGTTGGTCTACACAACACCAGGCCTGCTGGCAACACACAAGGCACACCTGTCTCAAAGGGGGAAAAGGACCTTTGCACAGGAGTTAGCAAGGCTCACTGAAAGAGCTTTAAACCAGATTTGAAGGGGGAAAGGGATAAAACCAGACTTGCTATAGATAAGCCTGGGGGCGGTATGCTAATGTTTGAGGGATGCTGTGCTAGCAAGGTCCTCCGGTCTGCCGTCTCAGTGGAGGTAGGGGATGGAGATCCATGCGACAGCAAAGACGCGAAGGTTATTGATGTGTTAGAAATGACGGAAGCACCTGACAATGGTCACGTAGGGATTAGGGCTTCTCCCCCAAAAAAGGTGGTGGGACCAATAGCCCAGCTGAAGAGCATCTACACCAACGCACGCAGCATGGGCAACAAACAGAAGGAGCTGGAACCCACTGTGCAGCAGGAAAACTATGATATAGTTGCCATCACAGAGATACGGTAGGATGACTCACACAACTGGAGTGCTGCAACGGATGGCTATAAACTCTTCAGAAAGGACAGGCAAGGAAGGAGAGGCGGTGGGGTAGCCCTGTGTGCTAGGGAGTGTTTGTCTAGAGCTTAATGATAGTGACAATAGGGTTGAGTGTTTTATGGGTAAGAATCAGGGAGAAGGCCAACAAGGCAGGTATCATGGTGGGAGTCTGTTATAGACCACCCAACCAGGATGAAGAGGCAGACAAAATACTCTATAAGCAGCTGGAAGAAGTCTCACAATCGCTAGCCCCTGTTCTCATGGGGGACTTCAACTTACTAGATGTCTGCTGGAAATACAATACAGAAGAGGGGAAACAGTCCAGGAGGTTCCTGGAGTGTGTGGGAGAGAACTTCCTGACACAGCTGGTGAGCGAGCCAACTAGGGAAGGTGTCCCGCCGGACCCGTTGTTTGTGAACAGAGAAGGACTTGTGGGGGATGTGATAGCTGGAGGCCGTCTTGGGCACAGCGATCACAAAATGATAGTTTTCAACTCTTGGAGATGTAAGGAGAGGGAGGTCAGCAGAACTCCTGGCTTGGACTTCCAGAGGGCAGACTTTGGGCTGTTTAGGGGCCTGGTTGACAGGAGCCCCTCGGGAGGCAGTCCTTGAAGGGCAAAGGAGTCCAGGAAGGCTGGACATTCCTCAAGAAGGACATCTTAAAGGTGCAGGGGCAGGCCGTCCCCATGTGCCGAAAGACAAGCTGGCAGGGAAGACGACCAGCCTGGCTGAACAGAAAGCTTTAGCTAGAACTCAGGAAAAAAAGGAGAATTTATGACCTTTGGAAGTAGGGGCAGGCAACTCTGGAGGACTACAAGGATGTCATGAGGTTATGTACAGAGAAAACTAGAAGGGCCAAAGCCCAGCTAGAACTTATCTGGCTACTGCCATAAAAGATAATTAAAAATGTTTCTATACATTAGCAACAAAAGGAGGGCTAAGGAGAACCTCCATCCTTTATGGGATGCAGGGGGAAACACAGTGACAAAGAATGAGGAAAAGGCTGAGGTACTTCATGCCTTCTTTGCCTCAGTCTTCAATAGTAAGGCCAATTGTTCTCTGGGTACCCAGCCCCCTGAGCTGGAAGACAGGGAGCAAAATGAAGCCCCCATTATCCAAGGGGAAATGGTTAGCGACCTGCTACACCACTTAAGACACACAGGTCTACGGGGCAGGATGGGATCCACCCAAGGGTACTGAGGGAGCTGGCAGAAGTGCTCACCAAGCCACTTTCCATCATTTACCAGCAGTCCTGGCTAACTGGGCAGGTCCCAGTTGACTGGAAGTTAGCAAATGTGATGCCCATCTACAAGAAGGGCCGGAAGGAGGATCCGGGGAACTACAGGCCTGTCAGCCTGACCTCAGTGCCAGGGAAGGTTATGGAGCAGATCATCTTAAATGCCACGACGTGGCACGTACAGGACAACGAGGTGATCAGGCCCAGTCAGCATGGGTTTATGAAAGGCAGGTCCTGCTGGACTAACCTGATCTCCTTCTATGACAAGATGACCTCCTTAGTGGATGAGGGAAAGACTGTGGATGTTGTCTACCTGGACTTTAGTTAAGCCTTTGACACCGTTTCCCACAGCATTCTCCTGGAGAAACTGGCTGCTCATGGCTTGGACGGGCATACTGTTCATTGGGTAAAGAAACTGGCCGGATGGCTGGGCCCAAAGAGTTGTGGTGAATGGAGTTAAATCCGGTTGGCGGCCGGTCACAAGTGGTGTTCCCCAGGGCTCAGTATTGGGGCCGGTTCTGTTTAGTATCTTTATCACTGATCTGGATGAGGGGATCGAGTGTACCCTCAGTAAGTTCGCAGATGACACCAAGTTGGGTGAAAGTGTTGATCTGCTTGAGGGTAGGAAGGCTCTAGAGAGGGATCTGGACAGGCTGAATTGATGCACCAAGGCCAACTGCATGAGGTTCAACAAGGCAAGTGGTGGACTTGGCAGTGCTGGGTTAACAGTCGGACTTGATGATCTTAAAGGTCTTTTCCAACCTAAACGATTCTATGATTCTAAGATTCTTTGATTTTAGTCCCCCCAACACACACGCCTTCTGTAACTGTAGGTAGGATATACACTGCAGACTTTTTTTTTTTTTTAATATTTCTAATAATTGCACTTGGGGGCAGGGGGCAAACCTCTTTTCTCTTGACACTACACAAAAGTATTATTCAGCTCACGATCCAACACCAGCTATTCCTGCAGACCACAAGTCACTACTCTGGAGCACAACTGTCATTAGATGTAATATAAAAATTGTTAGTCAGAAAGGCCAAGCTTTTGGTTGTAAATCATTCAGCAAACTGGAACAAATAGGACAACTTAGTATTGCCCTGGACTGCAAAAGACAAGTGAGGACCAAAATTCAGCTGCAGAGGACAACTAATACATTTTGTAACCGCTTGTAGCCAGGCAGCTTCCACCAGCATCGCCATCCGTGAAACCTCTCTAACACTGCACCGCTTCCCAGGTGGCGAAGGGGAAGGAAAAAGAGGGTGGTGGGTGCCTCAACCCCAAACAACCCCCCAACACAGGCAGCAAGGCCATCCCTCTGGCCCTGCAAGTGTCCTGGCAGCCACACACACATGGAGGGGAGAGGCAGCGGGGACACAGTGCGAACCTGGACGGGGTCCTGTCTCGCTGAGGGCAGATGCACAACGTAAAGGAAGCAGGCAACGGGCCAGCCCTCCCGATGACTGCAGCAGGCTGACCATGTCCCGGCCCATCAGCTCATCTCCCCTAAATATAGATGTGGAAATGGGAGCCTGTAAACAGTTTGGACTGAAGTCTCAGCCCCTGGCAAACCAAAAAAAACTGCTCCAGCAATCATTCAGCCCCAACTCAGGAGCACCCTACACGCCCTAAGTTTCCATCCTCGGCTGGGTGTTTTCCCACGAGGCAGTTGTGAAAGATCCCACATACCGGCCCATACGCTGCTGTCTCCAAGAGCAGATGCAGCTGACTGTGAGGCATGCACCCAGTCACATCTGGACCGCAGCACAGCTGGAGCCAGCACACAGCCTCCTGCCACGTGTGTCTTTTTAAAATAACTGGTTGCCTCAGCCACTGCAGCTCAGAGACAGACCCAGGTGGAGAACAACCCAGAAACTTCCAGTAAGAAGGAGCAGTTTCTGGTTAGGGATTCACAAGTGAAAACACTGCTTGATCCCACTCCGAACTTAAACATTTTTAATCCTACAAACACAGATATACATAATGCTAAAACTGTAGCCAAATTTAATCTCTTACCATTCCTTTCCACCACTTCCAACCTTACTAAAAGGAATAGACGGGGGACTGGAAATAAATAAATTTTTACAAAAGTAGAAGCCTTCCACTTGTTTTAAGGTATTTGCTCAGTCACGCTTTCCTAGGATGTACGCAAACCTACCTACAGAGGAAAGTTTGAGCAATGCTGCCTCAAAAGCTACCTACCATTTACACAAATCACCACTTGAATCTGGAAACCAGTCATGTTAAATATAATCAGGTACTCTGACCAAACACTACAGCCATGACCTAAATACATTATGTGGTATAGTGGTGCACAACAGCAGTCCCTAGCATTAAGCAATCTTCCAATTAAGTGTCATGCACTGAAAACAAAATTAAATCAGCTGTGATGCTGCCCTGCTACTTCTAACTCCCTCCTCCCCACATCAGGGAAAGAAAAAATCCTTTCCACCAGTCTGAATGCTGTATCACCAGCAGGACTGGATTTCCAGGATGCTGGGGAGGGGTCTATGTATGCCAGCTGTGCCTATCCCAGATTACAGCACTCTGAGGAGAGCTAAAACAAAGTAATTATTTTTTAAACTGTAATAGAACTGGATTTCCAAAAGTTCCAATGCTTTTAAAGTTTGCCTTTTAAATTTATAGCCACTTGTCTAATTACTGAAAGAGCAATACAGTTTATTATAATCATGTGTCTGCACTGAAACCATCAATATAGCATGCTGGAATTGATTGCTCAATTATACAATGCACAGCTATTGCAACTGCTGTCAAAGTAGAATTCATAACAAGTCCAAGGGCTTGTCTTTCAAAACACGAGCAATAGTAATGCTTAACACTTAAAGCAATTTCACTGAACCAATGGATCACCAGGAGAAGCTCACAGAAGGCAAGATTCAGCACAACGCGCTGTCAATTACGGGCCGTGTTTGAAGACACGCACATGCACAGACACATATTTATGCCAAATGTGGGGCAGAGCCATCAAACACACAGCTGAATTATGGGCTGACTATGGCATGATGCTCTAAACCTGAGCACCAACCACCACTTCACCACCCACACCACCCACCCTGGGTGACAAGACCCTGACGAAAGCCAGAATCCCACCCCACCCAACAGCCCAGGAGGTGAGGGTGCTTCACCACCCAGGGAAACTAACCACATTCAGAAACTATAGGGGCATCAAGGGAAGGAGTGTGAGGGACAGCCACCACAGCACAGTCCTATGTGACCTCTGGCAAAGTTGTGCTGAAACACTGCTCCACTATCACTGAAGGTGAAAAACACACGCACAAGACACACACGTACACCCCAAAACGCATTCTCCATCGGCACTCACCTCTGCCTGACTCCATCTATGGCAGGGAGGCAGGTTCCTACAACCAGCTCTTTCCAAGGGAAAGCTGGTGGCTTTCTGATCCTCCCGAAGGCACCACGGAATCACCCGCTGCAGCTCCACACAGCCTCACGGAGGGCAGTTGGGTCCCCACAGACACATGGGTCTGTCCTAAAGGTCTTACTCTACCTTTGTAGGGTAGGGGAGGATGGGAGGGCCCGGGAGGATGTTTCAGTCAAAAACAAGTAAAAAGAACAGGGTTTCTGTGCTACTCTTATTCCTCATCTAACTACAGCACATCTCACAGATGCCTGAAAAGAAAATAAACAAAACCAGGCCCAAAGCCTCCAATGAATTTCTATCTGAACCATGAAGAAAACCCCAAAAGCTTAATTTGATATTACACTGGGCTTGAGTTCAAATAAACATGAGAATTCAAAACTGGAAGCAAGAAAGATGCCCAGTACTGGAGTGAGAAGGAGCTTGTACTTTCCACCAGTGGAAAGCTACAGGGGCTTCCTTTTCTGATTTTTTGCCACAAACCCTAAGTGCAACCAAGAAAGAAGCAAAGCTAAGAAGATCAGAGGTAAAATCATCCAAGATCCGAAAAATTGAAACTGAGGAGCTGTAACATTCAAATTTCTGCAGGGAACACAGAGCAAGGGTTCCTAAATATGCAACCAAATGGTTGGGGCAGAGAAAACAAGCAAATTCAAGTTACTGGCAAATGCCAGCACTCCATTTTAACAAAATTAGCAAATGCTTGATTTTAATTGATTTTCATTACTCTGCTTTTTATTTTCATTTTTTTACTAATGCTTCAGCAGCTTAGAACCCATCTTCTGTACACATTTAAAAATGGATAATACAGAGCTTCCATTTAGTCTGTTCATTAGTTTTTAGAATTTCAGGAGACACTATTCCAAAGAAAAAGAAAAAGAAAAAAAAAGAAAACCAACATTTCTCCATTATGTGAATAAGCCTGTAGCTAAGAGAGATTTAATCTACCTAATTATACTGTTTGCCACTTGCATTTATAGTTAGCATTGAAATCAGCGGGTGAAATCCAACAAGAAGCGGCAAGCGAGAAAAAGCAAACAGCCTAGTTGACTGCTACATGAAAAATCTACAAGAACCATCCTTAGCTTCAGTAAAAGCAATTGAAAACGATCAGGAAGACCTACTAGCATGAATTCAAAGTAGATCACTCCAGCTTTCCAGTCTTCATTTTCATGTTCATTGCAGGCAGAAGTTAATTTGTTTTACTTTTATGACTCCCATGAATGTGTCACACACTCAACAATAAGTACACACTTACTAGTGTCAAGTTTTAGCTCTGCCTCCAGATAGAAATCATTCAAAGCACAGGCGAGTCTGTGCCAGTATGTTCCAAACAAACAAACTAGAAGATACATGATATGCTTAAATCAAGTCTGATTTCTTCAAGGAAATTCACTTAAAAAGGAGGCCTTCGAGCTACGTTTCTCCAGGCTGCCCTATGGAAGAGACTCAAGAGAGCTGGTCAGAAACAGGGCAGAGGAGGACAGATGAGCCCCACCAAGGAGCCAGGATGGAGGTCTGCATGTCTGGCTTGGCGTGGCTGCCCTGGGGAACCATGCCGTGCTATGGCTTTGGCAGAGCCCTGGGAGATAGGAGGTAATGACTGCAAACAAACAAGAAAGAGTATTTTTACTGGTGGATGGGTCAATGGCAAGGGAGCTGAAGATATGGCATGTAGGTACTAGTACAGCCTTATCTTTCATCTCTTCCTCCACATCAGATCTTCAGCACTCCCAGCGATGACGACTCCATTCATCTCAGAAAACAGGATCTCAAGTGAGAATACCTAATAAATTCAAGTATTGTTAGGATTTCATTTCCCCCAGCTAGCATCACCTCATGAATGATAAGCAAAGCCTGTCTTTCTTCAATCAAGATTAGCTGATACTGGATCAGGTGTGACACTCACAGGGGCTAGGGCCCAGGCAAGAGTGACGAGCAATCAAAAATCATCTGGGCAGAGGGGGGGGGAAACCAACAGAGCTTCTTTCCTAACATCTCTGCTCATTTTAAACATCCCAACTCAGACAAAGAAATCTGTCTCATGGATATACCATGATATAAAGAGGTAGCACCCACTCCAGAAAGTGGAAGGAACAGCCAAATAAAAAGCAAGGGGGAGGAAGAAAAAGAGAAAGGGACTGCTTCCCGCACCATTAGCCCTCACAAAGGATCCCTGCCTAGCCACTACTAACTAGGAAGCCAACACGTGACAGAAAGCCATTACAGCATGCAAGTCCAGGGAACAAGTGTGCACACAAGAGGTTATAAGGTTGAGGGAATTCCAGCATTTAGCAATCCCAGCTACCACCACAACCTGCCTATGTGCTCTTTACACAAGAAAGTGTCTATTCAGAGCACCAGATTTCATTCCTAATGGAAAAATAAAAAAGTTGCCTCAACAGTGTCAATGACTTATTGCCAATATAAGATTACGAGAATTTGGTTCCTCAAAGCTAGATTTAAAAAAGGCTTATCCATTTAATGATGCTGTTACTGAGAGTTATGATGCTTCTCTCCACCACAGCTAAACACAAGCACTTCCAGGACTGAACTCTACTTGTCCTTCTCACTACTTCAGCCGTGACTAAAAGGTCAACATTCAAATATAGGTACCTCAAATTCTGTGTGGTAAAAAAAAAACAAAACAAACCAAAATGGCCTGATGTTCAAAGACAGGGACAAAACCAAATTTCTCTATTGTTTGTCTGCTGCAATGTCTGAAACATTCAAGGTTCTTCCCAAATCTACAAAACCGAGATAGTTAAGGCCCCTGAAATGAAAAGGTACCATAACAAAAATTTTAAAACTTACGAAACAAATATCTGTTAAATGTTCTTATAGAACTCTTTAGCAGACCATAAGCTCTCAGCCAAACTACTTCTGAAACTAGCAGCTGTGCCAGAGGACCTCTGCACATATAAATTATTTCTGGAGAAACTTATATATGCATTTAGATGTTAGCACTGCTACCATTTTTCCTTCAATTCATGTACGCGGTGACAGTCTGACCCGAACAGCATCTGTATTTCTACCCTTATGACCACTTCCCTAAATCTTCTCAGTCTGCAGATGTTTCTTTCTACTCTTTTCAAGCCACATCCTGCAAAGTCTGCTACTAGAGAAATTAAGTGATGGTTTTCTTGTACCACCTTCCACTTCTTCAGAGGAAACAGCCTCAGCATCCAGTAGATAAAGAGCACGCACTTGTGTCTTGTCTTTGCTCCAAAAGATGAAAACATGCCAACCATCTCTTTTTCCTGTTAAACCCAGAAGGTAGCTCTAACCCTCTGCTTACAAGAGAACACAGAAGCGCCAGAAGTTCACAAAGGGATTACTATCTTGAGCAACTGGAGGCACACTGAAGGACATGCATGAACACACACAGATCTGGGGTGTTTGTCACCATGAGATAGTGCAAGATGGGAGAATGCATGTCAAGAAGAGAGGTCTGGAAGGAGATGACACATTTCCACTCCAGCCATAGACTTCCTCTACAATTCTGAACATCTAACTCAATTTCCTCTGGTTTTTTTAATCCATAAAAATACTAACTTTATAGCTGTGTTGTCAGGCATAATTCATGAATATTTGTCAAAAAAAAAGTGCTTTGATGTTCCCAGGTAAAAGCCGCTACCGACAGATCACATATTAAAGAACAGCTAAATATTACCAGGACGGTGCCTTACATGGGTATTTGCAGTTCTCTGTACTGAGCGGCCATTTGAGACCAGGAAACAGCAGCCGACACTTCCAGCAGAAGTGCCAGGCACATTCAGTGCCTTGCCAGATCCGGAGGAGAGCGGCCGACACCACAAAAGCAAAGCAATAAGATCATGGGTGCTGAGGGAAAACCAAGGAAACAGAGTCAGACTTCCCCTTCCTCCAGCCAGCGGCTGAGCCCAGACTGCCGGCATCCTGCGGTTCAATTTGTGCGGTCTAAATATGGGTGATTGATGCCTTGTGGGACATCCCAGGGCAGGCAGAAAACAGCACGAGACCTATTAGAGATCTACATCCCTTTGGAGCAGATGCTGGGGGCTAGGCAGGATGTTCCAGCATACCTCGCCTTGGGGGAGAGGAGCAGAGGGGATGAGGGTGGAGGGGAGGAGAGCGGGACATGGGTCCCATCCCACCGCCTGCAAGGTGCGATGCCACCACCAACTGTCTCCTGGTCCAGCAGCTCCAAGACAAGTGTTCCAGCTGGGTGCACCCAGGTTTTGAAGGCAGCTGGGCTGCAGTGGCCCCTGGAAGTGCGAGGAATCCCTTTGACTTTGAAGAAGCGTCTCAACATGGCTGGAACAAAGCACGCACGAGCAGCTTAACGGCAGGCATGGCTTCCGAGGCTTCGTAAAAAGGCATGTTGCAAACAACGCTGCAATTTGGCAGGCAGGATGAAAAAAAAGAGGAATGCCTATTCAAAAAGGCTATTATTTACTGTTGCTTCACATGACATTAGATCCCTCCACCTTTTTTAATTTTTTACTCTTAATCCCATACATAAAAAAAAAAATTAAAATCTGTTCCTGAAAAGGTGGTGTGATTTGTTCAGGGACTATATGCATTATAACTTTTAGCTTCTGAGTATTAAACGCTTTCCATGTTAAATTCGGAAAGGCAGAAAGGGGTTATGGGAAGGATTATTCTTAATTCTTTCACTGCTCTTCAGTACAGCAAAAGGGAATGAGCAGGCTAAGACAGCCTCTAGAAGAAGTAGCTATTTTATTAAAGAAAGATCTGTTGAACAAACATTAACAGCATCATTTGGATGTCTTCAAGAGACTGTAAATCCAAGATTTGCTGATGTAGAGGAAATGCAGATCTTTATCTATAAGCCTGAAAGCAAAGCAAAATGAAATAAATTCCTGAATGCCCTCTCTGTAGAGACATTTTGTCCTTCAGGACAAAACTCCACTGCTTCAGCGCTGCCACTTCTACACCTTGCCTGGCTCAAAGCTGAAGCTGCTGCTGTACTTTCAATCCTAAGGTGTTCTTGTTTCCAAATTTAAAAGTCACTAGATCCTCCGAAGCCTCTGTGTCTCAGAGGTGGTGAGAAAAGACTGCCTTTAACGCAAGCCAGCTCCTCCCACACTTCTCAACCGATGGCTCACTCTATGCCAGATTACTTTAAAATTCTGCAAATCCAAGAAAGAAGGTTCCAGAAACGAGGAGCAGCCCGGTGCCACACAGCACCCCCCACCTGCAGGGATGCTTTCCTGTGCCCCACAACCCACCCGGCGTTTGCTGCAGGTTTAAACCCTCCTCTTAAATGACAATTTTTGCAGGGCACGGTGGGACCCCCAAGGAACTCCTCTAAAGTAAAAGATCCTCGAATCCCTGGGTCATGATCCACTAGACGTTGTGACGGCAGAGGACCACCAAGCTCTTTGGTGTAGCCGACCACTCCCAGGACCCTTCAGTAGGCAAACGTCCTCGTCCTCCTTCCTCGCTCAGCTGCAAGAGTTACAACTATTTAAAGAAACCACCACACATCCAGCACTGAGGACTTGTCACCCTCCTTCCCACCTCCTCTAGCAGCGGCAGACATTCAGTACATCATTAATTAGGTCCTAAACTCACCCTCTGCCTGGTGCTTTTGTGAGACTCTGATTCATTAGAATATTACTAAGGTACAATTGGGAGATAATCATGCTGTTAGCAGGGCAGTTTACAAGATTACATGTAATGAGCACCGGTTAGAGGCAAGTGCATCATGAATTTAACAGAAAAGTAAAAAAAAAAGAGCAACAGTCCAATTATCTTCTCCCTGTGCCAAGGTTCAAATAAAGTCCTCTGCAAGGCCAACACTATAGCACAGTAGGGAGCAGCACAGTGGGCTAAAATTGTGTTATTCTTCTCTTTGTTGGGAAAGGGGGACTAACAACTTGGACGGGAAGGCATTTAACTAGCTATCTGATTAGTCATTCAACAGAACGAGGAAGGTCACCAAAGCACCATCCAGTGCAAATGCATACCTGACCTCACGTCACATGCAAATGTGAAGTCCAAGTGCAATTCCTCCCGGCGCTCCTCCTCCTGTCTCTTTCCAAAGCTGGGCTTGATACCAACAACCTGCTTTATCCCATTTCTCTTAAACTATTAGGTTTCTTGCATTTTAAAAGAAGACCAGGCTTACAGCAAGATGTTATAGAGAATGCGGAAGTTACACATGCAGTATTTATAAATAACTATTTTATACCCCCCAGGTTATCTGTTTTATATTAATATGCCCAAATGCCAAGAATTAAAACAGAGCAAGGGGTAAACTCATGGCAAAAATAAAACTACTTTAAAAAAAAAAAAGCGGAGAAGTTTTTCTGTTGAGTAGAACAACCAACTACCTTCAGGTTTACACAGTTCACTCTTTCCTAGGCGAGTGGAGGATCAACGAGGATCCTAAACCTCAAAAAAATGTTAGGAAAAGGAGCAAAGGTTGAGCAAGAGCCTGCCCTGGGTTTATGAGTAGAACTGACAGACTCGCACAACCACAGGTATGGCTGCAACAAGCTAGAAATTAAATTAAGCCATCTAGGCAGAGGCATAGATGGGAGAAACTTCATAGCTGTTGTCTACAGAATGAGTAAATACACTCCTGCACGCAGGTGTTCTGCAGGTTATTTTCAACATACAAGCCGTCCATAGCAATAAATGAACGAGGCTGGGTTCACCAGGCAGTTTTTCTGCGTCACCGAAAACACATATGATGCCACCAGCTCCCAAGGGGAAACAGCTGAAACCAGACAGGGTCGGTGCCATCCAGGCAGCAGGGAAGAAAGAAGCCTGCAGCCCACACAACTTCCCCACCAGCCATGTCCTGAGGACCCGACCCGGCGTGAAGCACAAGAAACCAAAGCCGTTCCCTAAGGAGCTGCATTCCAGGCGGATGAGAGGAGCTCACGGCATCCCCTGAGCTGGGGCAGGCATACACTGATGGGCGGTGCGAGGGGAGCACACAGGGACCAAACGCAATGGGAACTCAACGGGAACTCTTCAATTAGGAGCACGAGGGAACCGGAGAGCTAATTCTGCAAAGAAAGTGGGAAGAGATAAGGCTGCAGCCTCTCCACCAGCTACCGACGTGGTCTGGGTACTCGGGGAAGCTCACGGCAAACACTAATTAAAGTTGCAACAGCAGCCTGTTGGGACTGAATGGATTTACACAGGCTCAGCGTGGGAGCGCGGCTCAGCGACAATTTATTTCTTATTTATACTGCAGTACCACTCAGTGGCCTTAAATCATGACCAAAGTGGCATTGTGTTAGATACTGTTCAACCACCCACACAGGCAAACCGCTTAGCCCAAACAGCTTACGAGCTGATATCCTCATTCAGGAAAGTATGTGCACCCAAGCTATCCCAGACAGCAAATACTCGAAGAGTATAATCCTGTCCCAGTTAGGTATGGAAAAGGCCTGGCCTGAACAACTGTTGCAGCAAATTCAGCTCTTTTACCTGGTTGTGTCGTGTCCAATGCTCAGGCGCTGCAAGTTCCCAGCCACTTGGTAAGCTAGCAGGGAAAACCCCAGGGTGCCACTAAGGATTACTAAAAAGTTCTCTAAAGTGGTCAAAATGCAGCTGTGGTATTCAAAAAGAGGCCATGCAATTAAAAAAATGTATTAAAAACCACAAAAACAAAACAAACACCACCACCATGCCCAAAATACACCAAAACCAAAAAAACCTCCCTTCTTAGAAATTTATATTGAAACAACTCAACTTGCATTTAACTTGAAGTTTGCTCCTCCTGTTTCAGGGCTCAAAGGAGGTTTCTCGTGCGCAAATTTCGACCATGTTTATCAACCATGCTACGTCTCCCTATAAATGTGATTTTGTCAGAACTGCCACATTTCTAACCTACAGGGACTGTGATAATATTTCCACTCGTGGTTTTAAGGAAATACTGTGAGGGTCTGTTGGAGGCAGTTTCTCAGGGCACTCTGCCACTGAAGGACAGCTCTAACAATACAGAAATGTTTCCACATCTCAAGGGCCGTCAAAATCTCCCTATTGCCAATTTCTCTTCTAGTTTAAAACATTTGCTATAGTCTACTATAAAAGAAATGACAGAATTTAATCAGATGAGAGGAACTAATTCCTCCCATCACGCTCCTGATTTCCAAGGCCCAAACAAAACCACAGAGCACAAACATTCAAAGCAATCTCTAGGGAGAACGAGCCAGATGCAAACTTTCAGCCAAAACAGGGGGAAAAAAAAAAAATCAGTTAGTCTGAGGGTCTCCCGATCTGAGGCTCATAATGGAAACTGTTTTACAACTTGAATTACAACTTACACTAGAACCCAAATTTATAGTATTTTCTTAGCATTTGTATATATGCCTAAATCAAATCAGTAATTAAGCTTTGGGCTTAGAGGATTTACTTTGTTGTAGTATTCTACTTGGCAGGGTATTTTACAGCAACAAGTTTACATAGCAGTTCATCCATAACCATGATTTACTTCACTTTCATTAGCTTAAAGACTAAAATCAGAAGACATTTAATTCTTCTAATTTAATATTTATAAATTAAGGAAGTAGGATCATGAGTACTAGGTTGCTAAAAGCCACTTCCATGCCAAGGAGTTCAACAAGAAAAACTTACTACTGCCAAGGACATCACTTTCAGCACGGCTTCACAATTAACTACCACTGTGCTGTGTGACTGGAGCTGTGACGAACCCTGTCAGGAGGAGAAAAATATCTACCTTTCCCCAGGCATGTCTCAGGGGTTATTCAGTGAGGTGCCAAGGAACTGAGAAGTAATTTGGAATTGCTAAGGCAGACTCCTAGTCCCATGACTTTTGCTTCTGTTACCGCATCTATGGACTTCAAAGATGGACGGATGGACGGACAGACAGCCAATCTTGTAACACGGTAAGGAGAAAGAAAACCGTGTCACCAAGAAGAGCAAGCAGATCAGATCACAGGCCGCTAATGAAGACCAGGAGCTCACCAGCAAAGTGGAGCTTCTCCAGCTCTTGTCCCTTTCTTGGAGAACGGCAATTAGCACCTTGCCTCTTTGCTGTGCTCATGCAGTGACAATGCCTTGTGCTAGCTCTCAACCAGTAAAAAAAACAGATAAGTAAATAAAATAAAATGTTATCTCAGCTGCAGACAATTTTAATACTACTCTACTCCCCCCATTTTTACTAAAAATACTGTCATTTAAAGAAATCCATTTAGTCTGTCCTCAGCTACAAAAACAAATTCTGTTTTTTGAGGACAACATAAGAGTAACTTAAGCCTTTTCAAAACATGCCTGTATGAAAGCAGGCCCTCTCACATCAGCCAGATGAATGCAGGAATATTTTTCCTAGATTGACTTCATCCTTTCAGCTAAAGCTGGGGAAATAGAAAGGTTGGTGCTGTTTAGGGGAAGAGCAAGTCACCTTTTTTTAAGGCATAAGGAAACTAAAAGGTCTACTTTGCCAGGAATTACTTCTCTAAACGTACAGGACCACTTGCAAAAAGTCATGGGTGATTTGATCACTTTCAGTAATTATTCAAAGCAGATTTGGAGGAAAAAAAAAAAGTATTGATCCCCAGAGAGGAAAGCAGGAGTGGTGAAAATGCTCTTTCAAAGAGGTTTACTGCCTCGCCCACCAAAAAAAAAGTGGGTGTTTAGGAGAAGGTTGTTTTGTTTGCAGCTTCAGCCAAGCTGCATGAAATTAATTCCCGTCCTTGTTTGGAGGTAAAGGAGGCAAAGCAGGGAAGCCGCTACGTGAGCAAGAGGGAACAGGCAAAAAATGGGCAAACGCCAAGGGGAAGAAAGCATACGAGAACGTAAGTAGAAGGCAGGGTGTGGAAGCAGCGGGGGCGGGAAGTCCACGTTATCTGGGCCAACACCTCGCGAGTCCTTCGCTGATCTACTGGAAGGTGTCCCTGCCCATGGCAGGGGGGTTGGAACGAGATGACCTTCAAGGTCCCTTCCAACCCAAACCAATTTATGATTCTGTAAGCTCATCTACCTTGGGCAGACCATACCACTGCAAGTCACAGCTTATACCTGTGTTTCACCTCACCGCCAGTGCGCCAGCGGTTAACACCTCACTCAGACAAGACCTGAGCAGATGTCTGGGGATGTGACTTCGGGATATGGCCAACAACCAATGTACGGGTGAGCTGCTGCCGCAGGAGCAGGCGCCTGACAGCTCCCCTCCCCATTCCTCTGGCCCCCACAGGCTCAGGCACAGCAGCAGCAGCAGCCGCCGGTTCAGAGAGCTAAATCGGCAGAAAACTCCCATCGCTTCTTTGTAGCATCAAGGAGATGGTGAAGAAAAAGAAAGTGAACATCCATTGCTCGGAGGCAAAACCAGTGCTGCTGCAAGTGGGAGGCCGAGTGCCTGCTGTCAGCAAGCAGGCATGGTCGGGGCTTTCCGAAAAAGGGGGTGAACAGGGGTGGCATTCCTACCAAAAACAGTGTCTTCTTCTAAGACAGAAACTCCTGCTGGTTTCCATTTATCAGCTGGAAATCAGGGGGCCTCCTCCTACAGACTACAGGGTCCTCCTTACTGACAACGCATACCTCCAGAAAGGGAGGGATTCAGGTTTGGCACTAGGAAAATCCTCAACAGGGAGAGCTAGTGGGACAGGGAAATAGGTTGCCTGAGTACATGGCACCATGAGACCACAGGCTACACAAAGTACCCATCAGGAACAGCCTGACAGACCAAAATGATCCAGTCCTGGGGCACAGGACTGGATGATCTCCTGAGATTCTTTTATATGAATAGATTGTACATCTGTACATGCATATATGTGTGCATACATATACATGTATACACACAAAAACGTACATATAAATTGTTGATCTGGGGGCAAGGGAAGATGTCATGCGTAATTTCCTTAATACAGTTTGCAGCTGACCGATCTTGTCTGGGAGGAAAAGAAAGAAAAAAAAAAAAGTCCAAAACTCCTTCAAACGACTTGCACGTTAAAAAATCCCAGCAACACAAGACAGTGCTATGCGCCCCACACCTAAGGACTGTGGGTCAACACCTTTGGTCTCTTATGTAAGGCTTGAGTCCCCTGTGCAGGCAGAAAAGAACAGGCTTCCCCCTCAAGTCAAAGGAAATCTTCCTAAGGCTAATCTGCTGGTTGTTAAGTAAGTTAGGCCAGACACCGAAAGGAGAGGGGATCACATGCATTAGATTAGCACGCTGCATACGCACGGACTGGAGGGCTCGCTGCCCCAGCAAAGGCGTGCGCAAGCCTCCACTTATACCCTATTATGCCTGACGGGCTCAATGGGCCACTTGGGAGCGAGGTGGAGGTGAAGGGGGCAATGAATCCTGTTTTGTTTGCTGTCTCCCTCGGAAAATATGCCCTTTTCGCCCTCCCTTCTCGCCCTCCCCTTCCCAGCGGCTCGGGCCTTGCGTTACCAGCAGGGCCAGGGTGGCGTCGGGGATCTGAGCTACAAACTTTCCTGAGGAAATGCCACTGAGATGGTATCACCAGATCCTTTGAGAATAGAGAATAGATAAGACCACACTCTGGGAGATAATTACCCATTTGCGCTACAAACATATTTTCTTTTACAATAGCCAGATTTTACTCTTAAACCGCTAGGCAATTTTTTTCCCTCAGGAAGGTTAACCTGCTATTACAAAAAACACTTATGGAAAGTGCCTACTGAAAGCAGAGGATGAGAGAGATGAATACAGATTATTCCCGCCCCAGCTTGCGCCCAGCACTGTGAATCACACTCCTCTGCTCCGCAATGCCAAAGCCCCTCTGCTCCTTTCTCCTGCCTCTTCTCCATCAACCGCCATCAACTCCATCTCATCTCCAAAGCCTCCTTCTCCCTGAAGGGAGGCAGGGCAGCTCTCGGCAGCTATCGATGGCGCAGAAGGCCAGCAGGCTCGAGAGGGGCTCGGATGTGGCTGTGGCCAACCCAGGTTGTAACACAGGTCAGCCTGGCCGAGCGTCCATCTCTGCCGCAGCTCTCCCTCATCTCAAAGCATGTTTTTTCAGATGGCCCCAACACCAGTTGGCTCCCACCACAATGCTGGCAGAAGCATGCTGCAATTTTGCTCAGCCGTAAGAATTTTAAACCGTGCTTAAGCATGCTTGCTAACCACACTTAAAAGACCTAGCAAAGTGCAGCCAAAAATGACTGAAGCCCTTCAGCCGGCCAAAGGGCACCCTGGATAAGTAAGTAAATAAATGAGCATGCTGCCACAGACAAGGAGAGTCTATCTGAAATATTCCAAAACCAAATAACAGCACAGAGAGCTTCAATGGGATTTGTAAGTCAGTGCACGGGAGTACCATGTTTACAGGAATGAAAATTCAAGTGTTGATCCACTTCTTAAAGCGAGCACAGGGACCTCTCACAGGAAGAGCAGGGGAAGGAAAGGAAAGGAAGAAAAAACTGATTAGTAACAAGGCCTGACATTTGCTTAAGTCAGGGGAGGAAGTCTGGTATTTTCAAGACAGAGCAGCGACTTCCAGCGAGCACAATGGGAGATGTGTTGATCCCACAGCACCATCAGCAACCTTGCTGGAGGCGATGCCAGAGCATCGCAGGACACCAGGGCCTTGGGACTACCAGGAGAGTGCCCAGGGGCCAACCGTGTGTGTCTGCTTCGAGCTACCCACCCCTCCGGGCTTCTGCTGCCCTTCAGGGCATCCCAAAACCTCTGCCAGCTTCATCTTCCTAAGGGCCCGGACGGAAGGGGCCTCTCCATGGCAGGAGCGGTAAAGCCCAGAAGGACAAGCCATGTCCTCCAGCAAGAGCGCAGCGGGGAGGGTGGGAAACTGAGCGAGTGAGCGAGCTGCTGCCCTCACCTCAAGCACCCCCCCAAAACCTCGCTGCCTCTGTGCGCGGCAGCGGAAATGGTATCACACTAGCAACGGCTTTTAGTCAGCATCAGCACTGCAGAAGATTAAATACTCAATGTTACTTCAAAGGTTAAAAAAAAAAAAAAAAAAAAGGTAAAGAGAAGCGGTCAGTGGTTTTCAGAAGACAGATACTGTGTGCACACCAAAAAGACAAGTTTCTTTAAGCCCTCCCAAAAAATGAGGGCACGTGAATAGTCACACTTCTCACGTCTGAAAGTTTCAGCTGCAGGCCTCACGCCCCCGGGAATTAATTTAGAAACCTACATGAGAGACTCAAAGATTTCTTGTCCAAGCCACGCACACACACCCAAAAAACCCTTCCGTCAGTCTGCCTCCTCCACGCCCCTCCAAAACCAGGTATTTTATCTGGCACAAATGTGCTCTTCCAACATGAGGGCAGCGGTGAAAAGAGCACGTTTACTGCAATTTACCCATAATGAAAGCCAAGGTCTCCCTAACACCGGCTTGGGGCAGCCGGAGGAGGCAAAAACGCAGCTTGCCGCTACCCCTCGGGGTTCAGCTGCCTCTCCAGGCCCCCTCCGGACACACGCAACCGCACGTGCCGACAGCCGCCGAGCCCGGCAGTGCTCTGTGATGGGGGCAACAGATGGAGGGGAGGGGGCGGAATGGACCACCAGGAGCTATTTCAAGCCCCGCACCCCCTCCTCAGCATCAGGGACCAAAGAGTGGCACTTTCAAAAACAACTACAGGATACACCAAGGGATAATACCGTGTAATACTGCATTTGTAACGACTGGCAAGATCAGATACTAACGACTGCACAGAGGATTTTCTCTTCTGATGGTACATGCAGGGTCCGTAGCCTGCTTTCTTCCCCAAAACATAAACCTTCCCTTAAGAACTGAAAGCTCTGAAAGCCTAAGTTGCAAGAAGTTCTGACTAAACTTTAGTATAAAAAGCTGTGAAAGAGGCCTGTTTTCTTCAAAACCCGTGGCAGGCCTAACCCACTGTGAGGATCCAGAGAGCTGCGTGAGCTCAGGACCTCCCTGAAGCCCAGCCACCCGGAGAAGAAGATGGATGCGCTAAGCAAAATAACCACAATACTCCATGAGGGAATAGGGCAGCAAGTCCAACTTGCACCTGAAATAGTGCTACCTTACAAATGCCTGGAAAACTTGTAGGCCAGGGGTAGGAGAGGCTGGATCTCGCATTTGAATAAAATGGCAGTAACTAGGAGCTTTACATAGTATCTGGTTAAATATGCAACACAGGAAAGGCTAATCACTGATGCCTACTCATTTTTTCCTTAAAACAAAGCAAAGACATGTCCTAAACTCCTAGAAAAAGGAGTAAAAAAAAAAAAAAAAAAAAAAAAAGCATAACCTAAAGCATGTATTTTCACAGCTTTTTGAAGCTGCTCTAAGCTCTGCCAATCGCCAGCCTGAGACCAGCAATGCCAAGAATTCGCACTCCCTTCACATACATATTGTTCCCAGCCTCCAAGAGAGTTCAAAAGCTTCAGGTAACTCTGTGCCACCCCCCATTTCTTTCCTTACTCCCCCACAAAACAAAGCAAAAAAAAAAAAAAAAAAAGACCTGCACTAAACAACTGTTAAGTTGTATTTTTCCTCTTCCTTTCATCAGGTATAGGGAACGTAGGTCAAAAAAGTGCAGTGGTCCAGCTCCCTCCGTAAAGATTAACGACGGAGCTGACGGAATTAATACCTGCTGCACTTCTGAAACGGCCGTGCGGCTTTAAATCCCTTAATACAGTTCTGAGAAGTTTAAAATGTTAAAGTGAGTTCAGGTTTTAATAGGTCTAGCCATCTTGTTTCATGCTTTTGGCAACCGAGACTTAAAACTGAGCTTGAAAAACAGGAGAAGTAGGAAAGGCTAAAAATGCAGAGGCAGCAGTCGAGCCTCAGCCCCTGAGAGCAGCTTTCCCCCCTTCCCTACAGCCAGTACAAGGTGGTCAGAAAAATGGCCAATAAAATGAGTAGCCAGCTGAGAGGATTTGTAACGCGAAACCACCAGGCACAATACTGAAAATTTTCCTGTCTGCCGGGGGGTGGGGGGGGGGGAGAAAAAAAACCAGCCCCACTGGAGAGGTCATTAAAGACAGATGGCTCATGCGGAGGGTTGGTAGGAGCACGCTCCTCTGAAACCCAGGTACCAGCATCAATCACCCAGGTACCTGCTGGCAGAGGTAGATCCCCACCAGCAGAAAGCGGGGCTGTGACCAGGACCAGCGTGCAGCACCTTGCCGGGACAGAAAACCCGGTTCCCACCGACCTCTGCAGAGAGCCCACCCATGGCTGCTGCCACAGTGAGCGTGCCTGGACCCAGGGAGACAGAGAAGGAGGACAACGGTGCAGCCGTGAATGATTTTTGCATTTAGGTTTCCTGGATGGGTATCAGCAATCTGTCAAAAAAGGGAAGAAAAGCCCTAACCAAACCATCAGCTACGCTCATTAAAATCCTAAAGACGTCTGGAGAACTGCCCTTTCTGCAGCATTAAGTCATTGGCAACTTTGTCTTAACTCGGATGGAGATTTATCCCTCCTCCTTCCCCCCTGCCCCGCGCCGAATTTAACTGCAGAAGAGAGAACTGGATCACGCTCAACAAAAAAAAAAATTAGCCAAGGGCCCACAGTGGGATGAGGTGGGGGCTGTAAAGATAAGTTAATCTTTTGCTTTGCACATGTCTTGTCATTCTTTATCCCCTCGCTGCTGTCACGTGAGGCGAGCTGGAGCCTGCACGCCGAACAAAGGGCCTTTGCTGGGCCATCCACAAGGAGCCCTTTAAGCATTTCTGCACAGCCGACCAGAATCCTTCCAATTAGCCTTTAAACTGCGACACTAAAATAAAAAAACCTTTTATGCAACAATGTCACCCCTTCACCATGCCACAAAAAGTGACCTGGCTGGGGCACATACGCCCCCACCCACCGGGAGAGAAAATGCCCAAGTTTAGGCATGTTGTCTGCCCCCCTGTATCAATCAACAGATCAAACTCTTCATTAATGGTGTTCAGCTAACTTGCTAATTTAAGGGATGAAATCTCTCCTGCATGGTATCTTGAAGAGGACAGTCAGTTATTTTAGATCACCATTTCTGAGAAAGCAGTAAAAAACATCTTAGCCTCCTTACTCCAATGCTAACTAGAAGCGATGCTTTAAAAAGCAAATATTACTTCAGCCCAGAGTTCAGAGCTGAAAGGCGCACGGAGGATTTTTGCACAAGGACCAATACAAGGCCTGAACCCTTCTGGCTCAAAATGCAACGCCCTGACAGCGAGTGTGCGCATGTCTGTCCGTGTGTCCGTGCAGCCGTCCGTGCGTGCTAGCAAGCCCTGCAGCCCAACAGGAAGGTCTGCAGAGGAGCAGACCTGGTCCGGAGGAGCGCGATCCTGCACGATGCTCAAGCAACCCCTGCCTCACTTGAGCCAAGTCACCTGATTTCAGAACTACAAAATGAGTCAAAATATGCAGAATCAGGCTCTAAAGTAGCAAATCAGCTCCTCTGCTTAAACCACAGCAGTCCTCGCCTGCCAGTTCTTTTTAATCGCTAGACTGACAGCCATGTGGTAAAGTCGACATTGCCAAGTACTTGTCATTTCATCGGTGCTGCCAATTCCCATCTTGCTGAGACAATGACACATCAAAAATAGCTTTCATCTGTTTATATACTGCATGCTCGGCAAACTATGTCACCAACTGCTGGTGTGGAAAAAAAAAGCCTTTTTTTAATAATCTCCATTCTGGAAAAAAAAAAGCCAAGATTACGTACTCTCTGCAAAATATGAAAAATGTATTTCGTATTTTGGGAAACCTTCAATGCATCCCATATTTCATTTTAGATTATTATATTCTGAAAATATTTATTACTGTAAATCATAATAATTCTCACTCTTTACTTACAAAGAGCAAAGAAGTTACAATCCAAACTTTTTTTTCAGCAAAATGCTGGTTTCTGAAGCTGCTGGAAATATTTAGAAGACAGAAGCAGATATCCAAAAGCATTTTTCCTTATAAAAATGCAAGTTTTTTGCAGGTCCAAACAGATGCCAAAAACAACATACACAAAATTTCACAGTCTTTCTTCACATTTTCATTGGTCTCCCTGGAAGACATACACTGCATGAGTCACATCCTTTTGTTCCTGTCTTCCTGGGCTATTCAAAATTGCTGAGCTATTTCTTGGTGGACACCATAATTAGAAAAAGTCCTGCTCCTACATCTGAGTTTGCGTATATAAGAATAAACCATGAAATGTTTCTTCGTGCAATTTTTGCTTCGTTCTTCCCTCCTTCTATGTATAACACAAAGGGTAAGAACGGTTTAAAGCACCAAACTCCATACGTGAAAATCTGAAAGTAGATCTACATGCAAATCCATAAACTTAGAATACAGGCTGGAGAGCCAAACTAGAAAATTACAGCAGATAAATCCTACAGCTGAGAAACTATGCCCAACAAACACTATGTGGCAAGCAACGCCTAAAACTTGATTTGATTCTTCATAAAATTCGTCCTATACTTCGTCGAGAAGTGCAAAAGGAACTGCAGAAATTCAGGAACACGATCTCTTTCACAGCTAAAAAGGACATTTTTAAAGCTGAAATAACTTCTTTACTTGAGCCCCAAATTCGCTGTTAACAGACAAATTTCCATCTAAAGTACTCTTCTTCTAACTGCAGAAAAAATCTAAGTGTTTCAGCAAAAATGGGATTTGTAGCAGTTTTGGAAGGGAGTCCCAGCTGAGACTGCAGGAGACAGCAAGCTTCAGGCCTGACTTATGGAGCCCTCATGACAGCCTAATAAAGCAGAAAAACACATTTCTCCAACTTGTAGATTAAAACAAATACCAATTTGGTGATAGCATGCTTTTGAGCAGCCGTGTTTCCAAAGGAAAAAGGACTGTTTACACTAGCCTCATCCCCTAATAGACAGACACACACGTATCACTAATTACGCCTGGCAGGTGGAAGTGGGCTGCGAGCGCCGGCAATGCAACCCACCGGTCACCACGCTGCCAAGGCGTAGGTGTAACTTCACTGTCTTGAAATGAGGGGAGATGAACGGCAGGAAAGATGAGGCTGTGCCAGCTGCAGAGAGCTCTTGGGTGCTCCTCCCCAGGCGGAGAAATCCACCCAGAAGAGCCACACCACTGTGCTTCTACGACTGTTCATCGAGCAGCAAGTTCAACCAGTACTTTTTCACGCAGCCAGACTCCTTCCCACAGGATGCCACTGAAGGTGAAAACATGGTTTATACCATAAGGGTTATTAACTATGGATGAACTGGGTGCAACCTTGGTAGAAAAAAAAAGCAAGCACCCACCCCACACACCCACCATCAGCTGCCAAAGGTTGGTATATCCTACGGGAGGTCTCGCTCTTTGTCTGTGTGTATTTTTAATCCTTTTCTCCATCACTGCCAAGTATCAAAGACAGCAGCCTACGCATTACAGACCTGTAGTCTGATCCCACATGGAAGCTCTTCGGCTAGTCCAAATATACTTAAGATTTTTGTGTAGAAAAAGCTTAGGTTCTTGGAAACAGGCTTTTACATCAAGAGTGGCAGCTCACTGGCACCTTAAAAAGCAGGAACCCAGCACTAAGTGCAGCTGAGAGGACGTAATGCTCACATAAAGCAACTAAGCAAAGGAGAAAGTTCCTGTTTTCTCTTTATCTGGATTTAGTATCAAGTTGGCTAAATGGAGTTGTACAGCTCAATGGAAAAAGCAGATTCCCACCCACCACCACCCCGCCCTTTTCAGACACCTTCTTCATTATGGAATAAGCAGCAGGTAAATTAAAACAGCCCTCCAGCCCCCTCAGGACCAGCCAGCCTGCCAGCTTCTGGGAGCAGAGCTCAGTTCTGAGCTTAGAAAAGTTCTTTTGAAACACTGCTCTGAATGGAAAAGCTCTTCCCTGAGGAGGTGGTGATGTGGAAGCAGGTATTGATAAACACAGATATTAGCTGCTGGTCTGTTCTTGCAGTCCAAATCAAACGAGTGGAAACAGGAGAGAATTATGTATGCATTAAGATTAAATTCATATTTTAAAATACTATTAGTGAAAGATTGGTAAGAGATCAAATGCAATGCACTCCATGTAATTGCTGGATTTCTTGGGGTTTTGTTTCCTTTTTTCTTTTTTTTTTTTTTTTTTTTTTTTTTTAATTGAAATATTCCATAAGAGGAAAATAAATTAACAAATGTTTAAATTTTAATTTTTTTATTTATATAAAATAAATGCAAATATAAAAATTCTCACCAGTAGTTTCAATTCCATAATCACAAGCTGTTATTCACTTTCCATGATTACACGTTTTGCCCCGCTCAAACGTTTCCTCCTTCCACTTCAAACATGGGTTAAGCAACTAACAGACGCATTTAAATCAGACTGTAAAAGAACTTAGTGAATTTTCTGAGTATAAAATATACTAAAATTAAGCCTTTGTCATCATACTTCATCGACCTGTCCTCGACTTCAACGTGTACCCAAAGAGTAACATTGTTCAAAACCAAGATAGGGCATAAGAATACCACATTAAAAAGACAAGGCAAATTATCTCTCAGTTTAATATTTCTTAGGTTAGTCTACAAGTAAAATATACTAATTTTTTTTTATAAAAAATATAAAGCAAAGCTTCTATGGAAAAAAATCCTCATTAAAAACTACCTTAAAATGCCATGCAGCAATCACCCAAAATGCAGTCTTACTATAAAAACACAAAACGTGCTCTTAGCATAAAAATAAAGGGCTTCATGAGATGGGCTTTTATTCTAAATTTAAAAGTAATTAAAATGTATTATACACAAGTGTTGGATGGGGCTGAGTATATGACTCAGTTCTCATGTCACCTTCAATCACAGTGATGAATCTGCTCTTCAAGAGAGAGTCTGAGAGCTATGGGTAAAACAATTTATTACTGCTAGCTCTAATTAATACAAACCCAACCGTTTCTAGTTCTTCGGTACGTAAAATAAACTCGATGCATCTTTCTCCTATTTGTGATGCATCTAATTTAAACAGGAAACTCTTCAAATCTAAGTTTACAAAAACGTAATAAACAAACTGGAATAACTTGTCCCTTTAGGCCTCTAGTCAATGAAATGGTTCGCAAATGTAAACTTGAGAGTACGCCTGTATTTTCCTCGGTATCAATGCCCTAGCACACCCATCCAAAACTAGGTATCTCTTCATATAGCAGCCTTCTGCATACACCATCCTAAAGGCATGCTCCTGAGCGATCAAGCTGAATGAACATCAGGAGGAGAAATATAAGGGAGAAGGAATAAGAGGCTAAAATTGCCACTTTTTAACGGAGATTATAGTATTTACTCAGTAGTGCCTGCCACAAGAAGGTGTTTCCAAGGACTGGTTAATGTGTGCATGCAGTTCCCAAGAACACCGGCTAGGATAAAAATACTTTATTTATTTTTAAGCTACAAAGGCACCCCAAATAAAACACTTTACTGACAGCCTCAACTTGTGGCCATCAGCATAGCTTAAACCACTGCAAATAATCTCTAAGGAGAGCGATAATGTACCGTCATCCCCGAAACAGCAAACAGGGGTCGGGGGGCAAAGAGCTTACCAACATTAAGCACAGGCATCTCAAAAAGAGCAGCTTCCAGCTCCATCCAAGATATGCCACATTCACACATGACCTGTAACCTGCTGCTGAATCCCAGGGCTGGGATTCTGATCTCACTAAATCTTGGAATTATTTGGGATTTGGCCAGTACGGTCCAGAGCAGAGTTGGACAGTAAATGCATACCTACCCTTCAGAGCAAGATTAGCCTAAAGAATTATTATTTCTGAAAGACCAGAAGAAAACAGAAGTGTATGACAGCTATGCTGTGAAAAAACAGTACTTTTCAAGGAGTGCCAAAGACAGACACATTTACAATCTCTGGAAAAAAAAAAAATGAAAACCCCTCACCATCCCCTGCCCTAAACCTATGGCAGAAGCCTTTCTCTTTTTGCTGGAGGTGTCCAATACTCGGACCCAAATTTTGGTCCCGCTGAGACTACACTTTTATCCACGCAAGCTTTCATTCAATCTCCCTACAAAGTGGTGTTGCGATAAAGTACCATCACACTCCACTTGCCCATGTTTTAGGCTATACAACAGGAGGATGCAAAAAAGGAGCTGTTGCAAGAGTAACTGCATCTACCGATTCATAACTTCTGAGCAAAGAAACCCAACATACTAACTTGGGGGTTTGTGTATTTTTGTGGGGTGGAGGATAATTTCTCATTTCCAGCAACATTACCCAAACACACCTATTAACGAAGTCAAGACAGACAAGCTCTGGCTGGTCGTACTGTGATAGATGAAGGTCTCTCATCCCAGGGGTCTGCCATCCATCCCTGTCTCCGCAGCAAAATTCACCCACTGAAACCCACCTACACGCATGCTTTGCCTGCTCTGCATCGGCATGGCATCTGAGCTCCCGCTGCCTGTCCACTGCTGTGCGATAATAAAACAGGAGCACTGCAGGGCAGGTACTCCTTCCCCTCTTCCCAGCCGCCACCAAGAAAGTGCTTCCAGCAGCACACCACCGCCCCTCACAGCTAACCTGCGAGCACTCACGGAGGTGCCTGGCTGTCCCCTCTCAGTTCACTTTGCTTGTGCATCGTAAGCGAATTAAAAAGGCAACCACAAACGCTAGCTCGGTTAGTTGCTTTGCCAACAAGTTGAGCACAGAATTCAGTCAGGAGCCCAAAGGTCTTTATCCTGCAACCCTGAATCATCCATTACAGCTGAGTACCAGCAGCTCAACACATCAGCGACTGCTCCTTGCAAGCTGAATATGGGAAGCACGTGAATTTTCCTACTAAAACAGAGGACACTGGCCACATGATCCCTCTTCATGCAATTAATCAGAAGTTGGCTTGAATTTAAATAAAACTATGGCAGAAATTCCCTTGTGTCATTCAAACCTCACCAGGAAAGCAAATTCTGGTTTGCTGCGGGCAAAGGATGCAAATATCCTTGAAGAACCGTAACAAGCAAGCAAAGAAAAGGTTGGTCAAAAAGGCCAATGCCATCCGCACTCCTTTACACACTTGGACGAGACTAAAAGAATCGGAGGGTCGCAGTTATGCTGGACTTGCTTTTCTATTGTCTTTTCAATCACCTTTCTTCACAGAAAAATAACCCCATGCTAGCAGGTTGGGGGCGGGGGTGGGGGGGTGGATGTTGTTGTTTTTCAACCTGTAATACGGCTATGGCAGTTCTTCATCCACGAGACATCTAATCATTTTTTCCCCTTCTGAATTCCGTGAGCAAGCAGACCTTGACAGAGATCTATTAACACCCACATGATTCATGGCACCAGTCAGAAAGCAGAGTGAAACCATCATTAAAAAGATAAAGGAGAGAAGCTGAGGGGACAGTTCCCCTAAATAAAGGGATTTATCTAGGAGGTGTTTTATTAATACAATATATAATGCGGTACACCATATTGGAAAACCACTTGCATGGTGGACCATCCCACGGCAGCAAACAAAAAAGGCAAAAAAGAAAAGTAAACTCTCTAACTTGGGGGAAAATCAATTTCTAAGACTCACTGCCGGCCAGTATAAACGATGCTGCTCCACAGCCATCGTTTTACTGTTGCTTCTTGTTTGTAACTGAAGACTTGTGTTAGCCTTTTTTTTCGGAGAAACCCACGAAGCATCCAGTCAAACACGGAGAGAACCAGTTTTTCTATGCCCAGGGACGCCTGGTGCTTTGAAGGAGGGCCTTTGCATCCTACAGCTGGGCTCTGGGAGGGGCAGCAGCCTCTGCCCTCCTCGGCCCTGCTTCTAACTGCAAACCCAAACAGCACTGACAGCAGCAGGCCACTATTTTTAATTACACAGCTGGGATCACCGGTTCCCTGAAGAACTCTTTAATTGCTCTTTGCTTGACAATCCCATCCCTCTCGCACAGCAACCAGGTCTTGAGCATCTCACCACAACAGCCCTGAGGTCCCTGAAACACGAGCACATCATTTCTGGAGTCTTTTATTCTGGGGGGGCGTTTCCAGCATCAAGAAAGTCTAGACATATAAGTACTGAACAAGCCATCGGAGACATCCAAGAAAAAAAATCAGAACATCAAATATTCACACCTTCCACCCAAAAGTCCGTGTTATTTTAATATTAATCCACATTAGTATGGCAAGGAGGGGCAGGGAAGCCACGCAAGCACCAGCACAACCTGCACCCTGTGCTTCAGTCGCAGAGCACCCGGCGCCGCCAGAGCCGCGTCCGTGCGTACCACGTCGCACCCCGTGGCTTGCAGGGAGCACGAGGAACGGGCTGAACGAGGGACCCCTGACACCCCTACCCGGGGTTTCCAGGCGCTGGCAGGAAGAGAAGCCGGCTCACCTATTCCTCTCTACTCGCAGGAAAAGAGGAGGGACACGCTACATCTGAGAAAGCACAGAAACATTTAAAATACTAATGCTTTAGCCTGAGCACACTCCCTATAAAACCCAAAAGTGCCGATGATGCCTCTATAGAGCAAGGTATTTCAAAGGGGATCCCCCCGCCCCGGGCAGTGCCAGAAGCGGGAGGGCTGCCCACCCCGTGGGGGAACCCTCCTGCATCAGGGAGGCGACAGGGTGGGCATCACCCAGCCCCGCACCCCCACGCTGCCAGCGGCCCAGCCCAGACTTCCACGGCAGGTCACAAAACTCGCCGCCTCCCCAGGACTGAAAGGCCGTTCCTCCGAAGTCTGCGAAACAGGGGTCACAACAGCCCAGCTAATCCTCCGTGAGAGGTAGTGTTGGTAAAGCACTTAAAGGAAAACAAAGTGCTGAGGAGGAAGAAAATAAATATTTGGCAAACATCACTTCAGTTTATAGCAGAGTAGGTTTACAAACCCTGTGAAATTAACTTTTTTTGTTTAGGTTTTTTTTTTCCATTAAAACGCCCACTCACACACTCGTGGAACAATTCATGAATATCATTCTTCCCTTTCCCTCTGCCCCCAGCCCTTTTCCACTAGCTCTGGAGGTAGTAAATTAAAAATATGAAGAAAGTTTCCACTGTAAGTTTCAGTTTCTGACTTCATTTAAAATTTCATCATGCTCCAGCTATTTCAAACATTCCCAGCCAATCCGGAGCTGCAAATGACACCCATCCATAACAGGAAAATTAAGTGCTTAAAATTAAGTACCTCTTACTTAGGTCAATGAAAATAAAAAGTTCGAACACAAAATGTTTGGCATGTTCTTTCTCACTCTCTGCTTCTATAACTTCTTGCTTCAACAAACCTTAGGGAGACACGATGCTTATTAGCGTCCTCTGTCCTAACATTAATTATTCTCAAACCACCTCCTATCAAGCTCCCGCTCCGGTGCAAGTGCTGTTCTCTGTTCTACGAAGACTGAGGCTATTTAGCTACCCTCTGGTCCACCCTGCTGTTTATTATGCTTTTGGGGACACGAGGACAAGCCAACAGTCCCAACTTTGATCTCCCTCACTCTCTCAAAGAGCTGCCAAGTCTCCTTCATAAAGGTGGCTGCATATGAGCTGCGGGCAGAATATTCCTGCTTGGAAAATCACTTACAGCCGCACCTTCAGGGGACACAGGGTTTCAGAGTCATACCAAAATAAAAGTTTGCATGTCAGTCATGCAAGAATTCTGGGAACGTATAGAGTCTATATAGACAAGCACACGTGTTCACCACGCACTGGGTGGGAAGAGAAGCGTAAAGGCATCTTGCCCCACTGCTGCAAGCAGAAAGCAGCGCAGGTTTACACAACCCTGTTTTCACCAACCTGCCACAAGAATATTAATGGATAAATACCAAGACCAAAAATACTAATGAGTACAAAAGCCATGTAATCATTTTCCGAGATTAAATCCATCTGTCCAACAGAATCCATCTGTCCAAGGAGCTTATTAAGGCTGGAATAAGTCTTTTATTAGTCGGGTTACTAAGATCCAAGCTTTATCTCTGTCACCTTCGAGGCCCCCCAGGCAGAGCTGGCCGCCCCCCGCACAGCCAGGCTTTGCCATGGCTCCTGCTGCACCGGGTCCCCTGCACCTCCCAGCTCCACGCAGCAAAACCATGGAAGCAGAGGGTCCCTTTCTCCTTCTCTTGCCCTGCTTAACTGAGTTCAGACGTTTGATGCTCAAAAGGGAAAAAGCGATGCTCTGAATTACTCTTCTCGCCCATAAAAAACAGGAAGGACCCCGGTGCAAGTGCCCCAACCTCGGCAGAGTCTGAGCTTTCAGCCGCGGCACAATCCCACCTCTGTGCCCCACTAGCTATGAAGGGAGTCACTCAAACCCAAACCCAGGCTAAAAGAAGGCGAGTAATGTCTTCATAAGCCCACGAGGGCACGGTCCCAGTGGTCGGCCTTGCCTTGCCAAAGAGCAGCAAAGCAGGAGGCGAACAGTGCCTCGTCAGTCTCCCGGGCCGCTATTCAGAAGCTGGCAGGCAACTGGGAAGCCAAGAGACTGCTAAATTTCAGCTTTGTTCGCTGCTTGGCACAGCCAGGAGCGGTGGCCCAGGGAGGCCGGCACCAGGAACATTTATAGGAAAAGGGTCTCCCAAAAATGGAAAGGAGAGGAGGAGTGGCTAAACAGAGGCATATTCCCACCACGGATGCCAGAAAAGAAAGGAAATGACCAGACAGATTAAAAAAAAAAAAAAAAAATTTGCCCGAAGCAATTTAAGGGAGGTTACAGCAGGCAAGAATAAAAGGGCATAGATCAGTTTAATTTGGAAGGGAAATTGCAGCAAGAGCACCTACCAGGTTGCAATTTAGGGTTTTTTAGCTTGTTTAAATATAAGACATCCATCAACAATATGTTCCATTGATAATATAAGGCACAACTCTTGCTCCTTTGCACGGATGCATTGGGGGTTTATTTATTCTTCCCAAACCCTACAAGAACTTTTTCCTGCATTTTATAAACTCTCTATAAAATACAGAAATACATGTTTACAGGCTGACAAACTACCAGCTGATATACCACAGCAGACAAGAAACAGCAACAGGAAGAATTAAGTCAAAACACCCCAAAGCAGTGGCATGTCCACATTTACTGCTCATGATCTCTGCTACAGGAGGCCAAAGAACGCTTCACAAACTCACTGCCGCATCAGCCAGGACACCGAGCAGAAGCCACTGCTGTAATTACTGTGCTTTAAAGACAAACTACATCAACAACAACACACGCTCTATTGAAAAGAGGAGGATGATAATTGCTTTGATTTTAAGCACTGCACAAACAGAGATGGGGAAGATGAGCAACACAAATCCCCAACCCTCTGTGGCGGTGCCTCTAAGCCGTTACAACGGTGGACCATTAAGACAGCGGTAGACCATTAAGACAGTAGATGGGGCAGATGGGGAGGATCTGTAGCACACAACCAAGCCCTGAACCCAGCCTATGTTTTCTGTAGTTCAGCGGGTGTTTGTGCACATCCATAAAACAAGATCTCTACATCAAGACAGCCCTGGAGTTACTCTTTTACCCCCAAACTGCTCATCCTCCTTCGCATTTGAAAACACTGGATGAAGTGGAGTGCATCCAGCACAACCACACGCGCACGAATTTCATGTGAGCGCATGCATACCAGAGAGTGAAAAGAGGGAAGAGCCTGTATCTCACTCGTCATCAGGGCAGACAGGTTGGAAAAGCTTTCTGTGAAACTCCACCGTGGCCCAGGATACACGTCCCAAGAGCCAGTATGGTGTAACGCTGTACCTGACCCATTTCACCCATTTGACTGGGCTTATTTTAGCACAGTGAGATAAGCTGAAAAAGAGTTGTTCGTTTTCACACATGTATGTAACCATGCCTTCTCACCCTCCCAATTAAAAGGAAGAAATGCAAATTTTCCTTCCATCACTTAAGTCACCAGAACCACTTATTTCTCCAAAATCTAGATTGAAAAAAATCAGTAAGATACAGCCAAAATTTCATGTTAGACCATATCTAAAACCAAAACAACTGAGGGCTCTACATTTTGTACCAGATCATACGATTTTCTTTCTCACATTTCCTGCCTTCCAAGAGGAAATAAACAGAGATAATAGGCAGTGAGATGTGATGAGGAAAATAACCACCAGTGAGTGCAACCTATAAAAAAATTAATTTGTTTCCATAATTTCCACAACACTAATCTACCCCAATATTTCACAAATCTGTAAGAGAATTACTGCCTTGACTTGTTCAAGAATTTTTTCTTTATGGGGTCCCTAACTGTTAAAGATTAAACATATTTAATAATAAATCTACAAAACCTACAGTTTCATGTATAAATAGCTCCTCATCTTCTAACCAAGGGGAAGTACATTCCTTCAAATCATGATGCTCTTCTAGGTTTTGGTTACGCTGTTCAGGCTGAGTCAAGCTCAACTTCTGCTTTGGCAGACATGCCCCTTTCTGCATCTGGTCCAGAAGCATTTTACATTTGCATGTGATACACCTTCAGGCCTCCCTCTGAAGTCATTCCCTCCTTCCCCCCAAATTTACATATACAGAGAGTCTTCATCAGGATGACAAAGCCCCAGTAACATTTACTCTGCACTAAAGGCGGAAAAGAAAGGGGGGAAAAGGAGAAAAGGGGAAAAAGAAAGAGGGAAA
>JAVKLA010000057.1:6759831-6787808 GCA_034782735.1 Sagittarius serpentarius
CCCCCCCCCCCCCCCCCCCCCCCGCCCCCCCCCCCCCCCCCGCCAATTGAATGATTTGTCAGCAGCGAACCCACGTGCATGCCTTCCCGCCACGGGGATTTCTGCACATCGAGGGATACCAACAGCTACACTGCAAGTGCTGCCAGAACGCAAAGAATTCAAGTCCAACAGCTGGACCGTGGCTAGGCTGGAGCAACCTACCACCATCCTAATGGCTGCAACTAAGTTACCATAGCACTGGTTTTTATTTTTTTTAAATGCTCCCTTAAAAAAAAAGACACAGAGGTACCTAGCACTTGCCCTTGTTTAAAATCTTTCCATCATAAAATGAAAGAATTTGCTTCCTGGCAGAGTTCAAGATTAAAAGCCGCATTCAATATCAGAATCTTTTAGCAATGCTTGCAATTAGACACTTTTGTTGATAACCTCAGCCTAAGCAGAAGTATAAACCGACAGAGGTGTAAAACACAAAGACATAAAATCGCGCATTGAGGATTTTTTTGTAGCTCCGTCTTATGTGGGTCAATCCACAGAGCGTACAGGTCCTCTATGTCCCAACTGCCCCTCACACACACACTGATTAGACTTTGAGGTGCACATTCTGAGATACCTCTAGTTACAGATTAGCTAAGGATTCAGCAATGCAAAACTTTTCTTTAAAAAATGTTCTCTCTTCCAACGCTGCACTGGGGAGAGTTATTAACAAACACAGTAAAGCAACCCTCCAGCCATTAATTTTAGCCAACATTCATTTCAACCACCTACAGGTCAGACCTTTTCACCTTTAGCTGATCCTACGGCGAAACCTTCCCTGTACTACCTCTGTGAGAGCCTCCACTCCCTTTTGCACTACTCTTTCTTCTTCACCAAAGCTGAAAGAGGGCTACTCCAGGAAACAAAAACTACATTTACATTTCCACTGCTTGTCCAGCATGTAATTCATTTTTGAGGTAACTTCAGAGCATTTATTAGCGCAGATACACGCAACGTCTCCAGCTGCCAGATGGCTAAGCAGGCGAGGCGCAAGCGAGGAGCCGGGATGCTCCTCTGGTAAGCAGCAACTCCAAGCAGGAGTTTTGTCTTCAGCTCTCCTTCTGAGTCACCCGTCTGAGACTCGCAGCACAGGGTCATGGCCCCAGGCAAGTCAAGAGTGATGTCTAAAGGAAAAAGGGAACATTTCAAGACCTTTTCTTTTTGGTTGGGGTTTTCTTCTGGTGTGTGCATGTGTGTTAATCATCTTATTTACGAGGGGTAGTCACTCCACCTACAGACAAGATCGGCGCTGGCTTTTCTCCTACTATTGCTACCAAGCATGTCTTTTAACAGTATTCGCTGACCCACCATATGAAACAGCAACTAAGTAAGTCAGACAGGGGAGTGTAGCACTAACCAAATCCAGAACTGCGCAACCAGGAGCAGAGGCTGCACAATAACCTGCACAAAAGGTTGGCTGTATGAGAGGCACAGTACAACACGTGGGCGCAAATCAGGACACGCTGTGACAGAAACTCAGCACACAAGAAAACACATTCACAGATGACACAGCACAGAGAAAACCCAACTTGCGTGGTGACACTTCTGATGACAGGTTTTCTTTTACTTGTATCGCCATGACGTCACCACCTGCAGTTAACTGCATTGTGAAACAATCCCCTCTCAAAGGTGTTTTCGAGCGATGCCAAGGATGCCTTAAGCTAAGTAAGTACAACAGATCAGAATCCTTGACTTTAAAGGAAACATGAAGGCTGTGTTTCTAGGAATGGAAATGAAACACCTGCGCATTCAGAAACATGGGAACATTACAAAAACACAGAGGAAGTATGAAGCTCCCCCACTGGAATTTCTAAGTTTTTCTTAATGAATATGCAATGCAATATTCAGTGAAAGAGTAACCATTTGGTGAAAAACAAGTCTCAGCTGCAAGATTTCTGTTTAGAGCACTCTATGGCCACCTTTTCAAGGCCAGTGCCGAGTACCACATGCAGTCTAACACTCAGCAAGCAGCGTCAGGCCATACTACAAAGCCCTCCTAGGTCCAAACAGATGCTATACTGATCCAGACAAGAAACTAAGGCATCTAAGATCGCAGCCTGAGGCTCCAGGCAGTGCCGAGCCTGCAGCGCTCGTGCTGCTCTCGGTGAGCTGTGCAAGACCTCCCAGGGACCACCCTGGAGGGCTGGCACCACTCAGGTGCTTTTGCTGGGAATCAGACGGCAAAATGAGCATGTTTTCACATGCCAACAGGATTTGGGCCGTAGGGCGGTTGTTATATTTCAGTGGGTGAGCTATCTGACGCCGGGTGAGAAGCCTCACGCTTCAACCTGCGTGCAAGGTTAAAAGCTGAGTTGAACTGCACAGTATTTATGAAACACTGCGGGGAAGAAAATCAATAGCATCACATTTAGAGCCATTGTTCATGGTGTCGTACGCAAAACCTTCACCACTGCCAGGCTGGGTGATCGTGCCGGTAGGGTCCAGTTCTGCCTTGTGTTCCCCAAAGCACTACGTAGTTAAACTTAGTTCTACAAAAACAAATTATGATTAGATAGTACACAAGTACCCTCACCTCCCGTCTAACAACTATACAATCCCTTTCGTAGATAACCCAGTTTTGGCATTTGGCTATACATCATCTTTTCAAAGTTCACAGCAAAAAGAAAAAAATAGTAAGATAAATTGCAATGTTTTTCCAATACCGTCAAAAAACATAGCCCATTTTTCTGCAACCCTGGGGCTCAGCTGTTTAGACCTTAATCACAAAAAGGTACATAGCTCTCAGGTGGGGAAAAGGGATGTGAGGAAAAGACAAAACTGTATCCGTAACTCCCCTATTTTGCTTTAACCTCCAGCGATTACCCATCTCCACAGCGGGAATCCAGAAAATGTCTTTTCCTGCATACCCTCGTCCTCCTCTTGCCTTCAGCCTCACCCACCTGAGGGCTGCACACCTGAGGGATGCTTGGCTTGCGAGGGGAAAAAAGGGTACACTTAAGGACGGAAGATCCTCGGTTCAAACAAATGAATGGGCTGCACTGCCAAAATACAATCTCAGGGAAAAACCTATCAAGAATGTTGCCCACCCTTACTACAGCCTCTGGGTAAAACTAAATGATGTATCAGTTTTCTGATGTGGGGTTTGCATCTTGATTTCATCTCCCATCAAGAAACAACAACAATAACAAAAAAAGGGGGGAATTCGGTATTGCGCTGGCCAGTACATCCGCTATCCCACAGACACAGGGAATGGGAGGAGGAGGAGGGAAAAGGGGCGGCAGGTTTTCCTACCGCTCTTCAGGCAGGGGCTAGAGAAGCTATCAACTGAACAGGATTTGGGGTTTGCCTCACTCTGACAAGGGCCCATGTGACATTTCCTCAGGAGCAGCAGCATACAACCGAAACTTTTCAAAACAAAGCTGAGAGCGCCTGTGAGCGCAGCCTCACAAGCCCACTCGAGGGAGACAAGATGGCTGCGGGGTGCTCCTGATGAGCAGTATCAAGAACCATTCATTCGGGGGCTGAGCTGTACTCCGGAGAAAGAGGCCTAGATGTTTATCTTCACGGCATAGGCGAGACTTGAGGGACCTCCCTTCAACACTCCGGCCTGACATTTTTAATCTAGATTTTGTGTATTTACAAGCGCTCTGACTCCAAAGCAAATAGTTTCCAGCCGACCCGGAGCCCCAGCAAGGGTGACGGGGGCCTCATCCGCCCGAGCAGCGGTTTGCCAGGGCAGCAAGCCCGACACACCGCACCCCCAGCACGCTCACAGAGGCGGGTAAAACCCTCTTTCGGCTGGGTAAAACCCTCTTTCTTTCGGCTGGGTCCGCGCCATCATGGCCGTCCCCCGGCGAGGCGAGCCGTGCAAGCGGCGCCGCGTTGCAGAGGCTTTGCCAGCGCGCCCGTGCCAGCTGGGGACTGTACCTTTCCCCACGCGCCTGCCAGAGCAAACCAGCCAGCAAGCACCCGTGGGGCAGGCAAAGCCCGCCGCCTCCCCACCCCAAAATGCCGGCGAGAAGCCGGTGGCCGGCCAGCCGTGTTTCTCTTGCATTAGCCAGAGCTCAGACTCCCTGCCAGCTTTCCACTGGCTGCAGGAGGAGAGGGATACCCAAACCAGCGCAAAGCCCCGTCAGTGGGAAGATAACCTGTTTAAAAAAAACAAAACAAAAAGAAAAAAAAAAACCAAAAAACCAAAACCGATAACAACCCATAAACAAATGCAGATTTGAAAAAAAACAGGTTTGAACCAGCAGAGTTTGCACTGCGAGGATTCAGCACTTCTGATCCGGCATTAAAGGGCCCTAAAACCAGCTTCCGCAAATTGTCAATCTCCAGCCACAGTTTCCCAAGCGCCCGTTTCGACAGCGGGGCCAAGCCCAGCATCCCTTCTCCCTCCTGCCCTCCCTCCCCGCCGCCCCGGCTGCTGCCGCTTTGCGCAGCTGCACGGGGACTGCAATTCAGTTTGCAGCCCGGCTGCGGGGACGGTGGCGGGGCAGGGACGAGCTCTCCCAGCTGACGCTTCTGCTGAAAGAAATGCCCGAGAAACAGCCACATTTAAATTTGGGGGGTTAAATTTTGAGTCTCCCCTCCAAAGAAGAGCATTAAGGGTGGCAGTGTCCCCTTACTTTCTGACTCGAACCCTGTAAGGGTAAAACCCAAGAAGAAAAATTAAATGTGAACACAAGTGAAGCCAACGTCATTGTGCGGTAAATCCCTCACAAACTGAATTATTCCCCACACTCCGCCTCTTTTCTAAGCTTGCTTAGACTTTAATTATTTGCAAGGTAAGTGCCAGCTTTCCTCCACAGACACACCTAGCACGTCACAGGGGCTGTGTCCCTCACTACTCCCAGCCTGCACAAAAATAAGGCAACAGAGTGCTGCTTCTTACAAATGCGTTAATAATTTCCTCCTTGCTACATCATGTTCTTCGTGTTCCTTTTTTTTTTTTTTTTTTTTAAACGTTTGAAAACTTCTGCTCTTTTCAAGGAGGGGAAAGTTGGAACAAGTGGAATACAAAGATGGCGAGAGGGCAGGAAGCTGTGGATGGGCACGTAGGCTCTTGAATGCAGTAGCTGATCACAGCAGAGGGCACACTGTTTGTGAAATAACCATGCCATCTATTATTATAATTACAGTCAGAATTTATAATGTTGAAAACCCCATACAGATAAACAAACAAACAATCTCATCATGAGGCGACGCAGACACCCAGCTCTCCCAGCCAAATCAGAGGGAGAGGATTTCCATATCTAAGAAACAGCTGAGTACTCAAGAGCCAGTATTGTACTGTATTTATTTCCGAAAGCCACTTGGTCTGAACCACCACCTCCCAAGCACAGTTCCCCTCCAAACTCACCTAACAGCTGTGGACTTGGTTCAGGAATTACCAGGGGTAGACCAAAGTCACACTCCTCATCCTCTTCACAAAGCAATCTGAGCCGGGGAAATTATGGGGCTGGAGGGAGGGAACACATCTGTCCTAATTCAGGGCAACTAACTGCTAGTTTCAGCTAGTCACCTTTTGATCAGGGTCTAAGACAGGTCAGATGAATCACCTGGAAGCACCTACACCTCTCTCAACCATAGATGCAACCAAGTCTGAGTAAACAGGTAAACCTTAGACGTTAATTGCAGGTGTCCGAGACTCAAAAGTGAGGAGGCTCTGTGCACACGGTGCCAAAATTACACCACTATATTTAGCAAAATAAAAATGGAAAGCAGTCAAAAAAAGAAAGGGAGGGGGGAAATAACTCCTTGACTTTTCAAAGGATGAAAAGGCAAACAAGTACACCAGGCAGATATGATTTTTTTTTTCCAACATTCGTTATTTTTCCACTTTTCTTTCTGCCCTAAGTGCAAACACACTGGAAAATCTCCAAATTTCACTGTAACTTCCATAAACGTTGTACCTCTATATTCAGCTGTGTGTTTCAGTGGGTCAACACTCTTGATCCAAGACTCTCATTAAGGCACAGTGCATATTACAAAAATAGCCACATTTAAATAAGCACGGTTGTGTAACATTATGCAGTAAAGTTCCAATATAACCTGGTTTATTCCTGCTAGCCTGGATAGAAGAGACAGGTTATAATTACATTAAGAAACCTCTTCTTTAACCCTGAAGAGACCTAAAGAAGATAAGCTTTGTCGACATTTGGGCTTTCTGTTCTGGTTTTCTGTTTTGCTTCTGCTGTCAATTTAAGGCAGAAATGTGTATCACAGCACTTAAGCCAACCCATAATTCATGGCAGCATCCAGAGCTGATTAGTCCTGTTGTATAATCAGGTCTCCTTGATACATCAGGGGACTACTATTCATGCAGGAGGAACTTACTGTGCCACTTTCACCATAAGCTGTATTAGACAGGATCCTTTTTTGCCTGTTATTAACCTGATCAAAGCTACTGATTGATACAGGAACTAAAAATGAATACATGCACACGTATGTCCAAGGGACAGCTCTCACAGCTCCATACATTGAGGGGAGGGCACTGATTTAGAAGTCCCGATTTTAAAGATGCTGGCAGCCTGCCAGAGCAGTTAGCATTATCTCTTTAGTACGTTAACATGCATGATTTATATTATTCTGATGTGCAGTACACACACAGTTCTCTCATACACTGAAAAATTCATGGTAACGACACGGAGGACACCAAGCAACAACACAGCAGTGAGAGCTCTTAGAAGCTGCATGAAACACTTGAACAGGAATATTCCACACACAGCTTTAACTCAACATACTAATTCAACCTCTCTGCATTACGTCCACCCTTCTATTCATCCTCCTTTTGTTGTCTTACCTTTTGAGTCAAAATTAGCACTTCATGTGATTTCACCGTTCAAACCCTGGTTAAGATGTAGCTCACCCTTTCCAGCAAAGAGAAGAATAGGTAAAAGCACAGCACAAGCTACCAGACCATTCCAGCAAACTTCTATTTGCTTTTTGTTATTTTCCAGCCTATGTGAACATTTCACCCCCAGATATAGAAAGAAACAGTTCTGGGCCCAATTTGCTGTAATTTTGTAAAAGGAATGCTGAACAGAGGCAGACAGATAGACAGATAACTATTTTCTAACGATAAGTGTACAGCAACTCAGCACTGACCTGCTGAAAAATCCTACTCCGTGCATCCTAGTACTTCCACATTGTCATGTGAATGACTTTGGGCCTGATCTCGTAAGTACACCCATGTGCCAGCAAACCATTCTCTGTCCCAATCCTCCACCTTCCTGAACCAAACATTCAAGCATAAAGTCAAGCCCAGAGCTCAGCTCCCAAATGAAGGTTCAGCAGCAGCTGAAGGGCACTCTGCTTTAGTGCTGGGCTCAGTACAGCAAAACCGTACTGAACAGTGAAAACAGCTGAAATAAAGAAAGTGGCAATCACCTGAAACTATTTTTGGTCCTCATTCAGTCCATCTTCCTGACTTAATGATTTGGGGCAAACAACAACTAACAGAGTTCTCTGCTCCCAGCGCATCACTGGCAAAGGCTATGCCGGGGCGAGCACCAGCCTCCTTAGGAAAACAGTTACAAAGCTTTCTCCCAGTTTAGCATCTTTAATTTCTGTTTAAGTTGATTAGATTTGTGATTTGGGAGTGAGAAGAATCAAAAATGAAAAGGCAAATGCTAGGCTCCAGGTCAGGATTAACCCCAAAGGCAGCACCGCAAGGTAAAGGAGTTAATTTCCAAAGTGGCGATGTCCCTTAGAGCAGGCAGTTTAAAATCACTGCCTGGCACTTCTGCTTTCTCATCATCGAGCAAAAAAGAAAACACCACTTCACCATGGGAAAGTAGAGAAACATTATGAATAGTTACCACGGTGTTCCTTGATTTTTCCTCTAGTCTGAGAAAGGAAAAAGCAAGAGATGGTTTGGACCTACAAATCACTGGGGCAGACAGGCCTGATCAAGGAGGGAGCTTTCTGTTCCCATCAAGCACAGTATCTACCGAAGTATTCAACTCCCTCTGATCCTCAGTCCCTCACTGGGGGTAAAACTGGCACCTATCAACAGCATCTCCTCAGTTCAGCCTGCCCCCCACCCCGTCCCTCGGCAGTGCTGAGGCACTCTTTTTTTCCTGAAAGTACACCGTCGGGAGGGGTCTGAAGCGGGTGCTAGCACCCCCATCTCCCCTCTTCCAGGTGGAAGAACTACCATTAACAACCAACTCTTCAACCTCTCTTTCACCCAAACAGTATTTCAGTATTCCTAGATGTGCAGATCTGAGACTTCTTAGAAAACACTGTATGTGATGACGTATCACACAAAGCCGTATGCATCATAACATCTCCTTCCCAAACCAATCAAACATTCATTCATTCATGCAAAGTATTAAAATTTGAATGAGAGAGCGGGATCAATTCTACCAAGACTTTCCTACAGCACAGCGGTTGGAGTAGCCTTCGGGGGGCACGAGATAAGGGATCACATCCCCGAAGAGCTTGAATCCCAATTCCCAGGTAGCCAAGTGCTCTTCCTAAGGTGCTACAGAAGCTCCGCCAGCATTCCCCGTGTTTTGTGAGTGCTCGCATCGCTGCCTTCAGGGCTGCAGAGAGCCCTCGCACAGAGTGATTTCCTGTTGCCCAAAGGTAAGCCTTAAACTCCAGTTACAAGCTTGCTGCACACAACTTTCACCAGCATTTTACTTGCCTGCATACACGGCTCTCCGGTCAGCAGGCTGGTTTTGTTAGATCCATCTTTAAGGCATCTGCTCCCCCAGAGCCTTGTGGGGGTACACAATTTGTGCTGATGGTTTCACATGATAGCAAGGCACTGCCCACAACCTTGCTCGAAGCCTGCTTAGGACATAACCCAAAAACAGAGCAGATATTATGAACACAACATTAGGAAAAGGGTGGGGAAAGAATTATGAGGGCTTAAGCTGCCCAACAACCCCTCCTTTAAAAACTTACTGTGTTTTCTATGGCATAGGTAGTAGAAAACTGCCACTTCCCCTATCATTAGAGGGACTTACCCCAGGTTGGCATGGGGTCAAGTGGGGAACCCATTCATGGGACACCAAACCATATTTCACTCCATTTGCCTCGTAACTGGAAATTCCACCCAGACTTCCCAATTTATCAAATCACTGGCTACCGTGCTTTCCATGCCCACAGTAAAGTCAACACACACACAGAGAGGTGGACTCCATCGAGCAAGAAGAACCAGCATCCTACTTTCCAGTTCCCCCTTTTCGATCAGTGTGTTTTCCAGCCCCATTCCCAGTGACGGTAGCCCTCTTCAGAGCAGAAGAAATCCCCTGGACAAGCAGAAGCAGCTGCCAGGCAGCACATTTTGCAGCCCAGGCCCAGGAAGTCGGCAGGACTTTGACAGAAAGGCACATGGTACAGCAAGTCCTATAAACCCAGGGTCAGAGTCCACCAAGGCCCAGCCATCATCTTAAAAATGGATTTCATGAGTAATTCAGCCTTGACCAGGTGCATACCCATACGTGGGCTTGGCACAGTGTGTTCAAAGCAGTTACCAGAGGACTATTATCAAGATGAAATTGGCACCACTAAACTCGGCCCAGAAGCAAGGGCAACAATCAGCTTGTATAGATGTCATTTATCATCGGTCTTACGGATGAAAGTTAAACGTGCCAATCACACTTCCAGGCACCAAAGCACAAAGAAAGAGAAGATTTGCAAAGACCACCTCAAAAAAACAGTTCATATTGATGCATACATCTGCATTAATATAAAGAAAAAAACCCTTACTCCCTCAGGCACAAGTCAAACATTGTGCAAACAGCTGGACACTGCATTTTAAAAGTGCATTAGGGAAGCGTCACTAAATTGACAGGGCCTGTGGAGGAGGATGCTGTGGTTGTCAGGGGTACCCCTATGAGGTTGGGTTGACGCTGCCTTCTCGGAGGCAAGGAGAGCTTGCTTGAGCAATTTGCCTAATGCTGAATCTATTTTAAGAGCAGTGACCCAGATCTTTGTTTTGTCAGCAGACGACTTGTATAACGGAGATCAATTGACAAGGAGTTAAACCGGCACTGCGCAACGCCAAGGTGCTGACGAGCATCGGTAGAGGCAGGTGACAGAGGAAGGTGCCACCGCTGGGCTCTCCCACTTGAGCTCAAGCTTTCAAACCTGCAGTCAGCCAGAGGGTCACCCATGGCTAACGTAAGCCCTGACGCAGATCAACCCTAATCAGCTATGTGACCATGCCCCTATGACCTGTACCCACGCCGGGAGCATCTTTCCCATGGTCATCCATAGCAGCAGAGTCCTCTTCGAACACATCTGGCCTCAGAGGAAGGAGCGGGGTGAGCCAGAGCCCTTCAGCAGGAGTTTCACCAGTGTTTTGCCTACAGCAAACACATCCTCTACCCAGTCATACATAACCTCCCCCGTGTTTCCTGAGAAACGAGGATCTGCCTGATCCCTCCTGCCTTGGGCAGAGACAGGTAAGAGGGAAATGGCCGAGCCAGTGCCTGCAGGTGAGCCAGCCACTCGGCTGCAGCTCAGGGGTATGAACCACTCCATCGGCACTCACCGTCAGAAGGAGCTGCAGACTGAGGAGACATACAGCCTTCACAAGTATCCTTAGACACTCGTCTGATCTGAAGCATGCTTTTTATTACCGGTGATTAACACACAACTGAACGCTTGGCAAATCCGGAGGGGAGGGACTTTGCGGAGGCCCTGAGGCTGAGGGAAAAGGAGGGTTGCTAGCAGGTGGCTGGAGAAGACCAAGCTACTCAGGTGGCTTGTACTGTATTTTTTGGTCTGGGAAGGTCTTTTGTTTTAGCTGTCTCCAGCATTTCTTAAATACCTACAGCCTTACGGAAAACAGACTGAAGAAAGATTAATTTTGCAAGTATTGAATATTCTGAAGGATGGAGAATGCAAAACTCGGAGACCATGAAAATATCATTAGGGGAGGGGGACAAAAAAAAAAAAAAAAAAAAAAAAAGAAATCACAGAAGTCATCTCTGGGAAGGGTCTCTCGAGAGACAAACAGCTGCAGACCTGGTCAAAATAAGGAGAAACAGGGAAAGACTGTCAACTTAACCACCAGCTTGCACTCCTAGGCAGGTGAAAGTATTTTTAACAGCCCTGCTTTGCACAGGAATGTGTTGATTCCTCACAACAAAATATCACAATTGCTCACATGGGATCAGTGCTTTTCCCTTAAAAATTTGTGGTTTTGCTAGGAAAGATACCCACACTGTGACTAAGCAAACCAAGTTCTCTCTGGGGTGGATTTATTTTTTTTTTTCTTACCCTCTGCAGTCCACAGTCTGCCGGCCCAAAGCTCGTGAGTGATAAAGCAGCAGCAAGAATAGACTGTCTGAAACAGCTACAAGCAACTGCTTATGGCTGGGTTGTTGTTTTTTTTTTCCCCTTGACCTGCTTCTCCATTCAGTATTTTGAGAACACCACCACACTGTCCGACATAAATCACACGGGGAGATAATGCGGGTGCATCTGCTCAGCAGAAATCGCCTATGCCCGTGTCTCCCCAGCAAGGCAAGTTTATACAAACGCTGGAAATGCAAAGCAGGGAGCAGGTGAAAGGTCCGACCTTTGCTCAGCTGGGAGCGGGGGGAAGAAAGCAAACAGGCACGGCAGCCAGCGGCACTTAGATGCTTACAGCCCACAGACGGGCAAATACCCTCCAAATATAACTCAACAGGAGAGGAAGATCCAAAACCCTGCTTGAAAACGCACAGGGAGAATTATAGCCTCTCTCCAGCCCGAAAAAAATCCCTAAATATTTTCTGACCAACAGCAACATAAAAATAAAATAAAAATAAAATAAAAATAAAATAAAAATAAAATAAAAATAAAATAAAAATAAAATAAAAATAAAATAAAAATATGAGCAAATACCTCCCTACCACTCCTCCCTCCCTGCCCCACCATCCCTGGAAGCACCAGCTACTAACAACTCTATAGCAGATTGCTGCCAACAGCAGAGAAAGAAAGGGTTCACTAGAAACAAATACACACACTTGCACTTTTAATAACAGATTTTTAATAAAGTATAGGAAGTGGCAATAAAACCAACCTCACGCTAATACAATAAAGTTAATCAAATATTTCTGAAGCAACAAACTTCGGGGCCAGAGCTTTCTGGACCTCCCAGAGTGGGATACATAGCCTTACGGCCAGCTCCGCAGGGATCGCTCTGCCCATCACCAGGACGCGGCTACAGCCAATTATACCCAAGTGCTCATTCCACGATGAAACAGGATCATCGTGGGGGCCGGGGCAGGGAGCAGAAAAAAGGGAAGATGAAGAAAAATGTCAGAATCCTGCAGGCTTCAAAAAATCTAAAGTAATTAAAACCACGCAGAATTCAAGTCTACTACACATTTATCAAATATTTAATACAGAAAACCCTTAAGCGTGCTGCTGTCAACTCAGCTTGAGAGAAATGTGCTCCTTTCCTAGCATATGGCTTAATCTGTTCCCAGGATGCATTTCTTTACTCAGTAATTTCAGTTTGAACAGAAATGAACTGTGGATGTATATTTTAGCTAAACGACTGCCTTTCTTTAAACAGACCCTGGGTAAAAGGAGCATCAACCTCATCTCCTTCTGCCTGTTCAGCACCGCTTATCAGTGAGATGAAGGAGTCTCTTTTCAGAGTGCGCCCTTTAATCCTTCTGGTGCCTAAATGTGAAGCTCCAGCAGTGCAATGCCCCTGGAGCGGGACGTGTGTGTCGTGTCCCTCCGGCTCTAATCTTCAATCAATTCCAGCACGGAGAGCATGAAACACAACAGGTTAAATTCAGCAGAGCAGAACAAACAGGATCCGTGTCCGAGGGCAAGAACATCTCTCTCCTGAGTTTGTTCTAGCAATCCAAACACTTCAAGGGGTCAAGTTTGAAACCTGCTGCAATTTAAACTCTTCCCAAGAACGTAACCCGCTTTCAGCAATTCCTGCATGGGATGGCTCCAGATCAGTGGAGGGAATTGAGCAACTCCCAAGTACTCAGGCACCTACATTATTAGTGAATTTGCCATATAGGAACAAGTAACAATGATTAGAGCCTTTTGCCTACCCAGTGCATTACAGAGGTCAGCACCAACCCCTCTAAGTAACAGACCTGTCCTCTTGCCTGGACTTGCTGCTATTTTTTGTCCAGTTAAATCTTCAAGAAACACAGTCCTGAAGTAACCATACAGCAGCCTGTACCTTCCCTTAATGCCTTTTCAGCCTGCTAGGCCGGTACACACCACACGCAAACAGTTTTGCCCTGGAACCGGCGCAGCTCCTCAGCAAATGAATCTCTGACCAGATGGTGGTCTCAACAGAAACTCCTCTAAGTACCTCCTAATACCTAAAAAACAGACTTGGCTCAATCCTTCCACAACTGTCAGCTCCTTGCAGATCAAGGGAGTCTGAGAGGGGAGGAGGGCATCTTAAAAAGCAGCTTGAGCGATAGATGCCATCGTGGTTTTCCTGGAAGAAAGGCTATGCGAGTATATTCAAAACTGCAGATACCCAAGTGGGAAAGTTTTGATCTTTATTATTTGTTGCCCGCTGCCACCAGAGAGACCACTGCATTACTATCCAGCATCTGAAAGACTGAATAAGGATACAGTGGCAACCAGCATGCATAATGCTGGAGAGGAGATGTACGTCAGCTTTTTCTTCGTCCCCTGCTGCTCACAATATGGCATAAGGCCACAGACACCCTTACGCACGCCTCAATTCATCCACAAGGTGAGAAAAATCTGAATAGCTAACTAATTTTACTTCACCTGGTAAACCTGGCAGGCTGGGAAACCATGAGTATAGTAAGCCCAGCGTGTCCGGCAGCTCTCCCACCCGCTCCGCTCCCGGCGAGGGCAGGAAAAGCCGCTCCTGGGCAGTACGGTCCCAATCGAAGCAGAAGGACAGGCGGCTCCCAAGGGGAGAGCACCCCTCCTGCGCAGGGAACGGATGGCGCCGGCCGCATTCGGGGAGGAGAAGCACAAGCGGCAAGGCAAACAGTGACTAAGCTCCAGGCTCCAAGGGCAGTCACCCCACGTTTAAAGAAAGCTTCCCCCACCAAGCGTGATTATCATCCCGATGAAGTAAATGAAGCGTTTCTTAAGGCCGCGACGCCCACGCAGTCTCGGGGGGACGATCGCCCGGGCCAACCCACAGAACCAGCGACAGGATGCGGCGGCACTCCACGGGGAAGCTGCAAGCCAACGAGCTGAAGTCAGACCCGTGAGGACGACCTGCTCTCCTCCCTCGGTTCCCCCGCTCCCTCTCTACCAGTTGCCTAACACTTACGGTCTTACGCGCTGTGTTTACAGAGCCACTAGGCACCTCCTTATACCTAAAGGACTGGGAAACAGAATTCATGTATACTAAACGTCCGACAGTGAACCGCATGAGCATCTTAAAGTCGCATCAAATTTTGAAAAGCCAGAAGCACTGCAACAAAGCGGTCAAACTGGGGTGGTGGGGAGCGATGGTACTCTCCCAGATGGCAGTGCTGGTAAAATCTGTTGCAGGAGGAGAAAATTTTAGAAAAGGTTGTATTAAAATTTAAACCAGTCCTTCTCCTTCTATCTTTCTGACAGAATGTCTTCTTTTACCTGCCACACCCAACCTCAAAACAAGTATCAGCTAAACTACAGTCTATCCAGCTCAATACTGCATTTTCCTCTCCTGAATATAACTAACAGCCACCTCCAGTTTAAAAAGAGACTCCTTAAACTAACAGCTGCATCAGAATCAGCACTGAAATGCCTTGAGACCTTTTGCTTAAACCCACACTTTGAAAAGTCATGACGGAGTTCATTTTCCTAAGTTGGAAGACAGAAGAAAGTGAAACGTTTTGCTAAAATTCATTCTGCGTATGTGTAAGAAAGCTCCCCTCTGGAAATGCATTTTGCAAAATCATGCAGAGAAATAGCATGAAGCCATTCTCTCTGTAAAAGAGCAAACTGATTTGCAGAGGCTGGGTTTGAGGCTTAAAGGGGCAATTCAGAGATAAGAAGGCACTTTAATATTGTTTTTACATGAAGAGTTTCCCAGAACCCTGTAAGACACCTGTCCTAAATGTTTATCCACACATTGGTTAAAAGCCTTTGCTTTGTTTGCACTCTGCATCAGCACTTCCTTCCAGTAGCTTTGTAAAAAAAAAAAAAAAAAAAAGAAAAAAAAAATCCAAAACAAAACAAATCCCAACAAAGTCCACTTGGTAACTGAGCAGAAGGTTGTATTTCGGCAATGGATACAAACAGTGCAGAAGTGAATCAGCTACTGCACGTTTTGGGAAGGACAGCCATGCCTGTCCTGGGAGCACCGCACCGTCGCACCTCTCCCCTGTCCGGCCGCCCTTTTACCCTTCCCATGCCAAACAAGTCGGTTGTGCCCCATTTCTTCCCTCCTCCCCGCAAAGAGAGAAACAAAGGGCAGCAGTCTCTAATGGCTCGAGACTGAGGGATCTGGGGCTTGCTTTATTACGTGCTTAACAGAGCACTGAATTACTGGTGGTTATTGCCTAGTTTAACTGCTTTCTTTAAAAGAGAAACATGAGCAAACAAGCACGTGTCATGAAAAAGCCCCTATTCAGACAGGAGCTGACAAGAGAAAAAGCATCCAGGGTTTATGACTGTTTATTAGCAGTTTTGCATTCAGGCACCGGCTGAGGTTGCAGCACAGACTAATGCAAAGATCCCCCCGCCTCGTACACCCCACCTCCTCAGGGGGCTCTCGTCTAGCCCTGGATTTACCACCCGAGGTTAGCACGCACCAAGTACCCGAGGCTTTAACTATACGGGCTTAGCATGTGTCAAGGGCAGCGTGCCTTGTCTAGACAAAGACTTTCAATGCACTTCAGTTAGCATATACAAACCTCACACCTTCAGTCCCAGCAGAGAGAGGAGCCCTGGGAGAGAGCATCCCCGCCGAGCTCCTCCGACTGCCTCCTCCGCCGGCGGGGAACCCCCTGACTTTGGGAGATGGCACCACAGGTTTGTCCGAAAGATGGGGAGGAGGGGGGAATAAGTAATAAATTACCTCAGTGGAGCAAAAAACAGTCCCGAGACCATTTTCCTTCTCTTTTGTGCTCCGCTGACAGGTAACAACTGCGACCCCTCCGCCTCCACCTTGCAAAGGGACAGCACTGCAAGCAGAGGTAAGCCTGAAGCCTTCATCTTGGGCACAGATCTTCCCAGTGCCCAATAAAGAGGGGGTTTAATAGGCTTTCTCCATGGGGAAGCAGGGGGTAGAAGAAGAGCAAACAGGCTCTCTCACTCCCGTCTACCTACTCATCTATTTTTTGTGAAACTTGTAAGGACTTTAGACCCGTACCTCAAACCAAAAAACAGCTGAAGTCAGCCCTGAGGTTGAAAAAGTGTTGAGGACAGGGTAAAACGGACGGAGCCTCATTTCTCTGGAAAGCCAGGGTAAAAAGAGACCACAAAAAAAGATCTAAAGAAGGTACAGAATGCGTGTGATGAAAAAACAAACAAACCTCACTCATCTTGGCAGAACTACAGCCAATACCAGAGGTCACGTGGATTTAACCATATCCTTTCTATTTGTTACTTACTTTTATACCAAAAAAAGAAAAAAGCCACAGACAAGCCTAGAGGAAGAATCGCAAAGGATGATGAGTGTAGAGTTTAGAGGAAGGGAGAGCAGCAGGAGGAATTCACCCACATCAGATGAGTATGAGGGAAGAGAGCAAGAAGGACAAAACAAACCACAGAAAGGGAGAGAAATCTGCCACTGCTTAAAAAAAGGGCAAAAATAGAAAATTCTTTCTATGAGAAAAGATTAAAGAATAAGTCAAAGAAGTTTAAGACATGAGGCACTTCCAAAAAGTGGTATTTCTAGAAACAATACTTTTTTCTCACAAGTCTGATGAGGGAACATTGTCTTGAACCAAAAATGTGCACGTCTTTGCCCACGGCTCTAACCCCAAGCTACAGAGCCAGGCTGATACCCAGTTCACTTCCACTGACTTCAGCGGATGGGGCCTGATCCTGGACAGGCAAAGTACTTCTAGGTTTAGAAAATTAATCTGAACTAAACCAATATAAACCTGAACACTGCAGTAAGAAGGACTACTTCTACCATGCTCTTATTCCACCACACTTCTTTTTCTCTCAAATGACATTTAGGCCTCTTAAATTATAAATACACAGGCGGTCTGCATAACCTGTTATTATTCCTGCCGGCCTAAGACAGCAACGACATTCAAAACATTTCCCTCGAAACATTCAAGTCATGAAATCACGTATTTGTTGAAGAGAAGTTTGGCTTGGGCGCTCACAAGACTTCTTCTGCCGTCACGCAGAACGGTTCCCGAAACTAGGTGGTTTTGCTGACGGCTGTGATTCAGACGCGAGTCCCTAGTCATTTCAGCGTGTTGTTTTTATCATCTTTCAAAGCTGTCCATAGTCACTATTAAAAGAAACCCACAGAATTCAGCGCAGCAGAGGCCAACCCAATCTGCACCCTGCAAAGAAAACCCAGGGCCGAGCATCCTCAGAGCAGCCCCATCCCACTCTCGGGAGGAGCAGCATCCCAAGGTCAGGCTATAAACACGCCTCTCTGGGAAACTCTCTGTACTGCTGCTGGGTGCACGGTGCACAGTCTGCACAGGAAAAAAAGGAATGGCCTTTGAAAGTAGACAAGCTATTAAATTTTTACTAGGTGAAATGTTTACCAAAATAAATCTAGTCCTTTCCACTCTCGGTTATTATCATAACACATATGGTAACTGACATACAATTAATGGAGCTTTAAACCAAGAGTTCTTGGAAGGAAAACACTCTCCAACTTTTCAGCTAACCTTGACAAAAAGCCAGGTTTTGTTAAAGTTCAGCAACACAAGTGGCATTATGAGATTCCCCATTTATTGGGCACCTCTCTCTCTCACAACAAGCACCAGCTCCGAGCAGAGGTGAGAAGCGGCTCTGTCGAGTCAGCGCCATCCACCACCACTGACACAGACCCGCCAGCAGTCAAAGCTCAGCAGACCAAACTGCCACCTCAGGGGTACTCTACCACCCACACCCTCTTCAGTGGGTCTTCACGTACATGTGCCATTTCACATCAGTCAACGGTTCAGATGATGGCACCCGCAAAAAGAATTTCATCTCCTCTTCTCGGAAGTATATTGATCCTGCAGGGTGAACAGATATTAACAGTAACGCAACACTTTAATACCCAAGGCTACTGGCTTTGTTTCCAAACTCCCAAGGATCTACACACTAAGCTGATGACATCTTTACAGATTTGAAATACCGTTCACGTTCCCTTTTCCCATCTTCTCTGATCTGAGTTACAGCGACAGACTAAAACCCACATTATGGTGCTACCGGATCAGTAGATTCTCCAGCAAGTCGATGCTGTATCTCCAAGCCCCGGTGCTTTCAGCACAGCTCTGTACTGTATAAGCAAGCAGGATCCCTCTCCCTGCTGGAATAAAGGAACCAGACACCACCCAAGGCATTTCAGCTGCCTGCTTAACCTTCCCTTCTCCTTTCTGCAATAGGAAATCCTACTGGTGGGGAGCACAAAATAAAACCTTCCCCTTTCCCATATCCCCCCCCGCAACCACACCGTATGTATACAAACCGTATTTCCTTACAACAACAGCACACGCTGACTACATGCTTCGTTATCAAAAAGCTAAGAGGGGCAGAGCAGCAGCAGAAGAGGACGCTCCAAAGTCAAACCCCGATCGCAGCAAGGACTTGATCCGCGACCGAAGCGGCAGTGTCAGTGACAGCAGTTTCATTGCCCGTTTCTCTCTGCCTTCCCCAAGACCCAACGCAAGCGCTGCCACAACACGCGGTCCATGAGAAGGCACCTCCAAACTCAGCAACTTAGCTGGGAAGAAGTCTGCTCAATAACCAATATATTTTTATTCCTGAAGAGGAAACGAGAGCACTCTTCCATTACCTCAGAGCAAACCTAAGGAAAGGTAGCGTTACTCAGGACTGATTTACTGCCTCAGGCCATGCAGAAAACCATAAAGCCAGTGACATATAAGACAAGCAACTCATTCACAAGAACTCTTTGATCTTAAATACAAATAAAATTAGGTCAATATTAAAGATTTTCATTCCTTGCCACATAAGACTTCCACAAAGGCTAAGAAAAGGTTTTCCCATCCTTTCTTTTAACACTCTAGTTATTTAGCAAGTAACATTTCTTTCACATGACTTGAAACATTTTCTCCATATTCACTTGTCATCACTCCAGAATTTAACTCTTGGCGAGAACCTAAAACGCACAGGGGGACCTGCATAAAGCATTCTCCATAGCCCCCAAGGACAAGTCGGATCAGAGAATTTCACTGCATTTCACACAGGGGAAAGGAAGGAGCAAAGCGCACCTTTCCCAACACTCAGATTTTAAAAAAAAAAAAAAAAAAAAAAAAAAAAAAAAAAAAAAGATTTTTCAGTACTTTGTTACTCAAAGCATTCCAGCGATTTTTAACAGATGAAGAGGAGAAAGCCTGTGCTGTCACTATTAATAGGCTGACATTCTTTCTTCCCTCGCAAGACCACACCAGAAACACAGGCGAAGGCGACAATTTCAGGGAGCCTGGAGGCGTGCCAGCTCTGCCAAAGCCAGAGCCCCAACCCCTGCGGCGCAGGGACTCCCCGAACGCGCCCCGGGACGAGCGCATCGGGTGTGAGGTACGGTGCTGGTGTGCAAAACGCCTGCCGTGAGGTCAGGGAGGTCCTTTACATCCGAGACTTCTCCGCTTTTCTCAACGCTGGGCCTTTTGTTCCTTCTCCTGTGACAGTACATCGTTAACTTGATCTGCCGAAATAACAGCGGATTGCAGGATAAGCTAAGGGTGTAGCATCACCTTGCATTTTCAGTTTAACATGCTTGATTCTGTTAGGGTAGCTTTAAAATTTTATTTATTTGCTTTCTAAATCAACCAGGAGCTCTCATACGCAGCAGAAGGCCCCTGAAGCTATCACTGTAATGCGGTATCTGCTCATAAACGTCAATACACCAATTTTAAAGGTATTAACGCTGCTGTTTAGTCACGGTAAAATATCCTAATACCTGCCTCGCCTCTGTTATGGAGAGCAATACAGTTAAATGTGAGCAATTCAGTTCAGGCCTTTCTGCAAAACTCATTTAAACAGAAACCTCACCAGCTGCGAGACCGTACGTAACAATTCCACCGCAAAGACAAGTAAAACAAGGAGGGGCACCACGAGGCTCGCCCTACGAAATCCACCTGCCCAGTCGCCCAAGAACATTTAGCCCCTTCCTCTGGGCGGCCCTTAAGAGACCAGAGGGTCAACATGCAAAGTCTTCCCTCTCTTTGGCCTGGGTGAGCGCGAAAGCTGATCCCAGCTATCACTAAGGCAAAGAAGGGATCCGTTTTCATTAAAGCACAGAACTTTGTGTCCAGAGATTTGGACTGCACCTCTGTCACATACTTCCTGGGTGGCTGGGAATAAATTACATCAGTTGCCCACTGTATTTCCCTCCCACATCCTCACCCCAAAGTAAAACACAGTGGATAACTCGAGTAGCAGAGGAGAAGCACAGGAGAGCTCCGCTTCCTTCTGTGTTTATATGGGAGATTACCATGCAATTGACAGTTCGGTTTAACAAACGGTGCAGAATATGAAACTTCAGGTACTTCAGGAATGTCTGCCATAGCTGCTGAAGGAACATGCAGTATGTTGTCTCAAAAAACCCCAAGTGTTAATTAGAGAAAAGATACTCAGATTTCCAACAGATTGAGATCTTAAAAATAAGATTCACAACCCGACTGAATTCTACTAGCTGAGCTTACAGCTACGGAGAAGCAATACGATGACATGGCGGGGGGGAACAAACCCCCCCAAAAAAACCAAACAGGTTTGATGAGAAAGGATGCCTTGCAGAGAAGCACACCTTTGAAAATACAGCTTGAATGTCAGGCACTTAATTACAACCCTTATCAACATCATCAAAAGAGTTGAAGTATTTCTATAATTCTCTCCTGAAAAACAGTAACCTAGAATAAATGCATTCTCTGTAGAAGTATAATTTATCTGAACAGGAAAGACTCCAGCGCTTACTGCTGAGGGCACAGAGAGGAGACACAAGGCACTGACTGCTTTTCACACTGATAGTTCTTCTCAATCAGATCCCTCAGAAGTTCTGCAGAAAGAAACCTGTCTATATTTAAGTTCCCAGCCTTCGTATAAGAGTGCAGAGATACTGGCTGAGGGCAAACACATTCACCTCTTGGTAAATGCATGCAAAACCAGGTCAGTTATTTGATTCTTCTGGCAAAAGGGATGCTTCCCTTCCAGTGATGGGCAGGAGGGGGTTTACGTGTCATTCACACATCTGCTTACAAAGGCGTCTTCACTCCTACTATACATCCCACATAGAAGATGGGCCGTAGGAGCTACTACATGCATGGTACAGAGTGGGGTCAACCTGTCCAACTTTAGACATCTGGAAGACATACAACCCAGACATTCATCTTAAGTTCCCATTATAATTAACAGACAAAGACTCAGGTAAAGAGCATTTTATCTCATCCTAGAGTAGTTACCTCCAGAGGCCATTCCCTGTCCTATTTCTCTCCGCTGCGAGTCCTAGGGCACACAGCTCAGATTTAGACGGCGAAAGGACAGTAGGCAGCCCACCTCCTTAACCACCTTTCAAAAGTACCGTCCGAGTTCACCGCACAGAAACAAGCTGTAAATTACTGACCAGACATGCGTATCTATAGCTTTCACAACAAAATGCATTTTTCAGCTATCAGGCCGCCATAAAATAACCAGAGGTACACAGCACTATCAGTTTTTTGGAGAAGCACAAAAGAAACTCAGTTAGCGCTCCCAGTCAGCAAACACCTCATCATTATATGCAAACACTGCTGCGCCAGTTCCCCTAAGAATTGTTTTGATTACTGCAGTAACACATGCTAGTGGACTACAGTCAAGAGTCCATCAGCATTTCGATTTTCTTTATGTACCCCCACCTGCAAGGGTTTATAATTCAGCTACAAGTATTCTCTCTTGATGACAGCCTTGCAAGATGGGTACAAGTCATGCTTCCTTTTACGTATTCTATTGAATTTTCCTTATGAAGCACAAAAACTAAGAAAAATAATGACTTGCAATAAGGGGAGGGGGGGGGGGCAGACTTTAAGATACCTAAACCCAAGCACAGCATAGTATACTTTATTATAACACATTAAGGCCCGTGGACCTTAAGCTCTTTCTTTCCTGGGTTTGAAAACAAAACAACCTAATACCATTAGATAGCTAAAAGTGTGGGGTGCAGGTTTTGAGACAAGTTGATTTTGTTTTGAGCTTACTGCTGAAATTAGATTCATGAACTCTTGCCCACTGTCATCCCCTACAGCTACTCTCTCAAAATCCTGGGAAGAAGCAATTGAAGCTACCAGAGCTTAACTGAAGTTGACTGTTGTGTTTTTAAGACTTCAAGTAATTTTTAACAGTTCCAAATGCAAAAAATCCCCCCAAAAAGTGCGTCAGCTTTGAGGTAAACCAGCGGGAATAAACTATTGCCTTGATAGTGCTCAGGAAGTCAATAAAACTCAGATTTGGTGCAACCGAGTATTTCAAGCTGCTGCCATCCTTTCCCCTACCTACATAATGTCCTCCCATTCCAACTCCGTCCTCTGGTGAAGCTGCCAGGTGCAGGAACCAGAGCCAACAAGTCCTTAGCGTGGACTGGTACAACATGAAAAGATGGTAACACAAACATTCAAACCAAAAACGAGCCCAATTTTCAGAGCCCTAGAATGTCCAGTGAAGCTAAGGGGAACTCCACAGGCGTACCGAAAAGAAAAGCCACTTTTGGGGATAATGCAACACAGAGTGAGGAGCCAAAGATGAGGCAGACAGGTGTTACGGATGGACATGAGGACCAGCATCTCCACGTGGAGAGCAGCACTAGAAGAAGGAAAGCCTTCGGAGGCAGGTAAGGAGCAGGGCAGCACCCGTGCCTCCAAAGCTGCAAATGCAAGGCGCCCAGAGGGATCTTTCAGGACTTCCCCGGCCAGGGTGGTGGGAAGGGCATTAAGCAAGCGGACCTCGCCGGCAGCCCCAAAGCCAGGGAGTTACTGGGACGCTGGGGGCAGACAGGGGCAGCGGAGGAAGCAGCCGAGCAGCCATGGCGCACCACCAACAGCCCCAGCGGCCACGTTGCTGACCCCAGCCCACGGCAGCCCTTCTCCGGGAGCAGTGCTCCTTTGCCCCAGGAGGCGTGTGCCGACAGCCCACGCGGCTCCTTCAGCCACAGGTACAAACCCATGAGTCACCGCGATCCCTGCACCGAGAGCGGCTCTTATCGACGCGCCGTGGGACAGCTCCAAAGGGAGGTGACGGAGACGTACCAGATAAGCGCTACAATACCAGTATAACTGCATCCACGTTAGGAGTTTTACCACATTAGCTGTTTTATTACTAGACAGGCTGATCAGGACCTGTTGGCACTTGCAGTGTCCTGTTTGTACAGCGATAATGACAGCTACAGTGGCAGAGCAACCCAGGGAGGCACAGCTTCGGTGGGAAAGAAGCATTTTGCCAGGAGTGTTAAACCATCTCCCCCAAAAGACATCACTTATTCTGGCACCCACTCACAACACAGCCAGGTGGGCTCAGGGAGGTCTTGTCAGCCCCAGCCATGCTGAAATCAGCACAAAAACCTGTGGCAATAAACCTTTCCCTGGTGTGCGTAAGCCCAAAGCTTGGCTGGCTAGCGAAAGCTAGTGAACTGCCACAGGTAAAAGCTAATCTCTTTCATAATATATAAATGTATTTTTTTTAATAGAAGTTATATATGCTAATGTATTTCTACTGACAACTAAGCTGTCCCTTACTTTTTCTTACATTAAACACTTCCCCAACTCCACACTACTTTTTGTTTCCCACAACTACGAGTAGCCCGCTAATTCACCTTCAACATTTAAGCCAGCTTCTCCTTCTTCACCCTCTGATTCCCACTGGAAATTCACCTTCAGTAGACTGCTCCTCTCTGAGCTGTCCCACTCTCTCTTCCTAACTCCACATCTTCCCATAGACTTGGTCCTTCACTTGTCAGTATGATGCAAGATCAAGCAGGAGGAGGGCATGGGAAAACCCCAGGGAGAAGTCGTCAACACCCTTCATGCCTGCTACAGTGAGTTGCACAGGGCACTTGAGTAAGAGTTAGTAGCACCAACTTCTAAAGTGGAGAGAAGCCTACTCCATCCATACAGCCATCTGGTCCCTAGGTGCCTCAGAAGTGCAAGACCTCTGCAAGCACGAGCACCTCCATTTCCCAGTCTCTGGGATTTCATCCTTCTTCAGTGGTGTTTCTCACAGGTTTCCCAATCAGCAGCAACTTAAAACCAACACCACTGAGGTCAAATTGTAGTTCTTCATTACATTCAGAGCAGCAGATTTCACTCTGTTGCAGGACAGCAAAGCCCAGCAGAGCAAGGGACTGCTCTGCCTTGGAGGACTATAGTGTCTCCAGTCTGTGCTTGCTTCTCGTTCAGAAAGCTCCTCTGGCCTTTTTCTAACACTGACATACGTACACAGAAGTTACGCCCAGTGGCCACACCCAGGAGGAGACACATCAAGCCTTGCTCGGGTCAGGACAGGGGACCAGGAACGAGGGTTAGGTGGAGGCATCATGAACTTCACAACAGCATATTGACCGTTTGGCAGCACTCTGCAGTTCATAATCAGTGTCATATTTTGTGCCTCTGTGCAAGTGTTTCACACCACATCCAAGGCAGAAAATACCCTTCGAAAGTAATACTGAGATGTAATGTCAAAATTTCCAAGTCCTCTACATTCAAAGCTCCTCAAGGTTCCCAAGAAGTACGCACAGTTGTGGGTTTTTTCCTCCCCCTTCGCATAGTTGCCTGACTTTAGGGTCAACAGTATCTTTTCTTGAGCCTGTGCGGACCTGAGAAACAATCAGGGACTCATAATGCTACACATGCAAGGTATTTGATAAGAAAACTCTTGTACAAAGCTAGGAGATCGCCTCCCAAACCCACCTCTCGTTCAAGCAAGTTGAATTCTTTCCACCAGCTCCAGCGGGAGTTGGACTGGGACCTAAAATAACGCCACAGATAAGGATCTTACTGTAACTTTTGGCTACAGTCAAGCTCACATTGTGCAAGTCAATGCTATTGAGCTTAAATATCAACGTCATCCAAAGGCAGGGAGAAATACTTCTGGCGGAGCCAGAGTGTACAGTCAGAAATGGAAAACGGGAAAAAACAAAAATACCACTTTCCTCCAAGGAAAACAGATCTCGAGAAGGTAGGTACACAACCTACCCAGATGAAATCACTCTTGCAACAGAAAGTACCACTTGAAAAGAAGATGACTAGAACATAATGTGTATATACAAACACACGCTAGACCACATGAGAAAAGTCAGCTAGCATTCTAGTCCAAAAACTTATACTAAAAAATGTGTATGCTGAAGGCAGGGAAATGCAAAGGGTGAACACCTCTGTAATGCTGGATTCCCTTTGGGGACATTCCCCTAGGGTGGGAGGTGCAGACCTGCCATCATCACAGAGGCCAAAAAAAGCATTTCTGCACACTGCCGCTGAGGCTCTGGTGCCTGGAAGTTGATAACATGTCACCGAAATTTCCATTACCAGGAGCGAACAAAAATAAAGGAAGGAAAGGGAAGGCGTACGTTCCTGTTTTTCTCCCCTTCTTTCTTTAATACCCCTAAACTAATGAAAATCCCTATGCCGGCCCTTATGAATAAAGCTCACCTTCCCCATGCCTGGAGCAAGGTGCAGACTTCCACAGGGAAAACCGTCAGCCTTCGCAAACCGGGGGAAATGACCCCTACCATTGCCGCGGGGAGAGAGCACATGCACACAAAAAGCAAGGAGAGAGTACGCGATGGTTTCAACTGAAATTTTATCCACATCAGTTGAAAAAAATCTTCCTACAGAAAGCTGAAAAAATTTCCTAGGAGTCAGCGTAAGACTCTGGGCTGTATTTTGTTACATCCATCACCTCGAAGCCCTGCACACGCCCAGGTTCCGGAGTGCCGGGCCCCCTTCTCATTACTCCAGGAATGAGGAGTCCCTGCCCCAGGAGCCTGCAACTTGATTTAAGAGAAGATAAAAAAAAAAAAAAAAAAAGACGTTTTGACAAACAGACAGATGGACTGGGGGAGGAAGAACAAGAGGGACATGTGGTTACCCACAACTGGCAGGTTGCTTTCTTTTCTTTTACTTTTTTTTTTAAATAAAAATAAATATCAGTAATCCCCACTGGCCACCTGCCTAGCTTTTGTATATTTAATTAAGAAGGATTTGGGTGATGGAGAACTAGTCAAAAGTTCAGCCAATTTGGGGGAGGACAGGGGGGCAAGCACCTAGCCGCAGGAGCCAGAGAAATGCCAGTATTCCGGCTGCTGCAGGGTCCTTCCCGATTTCTCCAACGGCAAACTCTCCCTTTGCAACACAATCCATGAAAAATCAGAGAAGGAAGGGAAGAAGGGCAGTTCATACTTAAGAGAGCTGGTCTGGACCAGTTCCTGAAAGCCAGTGACCTCACCGATCCTCAGCACAGTTTGTCTTTATAGCGATAAGGCCGGACTTGTATTCATGTTTAACAAAATCATTTGAATCCACAATGATGTCCCTTTAGCAGGGAGAGAAAGAAAGGGGAGGGAGCTGGGGGGAAATCAACTAAGTTAGCAGAGAATACCAAGCACTGTCCTCTCTTCCTACCCCCAAACACAGTCACCTTGTAAGACAGAAAGTCCATTAAGACAAAAATAGAGTATCCTTAGCGTGGGAAAACATTTATCCAAGTTTTAATTTATTTTCAAATCAGCATTTAAACGATCACATCTTACATCATTTCCTTTTATGAGCCAGCAGTTAGACAATACACATCATTTACATGCAGTTTTGGAAGGCTGCAACATAAATCAACAAAAGAAGCCTTCACTATGAATTAACTATTACAAGGCTCTTAGAAAGCCACACCAGCCTGCGTTGAGGGCAATTAGCGGTATCATCCCTAATTCTCAGCTTTCTGGTGTGCTCCTGTTATGCCTCAGAACTCGCACAAAAACATCCTTCCCCCCCCCGGTCACTGCTGCTACAAGAGAATTACGATGTCTGTCTATGAGATGTTACACCACACTCACAGCAGCTATTTTAAAGTGTTAGCTGTCTTTAAAAACACGTATGTACACACACACACAAAAAACCCAAACCCAAACAGAAAGTGACTGAGCAAGTTAACACAGTTCAGTCTCAATGGCAAAATTAATACGCCTTATGCCTCTATGAACGATCAGACCGTAGAGATTTTAAGATTTGCAAAATATTAACCAATGCCTTTAGTTCACAGGTCATTTTTGCATTAAAAAAAGAAGGGAAGCAAACACCCAAGTGTGAATCTTATCTAGAGGCAAATTTCAGGAGTGTTTTCATTTCGTGTGAGCCAAACTTCAAACTAAGCTTTCTACTGGATGTGAAAAACTAAAATCTAACGGCAGCAATGCCAAAAATGCTTCTCCACTCTTTGCAAAAGATCAAAAAAAGTCCTTAATGCAGCTAATCACTTGGCAAGCTGGCTACAAGTTCCAGTTACACCGAAGTGCTCCGATAAAGCGGGACTGAGTTCAGGAGGAAAGGAGACTGGCGGCGCAGCCACCCCGCAACACAGCAGCACGCACAAAAAGCGCAATTACAGGCTCACACCACTCTTCTGCTGAATTCTGTGCCATTCACATCAGCCCCTGCTTGCACCTCACTGGTTCAAGGTGGGTACATCCCTACTCTGGTGCTTACGAGAGGGCCTAGGGGTGCTGAGCCCCAGGTGGACGGGCTCCTCTGCCAGCCCTGCCTGCTGCGGGCAGGCAAGCCCGCACTTGCCCCTCGGCTCCCACCAGCTGATACCAACCTGCCGAAGGGGAATTTCTCTCGCCAAACTCCAGCAGAGGCATGGGGCTCCTTAAAAGCGTTAAACTAGAGACTTGGGGGGGGGGGGGGGGGGGGGGGGGTTGT
>JAVKLA010000057.1:6802903-6822705 GCA_034782735.1 Sagittarius serpentarius
CTGATGAAATCTGCAGCTCTACTGCCTTTTCACAGAACCCTTGCAGCAACATTAAGGTCAGGCTTCTACACTGACTGTCTGAGGCACCCAGGACCACACTGCGCCCCAGCACCCATACCACCATAGTGTGTTTATGCAGTCTGGCGTCCTATAGCATACGCGGGCATCATGCTGCTTAGCCAAACCACCTCTGCCAAGTTTGATCAGTCTTCTGTCCAGATGCGTGCCAGCCAGTGCAAAAAGACATAACAGTTTTATGCTATGTTGCCTCGTCCTATTTCAAAAGACAAAACAAGACGGGTCGTACCATCTTGCAGTGCCCTTCAAGCACTTGACACTCCAGCGTAGGGCCTATCGCTGCCAAGGACGTACATTACCTCCTTGCTGCTTGTCATTGCAGGCCAAGGATAGTTTGTGAGTAAGAAAGTTCCATCAACACCATGATGAGGTGAAGATCTTCTGCCCCAGTAAGATCCTATCGATGCGTGTATGCAAAGGAATCTGGACTAACAATTGCAAAGGAGGATCTAAGATACCCCTTACTGAGCCATCTTGTCCTGGCTGCAGTTTTCCGCAGCTCTCCTCTGTTCACGCCAGAGATGGTAGCATGGACTGATCAAGTAACTAGTTTCCTAGACTCCCCTGGACTCAGGGCTGAGGAGCCCAGTGACACAAGGAATCTGTAGGGTTTGGGGCCCTTGACTTTGGCCCAGTGTAGTAGATGAGGTCCCATTACTCAAAGTGTCCTTGAGCTGTACCCCTAAAATACTCACTGTTGGACTAATAAAGCTGCCCCTAGATTGCTGGTATGAATTTTTAATCTCCAGCGCTCTGGGGTTTGCCCATCCTTTTCAGTTGTCTGTTCAGTCCTGTTTGTAAGCGAAGAGACGTTCATCAAATCTGACTGCATTTTATGGTGTATAAAAATTTACTCTAGGCAATAACAGATAGACTTCTGCACAAGTATCAGAGGTGGGAATCATCCTAAATGCTGTAAGATGTCTACAGTGTAAAAGTCCAAACTTGACCTCTTCACATCTCTCTCTTTTCATAATAGTCAGCAGAGAAAGAAACGCACTTCTTGGGCATGATTCATCTTCAAGTAAAATAGGGCACATGAATCACTTTCTAGAAATGCCTATTTCTCTGTATTCACTCTGAAGGGAGTCTAGATACATAACTCAGGCATAAATGGTTATATTGCAAATGTCCAGAGTTAGGTGGGATGGATCCCACATGCCTTGTCTGGACTTAACACCCTATGGACAGACTTTTTTCCTCATCTCTTCCCATATCAGGTGTGCATTTGTCAGCTGCTCAGGTATCTCTGAGTAGTGCTGCAGAAGAGCTAATTTGTCCCTTCACCCAGTGCCAAACACCACTCCTCAAAATGGTTGAGGGAAAATACAAGTAAGGGTGGTGGGACTTGACCGCAGGACATGAGGATCAGCAAGCAGGATCACAGAATGGTTAAGGCTGGGAGGCACCTCTGGGAACTGTCTAGTCCGACCCCTGCTCAGAGCAGGATCAGCTACTGCAGGTTGCTCAGGACCACATACACTTGGGTTTTGAGTATCTCCGAGGATGGAGACTCCACAACCTCTCTGGGTGGTCACCCTTTTAGTAAAGAAGTGTGGGGGTTTTTTAATGTTGAAATGGTATTTCTTGTATATCCATTTATGCCAATTGCCTCTTGTCCTTTTACTGGACCCCACTTAGAGTCTGACTTCATCTTCTTTAGTCGCCCCGTTGGGTACTGGGGAGCCCAAAACTGGACCCAGCACCCCTGATCTGTCTACAAGTGCTGAACAGATGGGAATAATCACCTCCCTCGACCTGCTGGCGACCCTCTTCCTTAATGCAGCCCAGGGGCCGCTGGCATCATCTTGAGCTATTGCAATAGACAAGGGCAGAGGGCAGCTGCCAGCATGACTGTAATTCACTTCCCAGGAATGCCAGAAGCATGTCTTCCAGTTAAAGAGCTGCAGCCTTTAGGCAAGCCGAGTACAGCACGCTAGGGAGAATGCTTCACAGCGAAACTGTATGTGTGGGAGGGCAGGTAGGGAGATGGTAAGGAGAGCCGCTATTCTGGTACTAGCCTTCAGTTGCTACTGAAAGAAGAGCTATATAGGATCATAGAATCACTTAGGCTGGGAAAGATCTTGTGGTTGATGGGTGGGTGGTAGGGAAGGGGCAGCTGCTCTCCATACAAAAGGAGATGTGCCCTGTTGCTGGGAGATGGGGTAAAAAAAAGAAGAGAGGTAAAGTGTGAAGAGGGGAGAAAGCGGTGGCCAGGCACAAGCAGGCGTGTCCATGGGTATAGGGTCTCCAAGGGCATGAAGCCTCCAACATCTATGCAGATGGCATTGCCTGTGGTCCTTCTTGACCCAGAGCCACATTTATCGAGGCCGCTGCCATGGTTGGTTGCAGGTGGCGGGAGAGTCCTTTCAAGCGTAGGGTCCTGCTGGAGGCACTGGGGTTGGAAGGGGCCCCCACCACCCTCGCCTGGACTGTGAAGAGCACGGACTTACCATGCCGACCTGAAGGGTGTTCTCCATTCTGGCTTTGAAGCAACATTGTGCACGGTACTAGCAAGCCTTCAGCCTCTCTTAAAGATCTTCAGGACAGATAAAGATGGAGCACTTATTCCTGTGGAGATCCTCAGGGAAAAACTGCAGAACACAAAGGATCGGTGGCCATGACCGAAAAGAATTTCTGCCCTCTGAAACGCACTCCTTTGCCCTATGAGGGGATCACAGTGCATAGGGGCCAAGCCGTCCATTATCTAAAGCATAGGATTATCTAAACAAATCGGGCATACAAGTAATTTTTTGGATGTCTCGGTACAACACTCCAGAAAAACGTGTGAGAGAAGCTAGGTTTGTTGTATTGTGACCTTCAGCAGGTCATTTCATCTCCCCTTGGGCCTTTATTTCTCATCTCTCAGCTGTGAAAAGGAACGCATGGCCCGTGAGCGGCACGGGCAGATGAACCGAGGCTGCTGCTCCACAGTGATCTAACGTCTTCCCAGCCAGGTGGGCCCATCTCCTCCTTTGTGGCCTGGTAGGTGTTGGGCCAAAGCACTAGCAGAAAACGGCTCGGTGTTTTCATAATGGCTGCGGAGAGGACCCAGAGAGCACCAAAGCTGGCACCAAGACAGAGCCGAGTGCCTGGGCAGGGAAGGGCTGGGTGGTGGCAAGTCACAGGCGAAGTGGCCAAAGCTCTTGCGGGAGGGGGGAGCCAGCAAAACACCGTCTTAATTCTTCTGCACACAAGCTAATTGCCAGTGTCCCGATAGCTATAAGGGGACATTTGTAAAAGCTTTATCCACCTGAATGAGTCACTGAAGAACGTTGCAGGGGCGAGGAGGGGGGGGGGGGATTTTTTTTTTTCCTGGTTTGCCCAGTCCATTGAAATGAGTCAGTTACTAGTGGAGATAACAAAAAGTGTTCACTGAAATAAAAAATGCCAGCATTCAGCAGGGTGGCACCCCTGCTCAGTGCGTGCTGTAAAATTCCAGCAGGCAAGGAAGGCTGCTTGGCTGTTGTTCAGGAACCATCAGGAAACAACCCCCACTAAGCTGTGATTCAACACCAAGAGGAAAAAAAACAGACATCCCTTCCTTTGTAACAGGGAGCGTGGATGAACACGGCTGGGTTAATAAAGCAATGCTGCCCTGTCACATCTGGAAACCCAGGTTGGGGGGAAAATAAAAAAATCCAATTAGCTCTAACTGTCCTTACTATAGTGGTCCTAAATCAGTCCCTAGAGAGCCGTTGCATCAGATAACTGCATCCCGCAGTGACTGACTACTCGCTCTACGACATTTGCCACAGATGGCAGCCACCAGCCAGGAGAGAGGGGTGCCCATTAGCAGAGAGGCAGAACTCGGCTAAAAGTGCCTCCCTCAGCCTCAGAAAGGTGATAATGGCATGAAACAGAGTTGCTTGCTAGCAGCTGCCCCTCCCATGCAAAAGAGGTTGCTGGTCTAAATTAAAAAAAAAAAAAGAAAACAGACTACAAAATTTGTTTTTTCCCTTCCCCCACCTTCATTCTAAAGCACCCAGGCAAAGCCAGAGCTTGTAACCTTCCCTTATTCCAGGTGCTAAAGCTTGCTGTGCGCAAAAAAAGCACCGTGAGAGACTGGCTGGATTCTCTCAGTTAGCAGGTGTTGGAAGCCTGCAGGGATCTGCAGGTTAATTAATCCTGACTTACCAGGGCTGAGGAGGCTTATTAGCCTCCACCCTAAAGAGGAGGAAGACAGGAGGAGCCCTTTGGGGGGAGGCAGGTAGTGTTTGTGGGGAGAGAGGCTGAGGCAGAGCCAGCTCTGGGGAAGAGGCTTTAGGTGGGGCTTATGAATTCATTTTTCATCCCTTTTCTCTCGGTAAAAGCAAAGTTCAGAAGAAATATATTTTTACACTTTAAAACAAGCATCTAATTTGTTGATGGTTAGCGGGAGCGCTCTGGTCGCTGCCGTGCAGAAGCCGAATGGACTCTCCCCACGCTCCGCCACGGAGCTGGGCGAGCGCTTTGCTGTTACTCACCTTTGCACTCTCAGGCCCTTAAACGAGGAATTTTTAAGGCCCGTAAGGGGGGGGGGAGGTATTTGACTTGCTGTCAGGGCTTGTGAGACCACACGCTTGACTTGATAGCGTTTCTGTGCTCGCCCGCCTGTGTGTCATAGGATATACGGTGCATTCTAAACAAACGCAGAATGTCGGGGAAGGTATCGCTGGCCAAAACCCTGTTGACTGTGGGGGAGGGAAAGGGGAATGGAAGCACCACAGGAGGGGGATGGGCCAACTGTTTAGCATAGCTGCGGCTTCCAGCATCTCTGCAGCTGTTTATAGTTCAAACGACTGGCTGATGGCACCCACTTGCACCTTCTTGCTCAACAATGCCTCTATCTCCTCTTCCCCCCTCCTACTCCTTGCCTTTGAGGTGTTGACACCCTGACAGATTCCGCCCTGGCCTCCCCAGGGAGCAGGGCGAGGTTTTCCAGGGAGGGCTGAGCCGTGCACCCCAGCTTCCCTGCTCCTCCCGGCTCTTGCCCACAGCGTCCTCTCCCATGATGTGCCCCCCCGGCCACTGGAGCAGCTCAGGCTGGCAGGTGGGACAGAGCGGTGGGAGATGCCCGGCCTGCCACCACCACCACCATCGCAGCGGGTGTGAGCCAAACCGCAGGTTTGGTGCCCGGACAAATATCGGTGAGGGAAAGGGGAGAGGGACGTAGCCCTCCTGGGATGTGGAGTTGCACTGTCTGGGAGAGGAGGAAAAGAGATGCCTGCAGGGCTCCTGCTACAGGCAAACAAGTAAAGCCCTGTGGATGGAGGGAAGGGCAACCCAAGGAGCATCCTGGAATAAGAGTGAACAGGAATGGGCAGAAAAGACAGAGGTTTGGTATGGAGGGAAGCAAGTAATGGGGAGTAATCAATTCCTTCTCCTGGGAAAGAGGTCAGAAGGGCGGCAGTCGTAAAAGTGATCCTTGTGGGGGTCACCCTTGCCGTGTGCAGGGCCTGTGAAAGCCCTTCTTTGGTATATTGGTCTCAGACCTCTCATCCATGGTGTGTTCTCAAGGCAAACTCAGGTCAAAATAAGCCCTTGATGACGGTAAAAATTGCCTTTGATAAAGCTTAAAAGAGAAGAATAATACACATTTTTCTTTTAGTGCGGGGGGGGGGGGGGGAGCGTGACTGGTATTCCAGGGAGGACTACTAGGCTCCAGGCTATCACTTGTCCCGATTCTCAAGGAATAAATCAAGAGAAAACTCCCGGTGTTTCATTTCACGTGAGAAATGAGAATGAGCTCGTTCCCATTTCAGAGGGTTTGTTTGCTGGGATGCCCCTTTCCCTCCTCCAGCATCTGCAACCAAGAGCTGCAAATTACAGAAGCGATGAGGGTGGTGCTCACCGCCCAAGGACAATTCCCAAATTCCTCAGACACACATCCACCCCCTGCCCGGGCCTGTAGCAGATTCAATTTTGAGCCACCTAGTGGCATTTGCTAGAAATCGGTATTCCAGGCAACAGCAGGCTGCAGGCCCCCCCCAAAATAGGCAAGAGGATGAGAGAAAGGTTTAGTGGCAGCTCTGTGGCCCGTCCATGCCTTGCCCAAATTGCACTGAAAGCCCTTTTTGTTGCTGCTGGGCCGCCCTGTTCCTAAAGGATTCTTCTGGGGCATGGACCAAATGCTGGGTATCTCAAAGGGAAGTAGCAGGGGGTGCAAAGCCACGCACCCCCTTTCCCAAGACCCGGCTTGTGTTGGTTTCCTTTGCATTGGTTTCCTTTGCTCTGAGCTGAAAGCACTCATGTGTTGCAAAGGCCTTAGATGAACAGAAAGCCCTCTCTCCTGTATAGAGGATGTATGGGGGACTGCGTAGGGGCCTTCATGGGGCTCTCGGCAAAGGAATGGGAAAGGAAAAAAAAAAAAAAGGCTTATTGTCCAGAGGCAGGGGAAGGGGAGGTCTGTCTGGTGCCATATCCCTCCGGGCACTTTCCTCCGGAAAGGAAGCCCAGGCAGCCCCAGGATATTTCTTAGGGTGATAAACTGCTGTGGAATGGACATCCGAGTCTGGAAGTAACCAGCCTGCATTACTAAGTTCTGAAGCATGCGAAGCAAAATTAAATTGGTCAATCTGACCGCTGCTCATTGCGTCACGTCAAAGAATAGCTTAAGCAGTTATTTTTCTCTCCTGCTTTCTCAAGAGGGAAACCCAAATCTGCAAAAATCATAATTGATTCCCCCTAAAATCGGCACACCCCCAAAAAGGCAGTTCTTTAAATTTGCTTTTGCGTTTTCAAGTTCCGTAGCTAGGAAGCTTTAAACAATGCAAATACTTGTTTTGCATGAGAAGATGCTAAGATTCTCACAAAGTCATCGCTTGCCAGAGTTAGGGTTTAATAAAAGCACCAAATGTCACAAGGCTTACAGTAAATTCATGGAGATTCACAATATTAATATATGTAACTTTGTCTTTTGGATTAGCTTCAGCCTTCTGAAAGCCAAAGGTTCCTTCTTTTTTTTTTTTTCTCTGCAGAACATAACCCAAAATATCAAAAAGCCAAGTGAGAGCCTGGTTTAAAGAGCAAGATACATAATATGTAGAGGCAAGGGTATGGCAAGAATGCTGTGATTGGACATATCAATCATTTCTATGGCAACAGAGGAGGATATAACAATACCGTAGAACTGAGCAGAGGAGACTGGGCAAAAAGAGATCATCATTATATACTACCAATATTTTCATTTACTCATTGTAGAGAATGAATCACAAAATGCAGAAAACCATATGCAAAATATCCAAAATTATTATTTATCATTCCACATTTATAGTTTACAGAAGCAAAAAACATATTGTGTACAATGATTGTATCCTTGTGCTTCCAGGGAGTGTTTGTAAATCCATATGACTATAAACAAAGGATACATTTTGTGAGAGTGTATATAATATAATATAATATACTGGGAGTGTGAGATTGCATGTACAACACAGAGACTGTACCTTAAACATCCACAAAGCTTTTGCTTTTCTATACTTCTCAGATGAAAATCATAATGTTTAACACAAAGAGTGATAATTTTCATATTTTTCTCATGAGTTTATTTATTTCTTCTCTTTTTAGTCACCATGGGTGTTAGCTTGCCTAAATTACAGAATCATAGAATGGCTTGGGTTGGAAGGGACCATCAAAGGTCATCTAGTCCAATTATAGTGCCTGCTCGTGAGATACAGCCTAAACTCCCATGGCAGCCAGGGAACACTGAGCCCGTACGGTCAGTGGAGCCTAGCAAGCTGCTCTCCTCCTCCTGAGGTGGACCGCAACACTTGGTCAGCCAAAGTGCTCTCCAGGCTCCGCTAACTATATGGTCTGGTTCCTTACTGACTGTACCAAGAACTTAGACACCTTGCTCCAATGCAGACCCTTATGCTTTGGACACCTGAGGCACAGTCCAGCTGCTGCCCCTTGGTGTCTAACACCATTTCAGACCCCTTTGGGTGGCTGTGACATCCTCACGGGGCTGGTGGAGGACCTGTGGGAGATCACTGGAGCAGCAGCTCGAGACTAAGCAGGATTCCCAACATCAAATGGCAGCGGAGCTGGGGTGACTGAATCATGCCCTTCAGAGGGGAGCAGCAGGCAAGCAGTCAGGTGTGAAGTCAGGGTGGGGAGTCCAGGGAGCAAGTCGGGATCAGCAGAGGATGGGGGGCAGGCAAAGGTACACCTACAACTTAGCTGGAGCAAGGGCTGGGCACCAGGCTCTGAGCTCACACGCAGCCCCTGGCACAAGGGGTACAGGGTGCATGGCTGGGGGTCCTGTAGGAGGCTGCTCAGGGCAGTTAAAACCTCCTATAGTGCACGCAGGACCCTAACACCCTAAAATCAGGGTGAGCTGAATCCTGACCCTTGATGCTTACAGTGCAGGTATCTGCATTTGAGCCCATCACCAGTAGCTGGAAAGAAGCAGGTGCTGCCAGGAAGCTGTATCATCTCTTCTGAAGATATGTTATCAAAAGAGAGACATTACTCCCTGGAAATACCTGTATCTCTCTTCTAACCACAGAGGGAATCTCAGTGTAGATGGGTTTGCTGTAAAATGGGTCAGAGGAGTCGTGCCTGATGTACCTTTAAAATGAGCACAGATGGCAGTAAGTATAGACGGATGTGGCCCCATAATGTGGAGCCTTCCTACCCAGTCACAGGCGTGATCTCTATCATGATATCGGAGGCAATATTAACATAAATTTTCTTCATTTAAACACTGATGACATCATGAAAATGGTTACTGTTGGCTGAGCCCTTAAAGGTTATTCCGTTTCCTACCCAGAAGACAGAGAAGGTGTGTAGTGCCCCTCACTGCTGTTCCCTTGGGTCCATCCTCGCTGGTATCTCTCTTTCGCTGCCTCTGCATGGCAAGGCCATGTTGAAATGTTGTTACAGATTTCTAATACCTTTAATTTTAGAGCAAGGGGGAACAAACAACCAAGTTGCACAGAAAACGGAGCTGTGTGCTGCGGGTGATAAGCAGTAGACTGACAGCTCTGTCCTAGAGCCCTTCCTCTGTCGGATAGCACAGGCCCCCTCCCATTGCCCAGACAGCTTCCACACCTGACCTTGTAAGAGGGCAATACAGCCCCACATTCCTCTTCTCACATAGACGGTAATTAGTCCTGCACGCAGCGGTAGCTTTGGTGATCCTGACACCTCCATAACAGAAGTGGAAACAAAAACATCAGCTCTCAGAAGGCTGTCTCTTCTCTCGGAGAAAGCTAGACAGGACTCTTTTGAATTAAAGTACAAAACAGCCTCCCACACAAGGCCAGAGATGGTGCTGAATGTCTCCTGCACTCCTACGTATAAACACGTACACCACAGAACAGATCATAGAAGAATTCAGCTTGGTAGGGACCCGTCTGGGTGCCTCTCACCCATCTGGTCCGTCCCTTCACTAGAACAGGGCTCTCTCAGATCAGGTTGCTCAGGGCCTTGGGTAGCTGTGTTGTGAGCATCTCCAAAGTCTGGGGTTCCAGGGTCTCACTGGGCAACCAACCCCGCTGTGAGGTTTGGTTTTCATTTTCTCTGACTGGGATTACCTTTATTGCAACCTGTGCCAGTTGCCTCTTGACTGGAGCTTGGCTTTCACTGTAGCCTCTCATAGCATCCTTAGAGCCAAACTGCTGAAACGGATGAGGGGACTGCGTGGTGGGTGGAAAGCTGGCTGGATCGGTGGGCTTAAAGGTTTGTGGTCAGAGGTACAAAGTCCCACTGGCAGCTGGTTGCTAGTGGCCTCCCTCAGGGGCCAGTAGTGGGGCCAGCACCGTTTAACACCTTTGTCAATGAGCATTGCTCTCCCCTTGCTCACAGAGCCAGCCGTCTCAGCGCAGAAGGCAGGTAGGGTGGTCAGGCATGATTTGTCCTTGCGAAGCCCGTGCTGGCTGTTCCCAGTTACCTGACTTTCTTCATGTGTCCGGTCACAGCTTCCAGAAGATATGCTCATAATCTTTCCAGGTTAGGGCAACCAGCCTGCAGCTCCTTGGATCCTTTCTCACCCTTCAGATGCGACATTTGCCTTTTTCCAGTCATTGGAGACCTTGCCTGATGACCACAGCCTTTCAAAGGTGGCAGAAAGCCATAGCTGTCTCCCTCAGCACCCTCGGATGCATCCCAAGTCCCATGGACTTCTGTCCTGCCTGTCTGCAGGCCACGTACACTTTACAATATCAAAACACCACATCCACCTACAATTCGATGTTACACAGCCAGGGCCAGGAAGCGCAATCTTCTAGCTGTGTTTTTCTAGAGAATCGTTCATATCTTTGTAGTTCTGGCTGGGAGATTAGACAGAAAACCTTGCTGACCTCCATCCCGCTGCTTTGCAACTAAAAGTGGCAGTGTCTGCAGAGAGGCAGAAGTCGATCTTTTCTTTCCTAAAAAGGCTTGCAATCACCATCCACCCTGCTCTTAGCAACTTCGCAGTCCTTAAAGGAAAAGTTGAATCCTCCTCCCTCGTAAATGTCTCCAAAAACAACACAACACTCCCTGGAGAATCGGGAACTGGAAAGCAGGTCTGGAAGGTGTGCTGGTTTTTCTTCCTTCGCACATTCTGCTACTGTCGATAAGCTACTTCTTGTATCAAATCCTGCTTCTTCCTCAGCTGCAAAGGGTGGGATGTCCCATCGCCAAACTGGCTGCAAACTTCCACATCTGAGCGCGTTGCACGGATCCCTTCATAGTTAGTTGATGGAGGGAAGCAGGCTTTCCTACCTTTCCTCATAAGGCAGATATCTAAAACAGGTCAGCTGTTTCTCACAGTTACGGGAATGGGACATACAGGACCAGCTCAGATGTAGATGTCTACACTGAAGGTGCTCAGCGTTAGTTGAGATGGATGCTGCCTGAAATGCATATTAAAAAGTGGCACACATCTCTGAAAGCATGTTCCTGGCTCCTGTACTTGCCCTCCAACTAAACTCTGAGTCACCAGAAGAGTCGTGGTAGAACAACTAAATCCTTGGACGTATTAGAGCAAATCTGGAGGGAAGCAAATTCTAATTCTTCCCTGAAAGCGCCTAGCCATCAATACCAACACCAAGGTGTCAGCTTGCCTACCTTAGATGATTTTGAAGACAAAGATGACTTCTCAGAAACTGACAATTTGTAAAAAGATTTTGAGTGTGATAATACATTTCTTGCACTAGCTATGTCCTTACGCCAACTGTCAGAACACGTCCACTGTATACTAGAAATTCTCTCTTTCGCTGGCTTGCGCATGGTGATTTACAGTTAGAAAACAAGTGTAAAACTCTGTGTGTCTGGCTATAGCTCCATAGGCTTACAGACAGCACAGTGTAGAAGACAGTAAGGAATCCAACCCCTTGCTCTCCCCAAACATGTTCAAAAGCTGAATGCAGGGATTAGCCTAGATACTCCCTACAATATTGCATCAACATCGTGTTTGCATAGTTACTCCCAGTCCCAGAACATACAGTAAGGAAACAGTGAATCAGACCACAGAGGTTTCCAGAAACCTGAGCAGACAGACTGACTGAGGTGCTTGTGCAATGAATAAAAGTACTGTCACTTCTCCCTAGCCAAACTCACTCCGGAGTAATTTAATCAACGTTGCATGAAGCACCTGTAAAAGTTTCAACATGAGGACTTTTATCATTCTGCTAGAGGCTTGAGGTTGAAAAAATACTCTATCATCTGAACGCACAATACATTCAAGAAGGATTTTTGCTTCAGGACAGATAATTCCACGATTAATTGAAGCCTGTGCTTTCTCAGCTGAGCCATGTCTGCATCCCTAATTCATTGTAGGTCAAATTCTGTTATCCTGATTTGGGTTGTCTGCTAGAAAAACGGAGGATTTCCCCAGAGAAGGTATTGATGAAAGACGCAGGTCTAGAACCAACTACACTAGATAATGAAGTGTTTCCATTGCATTAACAAGTATTTGGAGGTGAATCAAAATTCCTTCAAATCATAATATGCAAACAGATAAAAAGATATGTGAAAATATTAAACATAAAACCATAAATCTTTTTCATTCCATGAAATCACTTAAGATATCCCTGGTTTTGCTTCATGGCTTTTAATGGATTACTGTCAGAGGGCTGTAATCTGTGCATCCCCAACTTTTTATTTACATATTTATCCTCTAGTCAATCAAGCATAACAGATTCAGCAGCTCCCATCCTGCTGCCAGCGTTAAGCTTAGAGAAAGTCAAAGCAACTGTAACCTGTACCTTTCAGGTATGAAACACTTCCTCTGAAATTACAAAGAAAAACAGAAAACAAACAAAAAGAACCCTCTTTATCTCTATTCCGAGATAAATCTATCTGTGAAGGTAACACACGTAATGAGAGAGGAAAAGGTGCCAGTAGACAGGTGTGACCTGGCTTTCGTTAGCTATACTTTTATCTAACTGGGTGGAGACACAAAAGAAACAAAATCTTTCCATTTAGCTGTGTCATTATGGGGTGAGGCACCCTGGCTTTGGTGCACTGAAACTCTGACAGTGGGTACAGTCATGCTCTCCCACTAGCTTCAGTTGCTACACCTCTTTCCCAGCTTCTCAGATGTCCTCACTTTTCCCAGCTTTCCTCTGGGTTATGTGTCCAGAAAGGCACGTCCCTCTATATCCTTCCAGCATACCGGCGCATTAGTGGTACCACGCTTTATCGCTCGCCTCTTTCCCCTCGTCCCCGTTGGCATCCGACGGTCTGGGCAATTGGATTCAACAGACGAAACGCAGCTCTCGGATATGCACTCATGGCTCCCGCTGGCTCCAGAAGAATTTGCACGTGCGGCACTAAATGAAGATTTGCTCAAAGGAATTTAACAAGACAGCTTGTCACATAATACATATGCAGCTCCGGCTGTGACAGAAAATATGCCTGTTAATAGCTTCAGAAAGAGGAAATTAGCTTACAGCTCTTTTCAAAAAGTAAACAAAACATTTAGGTGCACAGCAAATAAAACCGCATAATTTCATTTACTGCAACTTCTGTGATAACATAACGGTTTATTTATTGGTGATTAGAAGCCATTCTGCAAATGCTTCATGAATTTAGCATGAATTACCTGCAGAAAAGTCAAAAAAGCAGCACAGTGGCATGCAAGTCACCAGTTGTCAGGAGGGAAGCCTTAGTCCCACGGTCATGTAGCGTGTTGCTTAGCACTCAACACGAACTGAGAGTCAAATCCAATAGTTTGCGGATAGCAAATATTTTGCAAACATCAAATAAAATATTTCACCAAAAAAAATGTAGTTTGAATACTGTTCCAAAGTATTTGGGCAATACTTTGAAATGTATCTATTCAAAGACAACTGGGAGTTTTCAGCAATTCACTAGCTCAAATGGGCCAGCTCCAGCATAAGTATTATTTTTATCTGTATCTACCAAGAGAGTACAAAAATTCTAACACTTAATATGTTTAGCAAAGCAATGCTGTAGCTGGAAGCAGCACAAAGGACATAAGGCTTCGCCGTGCTACCCGGGGATTAAAATTGGCAAACGTGTCTCACTAGCCTGGTTTTCCAACAGTCACAGAGCAGAAACAGGAGAGGCACTTGCTGCGTCGAGGTATCTCCCTCTCTGAAGGAAGGCTTGCTCCTTACAGAGTGCTTCGTGGTGTCAGGGTGAGCCCGCACGCAGAGGGACATCCGCCACCTCCCTGGGTGGGCGACTGCCAGAGCGCCAAGGAAACTCCACAGTCTGGTAGAGACCTACCTCCTAAAATAAAACCTGACTTGTGGGTTAGCACAAACAGTTCAGGACCGCTTTCTGCGCTGCCTGTGGTACGTAGCCAGGCTTAGCCCGCACCTACAAAGATTTCCAGCCACCTCTTCCTACAGCCCCATTAGCGCAGCTGTCGTGGTGTACATGCAGTTTTATGAATCACTCCCTGAAGCTTTTCAGATGTCACTGAAGGGTCACGGTAACAGAAATAGGGACCACATGGCTTACTCGCAACAGGTTACTCTCCTCAGCCCAGAAGAGCAGAGCTGAGACCCACCCCAAACCCTCCAGCATTTCACAGCCCTCACAGAGCCGGTGGGGAGCTGGGGGGGGGGGGCCTCAGGACACAGCTTGTCACCCGCATTTGTGTCTAAGCTGCAGCAGGAGCTCCTGGGCTGACTTTAATGGCACCTATACGTGGCTCTGTACGAGATGTGGGCTGACTCCAAAGCCCAGATGCCAGCTCTCCGGCGTAGCCTCTCATTTGCCCCTCCTTGAAAATCTTCCCCCACAGCTGACAGGTAAGGATTGTAATGGGATCCGGGCAGCTGCAGCCAAAAACTATCGCCCTGCTGGCACTTAGGAGGGATTTTCAATAATCTGGAATACAGGTTGAATTTGCTATGTATAAATACTGGATGCAGCAATGTGATTAATGCCAAAGTTATCTCCTGTGATGAAACAGGAAAGTTTGGTCCAGAGCCAGCGCTGGGAGGTGAGGGGAGCTGAAGCTCGGGCAGGGAGAAGGGTGATTATGGCCCCTTCTCCCCTGAGCTTGCAGGTGTGACCCTTGGCCACTCAGGTCTCAGCTCTTTTTTTTTTTTAGGCTTTGCCAGTCAGGTTTAAGTCAAATCTGTTAGTCCAGCCCAGCGTCAGTGGTCGGAGGTGGTGGTACGAGAGATGCTACGGAGAGGCACTACAGGGAGAAACCACCAGCCCCAAGTGAAGTTTTTCAGAAACTCCTGATGCTCTTTTTCTGACATAGATCATGCTCCTCACATCTGATCGCATAGCGGAGAAAGGGGATGTCACAGCGATTGCCTCGAGACAGAGACACTGTCACACCAAGGACAGTCCTTCCCAGACTAGCAGCGTGACCTGAGCCCCGGTGAGAAACTGGTGGAATAAAACAGAAAAATCCCCAGATTTTGCAGCCCTCCCAGATGCATCAGCCCACTGTTAGGACCAGTGATCTTCTTCCCATTTGGTGGAAGACTTAAGGCCAGCCTCTGTCTACAGGGAGACAAGTCCTTCAGCTGAGCTGGTGTGGCACGAGGCTGTTTTGTATGTTCATGTCACTCCCTCCCCAGGGCTCGGCATCCTCCTCTCTCACTGGCCTTTCCCACGGGATCTGCTGAGCCACCAGCTTCTCCACTGCCTACGTACAAAGGGCTTTCCACCAGTCCTCATGTTTCCTTTGCAACAGTCGAGCCTCCCTCGTCCTCCTCTGCTACAAACAACTGCTTTGGGGCTCTGCCAGGCCAGGGCAACAGCCCCCAGCCCCCAAAATGGCCTGGCGAGGCCCAAAGCTTCTTCCTTGGCCACGCTGCTCGTCTGGTGGCACGGGGGAAGCTGCAGTACGACATGATAAGACTTGTTTGCCAGAGCTGCCAAAGGTAAGTCTGTTTTGCTTCCTTGTTGGCGGCACCTTGACAAGGTCAGGCCGAAGCATCTGGCAATGAGTGACTAACCCAAGGCCGCCGCGTGAGTCAGCAGCGCAGCCTGGCAGGGCTCAGGAATGCTGATTGCTGGGTCTTCCAGTCACCACTAGATCATGCTTTCCCCGTGGCTGCCCTAGCAAAGCTCTCACGGGTGAGGACAATGCAGAAATATCTCCCGTAATGAGAATTTCCTACTGCAGTTCTTGGCAAAACTGAATTGCTGCGGATTTAGGAGCCTCTGTTCAGATCCTCTCTAATTCCTCTTTTGAGACTCCATTACCTCCATCTGTGCTGCCTTTTGCATCAATCAGCCATTTTTACTTGATGGGCTGTTTTTGTGTTTGTTTTGTTTCTTGCAAACTCCAGTAGAATTTCACCAACTGAATTTTGTAGACTCCTTCATTACTCGCATCTTGTGTGCAAACAAATGCAGCCTGCATAAGGAAAAAATACAAATCAGCACAATTTTGTTTTTCTAAGAAGGAAGTTCTGAGTTCTACCCAAAGCGAAGCAGTTTCATTGCTAAAAGCAGTATTAACTAACAAAGATGGCAGTACTACATCAAAATGATTCAGAAACATTGCCCAGAAAATCTTTTTCCAGCCCCAGAACTGACTATTTTGCTGCTTCCATTTCAATCGCATTCAATGGCTGAGGGTTAAATTCAGCCTGATGCTGACGAGTGACCAAATTTAAGCCTATTCGGGCTGCCGAGGGCTTCCATGTCCCCTCCAGAGGCAATCAAGCTCCAGCGACAGTTTGCAGAGGGACAGTGGATAATAATTTTGCCTTCATAAACCATGCGGTATGGGCAACAGATGGACGAACAAGTATGTAGGCAGACATCCTCGTAAATGACCACCACCCAGGACCGTTCTCTGTCAGTAAGGCCGGCTGGGATGGAGCAGCCCACACCCATTGTATTCAACCCTCTTAACTTCTAAAGCAAGGTGTCTACGGGGAAGCGGACCTCGACTGTGCTAGCTCCCAAATCCCCTGGAAGCGCGTTAGCTACCCTGGGCCAGACCCTTGGGCCAGGCACCGTTTAGCAAATGAGCAATGTTGATGACCGGGGACCAGCAGCTGGAAGAGCCCTTGTCACCATCTAATTAATTAGTACAGGAGGAGAGGGGAATTCCACAAAACACCAGCCTCAGCTGTGCACTGGGCTAGGCCGTTATACGTTATATACGTGCACAGGGCTCCTTCTTATCCCTTCCTTACAGGTTAGCGCCTTCTCCTCTGCGCCAGCTCAATTGCTTACACCATTTGGGGGCTAAATTGGATCATTTCACTGACCAGCACCGCTCACAACAAGGACATGTGATGGCACACCCAAGAGGGCGGAGAGCTGAAGTATGGTGGTGCGGGTGAGGGCTGAAGCAGAGGGGCAAATTACACGGTGTCAGCCAAATACTGTTGTGTTTGGGTTTTTTTTTAAATCTTTACTTCATTGAATTACTGCCTGTTTTTAGAACTTGCAGGACTTGGGCTATTCATCCAGCAAGTTACGTATTTGTTTATTTATGAGAGATGCTGACATCTAGAATAAAAAAAAATTATGAAGTGATCACTTCTGAATTAATTTTGTCTGATGACATGACTTTTCTGAAGTGTTTTTGTCACCAGACATTACATTGTAAAAATATTCTTGGTCATTTCAGATTACGTGGAAGTTTTGACTTTTGATTGTAGCAACTTTAAACCCCCTTGACAAAGAAGATACTTTTTTTTTTTTCTTTTCCAATTTACAGCAAAACAGTCTGATCACAAAAGCTCCATTCCAGAATCTTTTAGCCAGATTTGATTATGAATTCTAGAAATGCATTTCTTTCAAAACAGAACAAAAAATGTAACAGAGTTTTTGTCATGTGTTTTAATAGTAAATGTTATTTATGATAACTGTCAGAAAAAATAATGTCATCTAATGGTCACCAGAGATCACTCAGCATTCTGCAGCGCTGCTACTAGTTGTCATTCCTTTTGCGAAGAAATGACAAGTTGAGACTGAGGTTGAAATCCCAGCCGAAAAAGCCCTCTCTGAAGATGGCTGTGTAGCAGTACCACCGTTGTACCCCTCTGATTACACCCTCGTGTTGTAACCGTATGGTCATTTGATTCCTTCAGAAAGCACAGCTTAACTAATGCATTTTTCTGTATGCTGCATGAGTTTTGATTGCTTATCCATTATATTTCTCATGTGTGGGGAAGGGGAGGGACACGTTCAACAAGTAGTGCCACTTGACTTCATGGGTGCAGTGACAAATCCAGCTTGAAAATGTCCGATAAGATGTGTGAGTGCATCTTTTCCCTCAAGGATGGCTCCCAGGCACAACAAGCCTGATGAAGTTCGCTTTCACTCCATAGTAGCGGGCATTGTGTGGCTCCTACTGATTTACTCTCTGTGTGACTTTTTTTAGGACCAGCTTTTCTCTTCCCCTGCTCCTCAGGGTACTGGAGCTACGGGAACCGATTCTGGCCAGCCTTGCACACCACCAGCCCCACTGGAAGCAGTAGTGAAGCCTGGTAGTTTTGCAAAGCTTTGGCCCTTCTCCCCGTCTCTTCTTCCCATGGGTGAAGGAGAACTGATATTACTGACAACCAGGACTGGCAATGCAGTATTGGAGAAGAAATCTTGCCTTTGCCCTTCAAGCACATAGTAGCATAGTCAGCTCTGGGTACATCCTTTCTATCCAGCTAATGCAGAGCATCAAGATTTTCACACCTGGACAAATTAAAGAAGTCAGTCAGAAGCCATCTACAGGCTCATCTAATAGAAGCTGGATCCTAACTGTGTCCCAGTCTGGATTCAGGACAAGACACAGGACAGAAACAGCTCAGATTTTAAGTCGGCATAACCTAAGAAGCCCCAGCTAGCAGCATTCCTCCTGCAGCTGAGTCGTCAGTTACTCAGCAGCCTTACGTTGGCGCAGCCTTGAAGTCTGTCATATGATATAGCCCAGCACGGGAACAGTGTCAGGCTGTTCACAAGAGTCACGGGCTGGCCACCTCGGCTTAGAAAAATCGGTTTCCATCAGTGCCTTTTGAGCAGACGTCCATTCCCCTCCTCTAGGAGTCTGTGCTGATACTGTCGGCAATGAGATGAGGTTCCTCAGGGAAGCAGCAAGAGTCCTGGTTGCACCAAAGTAGTGTCAGCTGTGCCCTGCGAGATGCACCAGCTGCATATTGGTGTGAAACCACACTTCTGTCATTTGGCCCGCCATTTTCTTGCGTTCCTCCAAAAGCCAGTGCACTTCACAGCTTTATCCAGCTCCACGTGTGGCTACTACCAAATTGGGCTTGTATGTCAGCAGCACATTTACATAAAATAATTCTAACTCTCTACAACAGTATCATTGCCATCAGCTTATTCCTGAGTCTTGAGAAGAGCAGATGGAGATAGTTACAAGTGAGTCCTACAACAGAAAGATGTTACGTTATTATGTGAAGGGAAGAACTCCAGGGACTTTCCTGTAGCCTTTGGTTGAAGTTACCAAACCACAGCTGGCACGCTGGGCCAGCCGCTTGCGAGAGCTCCAGGGGCTCCTGACAGATGCCAAGTTCTCGCTTCCTACCGCACCCCACCGCTTCCAGTTCCAGGACACTTCCTCCCTGTTCTGACAGATGATGACCTGTTTCCCATTATACTACTTTTTCTCAGATCTTGTCTGAACTAAAGCAGTGCCATGTATATGAGCAAGAAGCCGTGAGCCTTTAGGAAACTCCAGCAAGTACAGAAGGCTGTGACATTCCTTCTCACCAGCACAGACTAGGGCAAGTACCCTCTTGTAGTGCTTTCGTACAACGCTGAGTCCAGCCCAGGTCTCTTGCCTCCAAAGCACTCAGTGGCCTGGGTCCCAAATTCACGTAAAGTTCCTGTGTGAAGACTCTGACAACCAGCTTTTCTCAAGAGAACTTCCCATAATGACAAACCTCATCTTAGGGGGAACGAACTCCCCTAGAAACTACGAACAGTACAAGCCTGCATTTTTTGTGCCAAGTGCAAGACCTCTGCTTTAAGCCTCACTTTTTCTACTGTACGCAAATAGCAGCATGTGCATTTAAAACAAAACTTGTGCCAAAACAAAGTAGTGCGCTGCAGGTGTAACTTTCACCTTGGGGAAGGGACAGGAGAGAGAGCACATCACTCATGGTACGGTTGTCGTGGTGTTCAGTGCGGGGCTGGAAAGCCCGTGACTACCTGTCGTGGTTTAACCCCAGCCCCACGCAGCCGCTCACTCGCTCACTCCTCCCCAGTGGGATGGGGGAGAGAAGCCGAAGGGTTAAAGTGAGAAAACTCCTGGGCTGAGATGAAGACAGTTTAATAGGTAAAGCAAGAGCCATGCATGTAAGCAAAGCAGAACGAGGAATTCCTTCACCCCGTCCCACGGGCAG
>JAVKLA010000057.1:6822738-6835314 GCA_034782735.1 Sagittarius serpentarius
TTGGGAAGACAAACGCCATCACTCCGAACGTCCCCCCCTTCCTTCTCCTTCCCCCAGCTGTATATGCCGAGCATGACCCCATATGGTCTGGGACATCCCTTGGGTCAGTGGGGGCCAGCTGTCCCAGCTGTGTCCCCTCCCAGCTCCTTGTGCCCCCCCCCAGCCTGCTCGCTGGTGGGGAGGGGTGAGGAGCAGAAAAAAAAGGCCTTGATGCTGTGCAAGCCCTGCTCAGCAGTAACCAAAACATCCCTGTGTTGTCAACAGTTTCCAGCACAAATCCAAAACACAGCCCCATACCAGCTACTGTGAAGAAAATCAGCTCTATCATAGCCAAAACCAGCACACCACTAAACCACTCTCTCAGTAAAACACACTAGAGAGCACAGCAGGTGCCCATGCAGCCTATGCTTTGCTGTGTATAAGAGCCTAGATTTTGTTTATAAGCGTTCATGGTTATCACATTGTCTCTCATGAGCTTGATATGAGAATGCTTGAAGGCTGAACAACTATTTTGGTAAGCCGAGTAGGTCCACTCATCCCTCATCTGCTGCAGGTAAATGCGGGGCAGCCCTATCCACGTGGAAAGCTAACCTCAGCAGCCGTCGGTGGTGTTCCAGGCAGGGCTCGGGCAGTCAGAAGCCAGCAGACCTCCAGTATCCAGCAGCCTCTGTGTGGATTAAAAGCAGGTAAGAGCATGGTGTTAACTGCATTTGTTCACAAGTGGTAGCAACCTTTCTGATTTAGACCCCGGATATTCTGATCCATATTCAAATACTTGTAATGTTAAAGTGTGGCGACAAAGCTTTTTTCATGTGTGCTCCTGCATACCTCAATGCAGCTGTGACCAAAAGGCACAATCAAAGGTAACCGCTTACAATCTGAAAATTGTTTGCCGCAGGAAGGAGAACCCGTTCAGGAATGTTAAAAGAGTTTTAGATTGTTACCTAAAAGGGAAGTGCTCTTTTCTCTTTCTAAACCCAGGGATATATGGCCCAGTCCTATGGAGACTCCCAAAATACATCCTCATATCCTCATTATCCCTGCTATTAAAGGGGAAGGGGTAGTTCTGAGAGTTGGTCATAGAGTAATCAGGGCCTCGTGTTTGCTGAATTAATTTCCCCTACTCAGAGCTGTAGTATCACGTTCCATAGGTGGATGGGCTTTCAATATGTAGCAAAGGAATAAATGTCAGCATAATTTCGATAAAAAAGAAAAAAAGTACTTCCTGCTCCTTGATTTTGTGTTTGTATTGTGTATTTTTCCTCCACGGTCTCAAAAGACAAATGCTGACTGAAGCCATGAGCGTAGCTGAAGGTTCTTAGGATGGGGACTCCTCTGTACTAGTTAATCAGCCAATCTGAGAGAGAGAGAGAGAGATCTATATCTGTGTGAGGGACAAACAGAGCCAAAAACCATAAATCCTTGCATTTCAAGAACTCTGTAGGCTTCAGCAAGCAAAAAGGCAGTCAAGTGTCATTCCGGGCAAATAAACTTTGAACTACGACCACCATGCAGAAAGATATATTTCATAATATAAAAGATAACCAGTGATCTAAAAGGCAGATAGGGACATGCAGAAAAGCAGCAGAAATGGCTTTTCCAGGGGTAGTTTTGTCCACAAATTGTTATGCTCTCAGCTGTACAACCTGTGAATCATGCAGTATTTCATGACCAAGAGGGGCTAGATTTTATTCAGATCCCTCCCGTACCTCCACTGAAAAGGAGGCCTTGACAGACAGAAGTAACATTATCCCATCACTAAAGCTGTTTAGTAAAGCTTGGATTCTGTTGATGAAGAAGGATTGGCAGGGAATGTCGTTACGTGTCGGGCTCAAGTTTGCCTGTCTTATACCATCGTCACTGGATGGGGACAATCTCCTCCAGCACAGCAGGGGTTAACAGGCTCCTTCACTGCTTGGCGCAGATTAAGAAAACCACCTAAGACTAAAGAAACCAGTTGACAAATAAAAGCCTGGCGGTAAGATACTGTAGGTCAAATTCTGAGCCTAGCCTAGAATTCTGATACTGTATTTGGGTAATCAAAGCAGATAGCTGAAGGATGCATTCAGGCGTTCGTAAAGGCTTACTGCAGTACATTTTCTCCTGATGCTTTTTTCGCCCCAGCTCAGTACTTTCAGCCATGGTGAGGTCCCCAGAAAGGTTACGCTGATGTAGAATGATAAAGTCACACTTAGATAATGATGATGAGGCTTTCCAAAAAGCTCAGTTTCCATATGGGCTCATACATGAAATAATCTGAATTTTGCTGGGGCCTCACCCAGAAACACTGGCTAAACCCAGCCTCTAAGAGTTGCCGAGTTCTGTGTACTAACAAAAGGACAACTAGAAGGGCCTGATTAAAAAACCATGGCAAGTCCCAGTTGTTTCAGACTATCAGAAGGTAGGGCACGTGGCTGTGATTAAAAGCTGCATTGGCTTTGCGGGATGACTAGCAGCACCACTGATGAGGCAAGCATTGAAACTGGCCCCAGCACAGGCGTTTCGCCCTCTCTGCTTCAGAGGCATGTGAACCGTTGCTCTTGGGTAAATGCACAAAAAGGTTGTTTTCCTCCGAGCTACAAAGCTTGCGGTTAAACCACACTGAGCTGAAAATGTAAAAAATCTCACAAGCCTGCAAAATGCTTTTCACTGTCACATGTAGAATTAGCAACAGTATTTATGGGGAGGGCTGAACAAACAAAGTCTGGTGGTGTGTGCACTGATTATTCCTACCCTTGAACAAAACTTCCCAGGTCCTTATGCCTCAGGCATCTCTGCTAGAGTTGAGAGCAAGTCTTTCACATCTGCGTTAAGCTGCAGAAAAGTCTTTCTGTTTTAAGAGCTCAAGCAGACTTTCCTGTTTTTAACCAGACCTGGATATTGTGCCTAATAGACACCATCAGCTCTCTATTTATCCAGATATTTTTAATTTATTAGAAGCGGTCATCCACATTATTAGGTGTTTTATAATTAAAATACACAAAGGAACAGGATTAACTGGCAGAACATGAGTGGCTACCTACCCAACAAAAACAGACAGGGCAAAATACCACATTTAATAATATTACTAATAATGAAAAATTACTTGAGATTTAACCATGCACATCTTAGTTCCCAACCTTTTATCAAAAGGCTAAGGGTTTTAGCATGCACTAATAGTTAACAAATTGGGCTTCAGGAGACTAAAAAATCTTTGTCATGCCCACACTCAAATGATCTTCCTTTCTTTCAAACTGCAGACAGTGAACACTAACCCCTCTGTCATTAATGCATTCATCCATCCTTTATTTGAGGTTTCTCCTAACTCCTTTGATTTCTCCCTGAAGGTGATAACCCACTCTTTAATTTGAGTTGTGTCTTACTGCATTCATTTTTGCATGAGCAAGAAGAAAACTGAATCCATCAATCAAACCTGTGCAAAGCAACCCTAACCACAGTAACTCTTGATTAAATCTCATTTTCAAAGTAGAATTTGGCCCAAAGAAAGTTAGCATTTCAATAATAATTAATCACAGCATTAAAAAATACAACGTCTTTTTATGTAGTTCTAAGACTCTGCTGAATTGCTCACCTGACGCAAGAGCTGTAGATGTGGCTTTGTTTTTTGCCTGTTAAAATATGACATTACTCCAGCCTTTGCTTGTACACTTTTAACCCAGCTAAGGAGATGGTGTACACGGAATAACGCGACAAAACTTCGCCAGTGGCTTCTGGTGCGTTTTATTGCGATGTTTCAGTGTCTCGACTGAGCTGGGTGTTGCATAGGCAAGTAATACCACGGTAAGGTTGGCTCTACGTACTATTTCTGTATTTTTACTTGGTCAGGCTACATTTCTACACAGACTGGGGCCATAACTGTGATGGTAACCTGCCATTGAGATGCAGTCTCTAAACAGATGATGTTCTGTACTTTCTAGAATTTGTTAAGAAATGACTGTGCATAGATCAATACAATACTTAACTGCAGTTTATGCAGAAGTTTCTTAACTACTCCAATGCTTAAATACACTAATGCTTATAAATGGTGTGAGGGATAAAATAATTCCAGGGTAACTTCTACAAAACATTTGGGATCTGTTTTATAGCTAAGAAATATGAAAATTAGAAAAAGACAAGATGACAGCTGCAGAAGCATAAAAATGTATGCCGTGAGATTACCTGAAGTCATTCATACAAATCACTTGACTGCTGTTTTCCAGGAGTCACTCATAGTTAAAATTGTGTATCTTCCAAAACATAAGCTTTGTGCATTCCCAACAATATGTTAGCATCTCTTTCAACTAAGAAAATTAAAGATTTGATTTAAAAATATTTTTCTCTGTGGCCCCTAGGGCTTCAAATGATGGAAATATTTCTGATTCTAACATTGTTGCAGAGCTGAAAGGGGAATAATCCGTTGTCGTCTTGATTATTTTCAAGATAGGAGTGAAAAAACATTATAAATATTTGAAAATTTAAAAGATATACTAAGACTGAACATTTGAATTTTTAAAATATAGCATAGTTTATGAATTTTAATTTGGAGGCTATGCTGTCCAATAACAGGAAACTCTAATGGATGAGTAATTACCCAATTTACTGCATAACATAAAAAAGAACACAGATAAATTATCATTTCATCTTGAAAGTTGTATAGCTGAGGTTTTTCAGTTGATTTTCCTCATCTGTCAAAATCATTTCAGAATTACAAGAGAGATTTTATTTTATCATATTTGAAATTGTGAGGCATGTATCCACAAGATACTGGCCTCTGTACCTTAAAAGCAAAAAAATCCTTAAACGTTGACTAGGTTTTCTTTTTTATACAGCACATTTGGAAAAAGAAGTTTCTTTTGTACAGCAGATTAGGATTCCCCATTTGCAATTTTAAACTTGTTAAGGTGGACAAATATGAGGATGATGAAGAGGCACGACTTGCCTTGCACTGTATCCTAAAAGTTTCTTATAATCAGTTCTAAAGGTTTCAAAAGACTTTTAAGTTCAGAACCAAATTATTTTGTATGGATTGAAGTTTACAACATTCTTTATTCACAAAAAGGTAAATTATGATGAGTAACAAGAGAAATCATTTGGTCCTAAGTGTAGTTGCGTAAAAACTCATTTTGGCAAAACAGAAAAAAAATTAATCAGTGGTATGCTTTTGCTCTTAAATATTTATCTCCACATTTTTATTTCAGCAAACATGATTCAGTTATTTTCTCAAAAGAAAAAGGCTGCCTTTTGGGGAAACAGTAAGCATGACTGTAGATTTGAAACACGCTGCAAGGCTGAACCTCTGTCGCCTGCATGAGGAATACCCTAGACTGAGAAATTCTGAAGAGCCATCACATTCCCAGAAATATTTTATTAAGATTAGCCTGACGCCCCATCCTCACATCCTAGCTTTTTCCCATTTTCACATCTTCTGGAAGTTACTAAGCCTGGTCTGAATGCAAAAGCGGCAGTAGGATGTATATTTTCTTTTACAAACGAATTTTGGCAAATTGCAGAAACTTGTTACGTACTATTTCTGTCAAGACTGAGCTTCAAAGGAAAATGAATTTCAACTTCTACAGGTTAATGATTTTATAATTTTTTTATTTTAAGAATTTATAAAAATTTTATTAAAAAAATAATCCAAGGTTATATTGAAAATATTAAATCAGATAACAAAGCACTGTGAATTGTCTATCTGAGGGCAGCAGGAGTGCATTTGCGAGAAAAATATACGAGGCACATGCCCTGAAACGCCTCTTAAAATGAAGTTTTGCCTATTATTTTTCCCATGGCTCTGTTTTCCGTGGTGGAAGGATGATCACACTGCCACTGGCTGCAGTTGCAATGAGGCTGCCGGAGCAGAGTGGCTGTTCGTTCAAGTTGCCTGGTTCCACATTTTAGCTTTTAACATTCAGCAGTAATGTCCTTCAAAAGTAAAGGGCAAAACCCATCTCCATACTCCGAAGTGCAGCGGCACTCTGCTCGCCAGGTGGACTCCTGCTTAGTAATTAAGCAACTACCTCCTGCCCTTCTAACTCACATGCGCTAATCTTACCGGAGGATTTTCTTTGGCCGATCTTACGTTGAATCACTTGTAGGTCTGCAGTTCATGTCTGAAATGTGCTTGTTATAAAATTGTGAATGAATTACTTCAGTGAATAATTGTAGGTCTGCAGATCATCTCATTTATTTTCAACTGGGAATGTATTTTCTGCAATAAATCAAGTAAAGTTAATTTATGCCCGTACATCTTTTGATCTTTTGATGCAGTTTTTTTAAAATTAACAAGGAGAGTGTGAATGTTCATTGTCCCACTGACGGTAATATTGCCAAGCTTTTGCTTTGCTTTATCTGCAAGGATTGTAACATTTAATATGAATACAGTAATCAAAACAAAGTCAATAGAAAATTCTGAACTGCCTTTTGGTGACCCAACACTTGAGTTAAATGTTTGCTTCCCATGAGTAAGTCACGTGGGAATTCTCACAGACAAGTATTATGCTGGTAAAGCTCGCATGATCGCATAGTCATAGAAAAGAAATATGAAAGGTTTACAACCACAGTTAAATAGAAGTTCCCTTTTGAATGCAAATGAATATTTAGGGCATGCATTCACTCAGCTCTAGTCCTTGCTCAAGAAAAACTCCAGCAGTACCAACCAGAGGGCCAGTCCCATGTTACAAGTAGCATACAGTCAAGCTAAGAAGATCATGGTGGTGGAAATGTTTTATGAAAGCCATTTGAGGAATGCTTAGCAATAAAGGAATGTATTTGTAAGTGGCAGGAATGATGGAGTGTAGTTCAAGATCAGGATTACGAATCAGGACCATACATGAAGGATGTCGACCAGTCCAGAGACCCACCACGGCCGCCCATACTCCAACGCCCCCAGAGCTCCTTCGTGTCAACCCAGAGCTATGGGGCCAGAGTATAAAGACGCAAGCTGCTCAGAGGGAGATTTCATATCACATGTTGCACAAAGGTTGATTTTGTAATTTATTCCAACAGAAACAGAGAGTATAAATTAATATAGAAGACATCTTCTCGGCCTAAACCATATTAGTCTCATCTAATTTACTGAATTGGGAAAAAGAAACACACTCTCATTCTACCAGAGCAATTGTTCCCAGCCTTTATTCAGCTTTGTGTTTGCTGCTTGCTTCAGATCCAACACAATCTCTCTGGGCCCACAATATCTATATCTATTGTAGCTGCATCAGCTGGCCTAAGAAAGAGATAATGTTTCACTTTATAAAGTTTGTCTTGGCAATATCTTCACAGCGCTGCAGCGACAGGAATGCTACTGCTAGCAACGTAAATGAATGTTCTACTTATTTGAACAAAAGCCAAACACAGACAAGTCACAAATGCTTCAGATGAAATTAAGAAAGAGACCGTGCAGCAATCATGGAATAAATTGCGTTCCCAGGGATGTCTGGAGGTTGTCTAGTCCACATCCCTGCTCAAAGCGGGGTCCTGGCGAATCCAAAGAACTCAGATGGGTCCTGGCGCTTTCAGGTTTCGTTACTCCCGCAGTGGTTATGTGGTAATGCTTGTTAAGTCTGTCGGGGTGTTTTCCCTCTCTCGAATTTATTGGTAGTCTCAGATTCAGGTATTAAATGAAAATATCATTTATGTAACTATCAGCAAGGCATAAATCATGCTACTTCCTGCTACATTTTCTAGTCTGAAGGATAAAACAGGATTTGTAAAAGAATAATAGGAATATAGGGCTTGCAAATATGAAATCTGGAGAACAGTTATACAACTATATACATTTTTAATCATATCACCTCTGACACTACATGCACACAGTATTTCTTTGATGTGCCACTTTGGCCTAAGACTTTCAAAAGGTGGGAAGATGAAACTACATCACTCGTGTAATACATGCTTTACCTTCAAAGAACTATTGAGGCAGGATTTTTATTTGTTATTAAAAAAAGTCATTCTAAGAGGCGATTAGCTGTTAACTGCATTGTCATTTAATTACGTTAAACTTGTTATCCTGAAGCTTTCAACAAACACTTTTAAGAAAATTGTTGCTTAATCTAGCTACTTAAGTGAAACACTTTTACCTGTCATTTTTAATGAAAAAAAAAAAAAAAGCACCTCTTTTCACAGTAACGTCTGTATTTGTTCTGGAGGAGGAGGGAAATGTTTTCTCTCTTTTCAGAACTTTTGTAGCTGGACTTTACCTTGAGCGTATTTCAAAGCTGCTCTTAATGCCATTCCTTCCTCCAAAACTAATTGATTCACTGTGTAAACGTTCCTGACGCACAAATACAGTCAAGGGTCGTTTGCATGTCATCTGCAAATCAGGCACAGGAGCTAATGTCAGAGCTGCTGTTTGATCCACCAGCCTCTGAGATAGATGAAGCTTTTCTGTATGACTCACCACTGCTTTTATTGTAAAGAAAAAAATATTTTGTTTCTGTTCAAATTACTGTGACATGCAAAACCAGCACCACTATTTCCGAGTTTATAGCACAGCCGTTAATAATAGATAGTCCTATTAAACAGGAAGTTAACTCCAGTATACATCCAGGATGTAGAAAACAAAACAAAAAGCACAAAAAGAATGGCGGAAGCACGATAGAATGCTATTTAGGCTTGGAGGAGCAAAGACAGCATCTACTGCCAAGCAGAAATAAAGCAGTTGCTTTCTCCTGCAAGCATTACCTCAGCCACTTCTGGAGAGATAGGCTTTTATCCGTATCTCCATCTTCATGAGTCACCGTAGAAATTGTTTGGCTGCCCTGAGCGGGTCTAAAGAGGGAGAAGTATAAAGAGCAGGTGTCACCAGCGCATGGCGGAGACCACAGTCCTCAGCTCCGTAGTCACCCTCCTAGGGACGCTGCCTCCGCAGGGAGCTCAAAGGGCGAGGGGCAGAGCCCTGCGGGCAGCGTTCACACCAGCGTCCCTCGGGATGAGAGGGAGGGAGCTGCTCAGATAGACCCAGCTACCACTCCTGGCAGGACTAAAAGCAGTCAAAGAACACGGAGACACCTGGAAATACTGCCATGGTACCCTCATTCTTCATCCTAGTCAAAAGGAGATCAGCAGCCTACCCTGCCCTGGACAACATCTAGGACTAATGCTGTACCAACAGAGACTTAGGTGTTTCAGTTACAGTGTGGAAGAGATTTCCACCCAGTCTCCCCACGAGACACTCCGAAACCGGGTGATTTGAGATGGTGTAAGGACTGGAGCAATTCTCAGTGATTGTCCCCCATCTCAAGTCACCAGACCCTAAGCTTTTCTGATGGCTTCACATCTTTCAAGAGATCTTAATCATGCAACGATTGCATTGTTTGAACCAGTCCATTCTAGTCCTGACACATCCCAATTTGCATACTATTTTGTGTTCCCAGCTCTGTCATTAATGTTTAATGCCTCAATTCTGCCATCAATCCCCACTCAGCAAAACGATTCAGCTAAGTACATATTTAAAGTTGAGCATATTCTTACCTGCGTTCCTGAAATGGTCTTACACACACACTGACATGCTTTGCTGAACTGGGTTTCAACGCACAAAAGAGTTCACTTGCCATAGGCACTTAGGAGAGTAGCCTTCCTCTTCCTCATGTGCATTCACGTTGAAGTGTGTGGCTTGTGAAGGACACAGAGTTTTCTATAAATGGAAAAGCATTATATTCAAGGAGAAGGTGGTTGCAATCCTGGTTTGGTTTTGCTGCTCCAAATGTCATGACAGAACCAGATATAATCTTTTCTGTTTTCTGAATTCTGTCAAGTGACTGATTTCAAACTAAAGTTTGAGAGCTAGCTACGTCTCTGAAGATCTCTGTTCACAGTAAACTGATCAGATTGAGGTAATGCCTGATCATTGGTATTACTCAGATCTCAAAGGAAGGAAAAATCAGTAAGCCTTTGCACAGATGTAATTTCTTCCCTGGCAGGTCAACTAGTAGAGGAAAAAAAAAACCAACAAAAAAAACCCCAAACCAACAAAATGTACTGATTGATTTCTCAAAGTAGGATATTTACCTTTGCCCACCAGGACTCTTACTCCAACACTGACCAAATTCTTTTAACTTTTCTTATTGAAAATTTGATAGTATGTTGCTCCAGGACCTTGGTAGGTGGCAGGGAGAGATCTGGGTTTTGGTTTTTACTTTTCAACCTCTTTTACCCATTTCTTTCTACAGGAGTATGAACAAAATAAATACCATAGAGGCCTTTTCAGCTCTAGGGGAACATACAATTTATTACAATCACGTATTTTTGTTACTGCTGGTGGTGGTGGAAGGAGTAGTGGATTCACTTGCTTTCATGACTGTTTTATGCTTAAATCCTACAAACCACTTATTTTAAATATTTTAAGTATTTGAGAGACGTTAGCACTTTACTGTTCCTTTACAAGACAGCTGTCACCAGCAAGAGCTCTTATATGATCTGTTTACCTCACAAGGTATGCAAATGTCACAGGGTATCCAAATCTTCTCTTGAATAAGGGGGAGATTGGGGGGGTGGGGTGAGGGGAGGTGTCTGTTACCTCAAAGTTTGGTTTAAATTTGTCTTAGTTAGGGGTGAAAGTCAGAGGAAAGGAGCTTCTTTAGCACGCCTTTTAATCAGTTCAACCATACTCCTAATTTTAGGTCAAAATTTTGCTCAGTCAAAGTGCATGTTCATTAAATACTCTCTCATTTTACACAGGGAGGATTCCCATGACAGCAATAAAGGGCTTTGCAACTTACAGCTTATGCAAGAGTAAAGACTTACTACAGCTTGACCTAGTGTACATCCACCCAGTCCTACCTGACTGGATTAAACTGAAGAAGCAGATTTCAGGTTTTCAATCAAATTCTGCTAGCAGCCTGGTATTTAAAATCAGAATCTCCCTTCCCTCTCACTCCCCTCCCCCAAACAAGCATTAGATTTATTTGAAAGGTTAAAGAGACATTTTCTGAACAACTGGAAAAAAACTAATCTAATAATAGTAGTGTCAAGATTTGAACATCACACAGGTCCGTCCGTCTCATTATTGTGATCCAGAAATGGGGCAAGAGAAATTCTGGGACCAACTTTGTATCTCTCAAGCCATGGACAGTAACTGGACAGTTTCTTTGTGCAGCATTTGCTTCCTCTCATCAAAACTTTTCTGAGTGTTAGGTGTTGTCCAGGGTCTTTCTGATCTGTGTGACTCCCCATGCTTCAGTCTGCCACCACAGAAAAAATCCATTTATCATTTTCCAGGTTTAGATAAGTTGTAAAAGTTTTTTTTCTGCTAAAGCATCTTCAGGCCTAGGGAGCTTCAGAAACTTCGTGGAGTTTGAGATAGTCCCAAAAAGTCAGTTGTTAGACATCAACCTTGAGAACTATGACCAGGACCCAGAAGCACACGCAAACACGTGAACAAGCCAGTTGCGGGAAACTGCAGATGAGGCCTCCTCTTCCTCAGGTACCTTAAGTGGAAGGCGCTGCTGTGGCTGCGGTGTGGACAGGTACCGTGGAATCGGCCGTGAGCGTGCCAGGCAGCGTCTACTGCAAAACCCACCTCAGAAGCTCTGTGAGTACTTACGTGGCAAAGCCACACAGGTCTTGCCGTATCACTGCCGCCGGTTCTTACGGCTGGTAGTTTAAACTAACTTGAGAAAGCTTTCATTCTACAGTATTTGCAGGAGTATTTGCTGTGTAAGCTGAATGTCCCACAGAGAAGGTCAGCAGACTGTGGAGATACAAAATCAACACCAGAAACTGTACTGAGGGAAGCTTCCACAATAAGTTATTAAGTACAACTACCAGTGACAGATTGTACCGGTTACAATGTGAATACTAACCTGTGTTTGAGGCAGACATCACTTTCAAGGCTTTGGGTCGGGGGCCTGTGAGTGAATAGCTTCTTCCCATGGGGTTCTTCTCAACACAGCACGAGGCTTTACAGATTAGAAGGAACATGTATTATACATGACATCTGCGTGCACTGCTCCTCAAAAGCAAGCTACACTGAGAGACTAGAAAACCAGCAACTTTCCACCGTAAATTCCTCTTTCCTCGTCCTCTGTCCTGTCCGTTCCCCCGCCGCCCCGCCTTTAATATTGCTGCCTACCGCCGGGTTGGCTTTGGTCATCTCGTCCTAACAAAGCAAGCAAGCCGGTCTGTGTCATACGTGGGCTTTCGGCAGCTAATTAACGTGAGGAAGCCACGGGAGTTTCTGAGAAGCTGAGCTCTGATGTAACGCAATGCCATCCACTTGGAAGCTTTTAGACGCTCCAGCCATACATAATTTATTTTCGCCAGTCGCATGGCAGTAAAGCTCGTTTGGCGCAATGGGTACTCGCAATGGAAAAGCGCGCACAGGCTTTCAGCGGGGCAGACAGCCCTTTCGTCCGTCTCTATCAAAGAGAAACTAAACAACAGTGGGAGTTTACAGCATTCTTGCAGGAAACCCTGAAAAGAACGTTTTAAAAACCTCCTAAGAGGGCCCTTAGGCTGTCCCACCTACCGCCGCCCGCTTGTTCACTTACGCCTCTTCCCGGCCTCTTGGTACCTCCCGGCTGACAGAATTCATTTTCCCACCTGCGCTTCCTATGGAATTCCCGTTTGCCCCTTCCCCCCCCCCCCCCCCCCCCCCCCCCC
>JAVKLA010000057.1:6835463-6870274 GCA_034782735.1 Sagittarius serpentarius
CTGCCCGGTGGGCTTGCTACGGGGGGGGGCGGGCATCTGACTTTTCAGGCTTGCCGCAGTTTCGTAGGACAAAAAGCCGGTTTGGTGTAACGGCCCCATCGCCGTGGCGGTGCGTAAATGGTGCCACGAAGAACGCAGGGAAATTTCCCTGGAGGCCCGTCTCCCACCGCCAAGTCTCACCGTCGTCGACGTGGAGGTGGTTTGACATGGGGGCCGGGGGCGGGGGGTTGTCTCGGCCTACCCGCTGGCTGGGGTCTGGCCCCTGGGCTGCCATCCACTTGCCGTCACGCCGCAGGGCAGCTGGCGAGGGCCACCCCTGGCCGGGGCAGTGGCGGCTGGCGTGCTTTCCCAGCGCCGGGCGGGAGGCACGCTGGCCCTCAGAGTGGTGCTGGGTGCCTGACGTTCTCCGCGGTCACGGTTCCTCGAGGTGAAGGTAGTGGTTGAGCTCCTCAGCGAGATACTTTCTGTCGAGGAGTAAGGTCGTCGCCGTCATTTTCTTGTGCTTTGCGAAGAGTGTCGTCTGCTGCGTGACAGCCACAGAGAAACCAGGGCTACTTTCCTTCTTTCCCCAAGCACAGATGAGTCCAGCGCTGAAGCTTTGTGTGAAACAGCAACAAGACGTACAAGCGAACTTTTAACTTGACAGCAAGTAACCTTAAATCTTTTGATTCCCCCTCTCAGTAACACACCTGAGCAGCGGGAGTTAGTCTGTGCTTTTGCTGTGATATAGATACCACTACTCCCGTTTTAAAAGGACTGAAGGAAGACATTCATCCAACGTCATCCAACACGTTTGGGACACTGCACAAAACTGAATCGTAAACAGTCCTTGAAAGCATGAACTGATGATTTTTTTCATCACAACAACCTTCTAAATCACCTTTTCATGTTTCAAAAATTTGTAAATATTCAGCTTCATTTTACAGTTGGTGCATTGACAATAGCAAACCAGATTTCGGTCCAGAAATGGTTTAACAGCAGACTTGCAAACCTGTGTAATGGCCTGGCTGCCCAGGGTTCACGTGTAACAGGTGGCAAACCCCAAGTGCCTGGAGCCCACGTGAGATCCTAGAACCGATCAGATAACAAACCCCACAGCAAGTGTGGCTAGAAAGCAGGAGAAAAATGAAGGAGGTCTTTCCCCACGTGCTTTTTCTTTAACCTCCATCTTCCTCCCTTAGCACCCTTTCCCTTTGATTTTGTTGTCTTTATTAAGAGTTTTGTTTTGATGCATGCCATAAACACTCAGGTTTTGAGAACCTCGGGGCTAATAGGCAAGAAGATGAGCACTGTGCTCTTTTGTGTGTGGATTTTTTTTTTTTTCTCCTGATAGACAGTATTTTTGTATTATGTGTCAGCACTAAGAACGTGTTTGACTTGTTATTTGAAAAAGGCTGGCAGTTTAATAGACGATAAATTCACGAAATGAAATTCCCAAATATTTTGTGACTAAATAGTTAAATGCTGAGGCAAAACTATTGGCAGAAATCAGCTACTGAAGCATGAATTAATTTCTGCTGCACTTCCGATGACTCTTGTGGTGTTACATGATGAATTTGGACTTAGGTTTAATCTCCTCCGGGACTGCTCAATTACGAAGGGTTTTGAGATGGTTGCTCTAGAAGAAACAAGCATTTCTGCCTGCTGGGAGGCAGAGCTCAGTCAGGACTCTTATCTAGAATAAATTTCAGTGACCTTTCAGCCCCATGACGGGAAACGCGCCGTCAGCGCAGCAGATGCCCTGCCTTTGGTGCAGGTCCCTGCTCACGCCTAGCCGCGAAGCCTTTGCTGTCGGGTGGCCGGGCTGGAGATGGTGAGGAGCGGGCAGGGAGCCCAGCGCAGCTCAGCCCCGGCGCTGCCAGCCCCTTGGGTTGAAGGGTGAGAAGACGGGCTCCGAGGAGGTGAAAACGAGCCACGTCGGGGCCCTGTGCTCCGGAGAGGGAAACCTGGGGGAGGCGGTCAGCCTTCTTCCCTGGAGAAAGGGGAGGGGGCGTGAATAAAAGGTGAGGCAGACATCGCCAGGCTGCGCAGCCATCGTCTTCTTGCTCAGTCCGTTCTAGCAAGCCAGTTTGCTGAAGACGTTATCCGCTGTCTACTGCCAATACAGTTAATACAGAAAGATAAGTGCTGGGTCGCCTGAAATCGGGCTGCTAATAAAAGGGAGGATGCTGATTTAAAGCCCAACTGGCTTATCTCACCTGGTGATTATGAAAAGCCTGCTTTCCCAACCAACTCGATTATCAGTAAAGACACAGTGAGTAACTGGCACTGCGCTGCACTAACATTCAGCTGATAAATTAACTAAATATGCATAAATCATTTGGTGTAACGGAAGCAGAGTCAGAGTAAGAAAACACCGTCATATGATCAGTGTGTCATGCTTTGAAAAATTAATCTCTCTGCTTCTTTGCTCCTGTATTTGTACTGCGGGAGGCTATTATTTTCTGACATCGAAACCATTGGCATCACCTCATAGTTGAAGCTTTTGTGTTGCGGGTTTTTTTTTTCCTGGTGAAGGTAATACCTTAGGCTAGTAAGTAGCTAAGTTTACGTCTTCCTCACCTTATTCACACAAGTAATTGTGTTTACTTGACTATGGCCGTTCTGATAAGTAGGATGAGTAAGGGATTTGGCCGAAGGGTAAGTATTGAAAAACCTAAACGAGTTTCAGTCCTGGCAGTTCTGTTACATAGTAACTGTAAATTAAAATTCTGTTCTCTTACTAAACTTGTGCTAAAATCAGTGGGGTTGTATGAGAACAGAATTTGGTCCTTCATAGTTTGTGCACTCTCCGTCCCAAAACCCCATATTGCACATTTTAGATGGAAAAATGCTCCTATTACTACCTTTAGTATAGTGGAGACCTTTCTAATTAGAAGATCAAAGTTACATCCTTTGATATAACAACAGTTACCGTATGAGAGATGCTAATACTTTCTGTATTGGTGTTAATGTTATAATAATGTTACTAAGCTGTATTTTTTAATTAGAAATGATGAGATCTAGTTAATATCTTAGCAAAGGCTCACATGACCTCTCTTACACTTTGGAAACAAGGAAAGTAGAACTTTAAAAGTTAAAAACAAACATAGAATATAGATACGTATATGAAAATGTATAATTTTTTTCCCAGAATACAGATTAACACAAAAGTAGTATCTCTTTTTTTGATTCTACGCTTCTATAACATCAGAGTAACTATTGCAGAGTTCACTGTAGACCTGATGATCTATTAAAATCACAAGCTAACAATTCTTTCTTCTAATTGTGACATAAACCAATTGATGTTTTTGTTTTAAAGGATAGCTGATAATTTCTATCTGTGTGAAGGATGCACTGTACCCCGTTGGCTACTATATGAATTGTATATGGAAAGCTGCAGTCCAGATTCCAAGCATCAAGTAAATTCAGCCACCTTTGGAAAGGTACAGAGTAGACAGAATACATAAGATAAGAAGCAGAGATACCCAAACAGAAAATCTGATGATCAAATATACACACTGCATATCAAAGGGGATTAAATAACAGAGAAGAATTAATATGTAATGCATTATGCTTGTGTCTTTTCTAATGTATTTCTGGTAAGCCCTCATGTAGACACAGTTGTACTAGAGAAAAGAGTATTGTCTCTGATGGAGTTTATTTTCTTCAGGGAACTGGTGCAGGTTACACTAGCAAAAATTTCTTTTGCCAATGTATTTTAGAAAGCTTTACCTGGGTAAACGGCGCAAGGTTAATAAACTCATCTTAAGGAGCTGCTGCTTCTGTCCTTAAAAGACCCCTTTGGCTGTTACATAATTTATACTTTCCTTTTTAAGTATCCTTGGAGAGATTTTGCTCCAAACGCACCCTAAAAAAGTTGTTATAGAATCATACAAGCAGAATAAATGCAGATGTAAAACGCAATCTCCTTTAAACAGTTCCACTCTTCTAATACGTGGAGGTTGATACACCCACGGAGCAATTACCACTTAGAAATCCCAATTGCAAAGAACACTCACAGCTATCCAACTTTATTTAACAAATTAAGCAAGATTGAATGCCTTTTGATTATTTGTTGCTCAGGACTTTTTGTTCAGAATTTCTACCGCTAATATTATTCTATTAGTGCCCATGGTAAGAGCTACTAAGCATCGTTTTAACACAAAGCCAGAACAATTTAAGTAAAAGTTGTACCTGAAATCAATTTCATTTGTGTGGAGAACCTCATTTTAGGAATGATGTATCTCAATTCAGTTGAATCTAATTTTTTTACGGGGTAAGTTAAATCACTCTTACTTAAAATTTAGATTTGAGTGAGTGATCCAGTGTGATTTATTACCACAGGTTAATGGATCATCACCCATCAGCCAAGCCCATGGGTAGAATTTGCCTGGCTCAGTGTAGATGTCTCCCATGAAGCTACTCACCTTAAAATTTCTTGGTAGCCAATGGAGAGAAATGGGTAGTTACATATGATTCCTCTCACCCTAAATGAGTCACCTCAGGCAGCTCAGGGGAATGGTGCCTTGGAACTGCCTGTTTTTCTCCATTGACTACAGAGTCTGCAGCAACTAGCTTAGACATCTCTACCTTGTAACCACGTAGGTAAGATTAATCCCATCCTGTCTGTACACTTTCTGGTGCTCCGGCGTGATTGAGTTACCACCTGTAAGCTAAGCCTTCTTGTGGTTTAAGTTAATGCATTTTACTTTTAAGTTGGGACAGGCATGGATGAAGCATGGGTCTGGTCACGCAAAAGAGCTTAGCTAATGAGCCATAGCTGCTATAGGTTGGTGCTTGCAACTGTTTGCTCACAGCCTTAACCGACCCAGTGCATTGCGGTTAACACATCCCAAGTGAGCAAGCTGGGGTGCAGCTCCCCAGTGGCTTGAAATGGTCTGTCCTCCTGCAGCAGGAGGTGGGACCGTGCAGCAAGAGGCTGAGGAGGGCAGGAACTGCAGCAGCCCTGGTTTAGACTGAAGGTGCACATGCCATCAGTTACCACAGCCTAGCTAATGGGCCGAGCTATTAATAATGCATCAAGCTGTGGTAACCTGACTGCATTGCATGCCTGCGGACTGTAAAGACTTTTGCAGTCAAGCCCCGTGTGAATCAAACTGTGATGATTTAAGACACCACTAATCTCATCTGCCCTATCCCTTTGCCCAAATTCACCGCCGTCTCTGTAGAAGAGGCACACGCCACAGAAACCCCAGTTTCATCGGCTGTCCTTTTAAGAGAATGGGATTACGCTAAAACACCGGCTTGAGAAAGGGAGCAGCTGGGGTGGGTGCATGCAGAAACGTGCAAAGAACGGGACCACTCCAGCACTGTTAAAACTGGAGGTACACGTTAGTGTGAGATGGGGAGATTTGTTCTTTAGCAGGCCTTCGGAACAGCAAAGTGCACTTTGCACAAAGTCCAAGCTTTGTGCTGCTGAGCAGAGGCTCCTCTCACTCCTCACTAACGTTGAGTACTCGATGCTCTGTTCCTGCTATATAGGGAAAGTTAGCTCCAGCTGTCCTGGGTTAGTCTCTGTCTTCACAGAACAGCTCATGCAGAATAATCGTAGTGAAGTGGATTATTACCCTGGCAGTATCTTATTACTCTGTAGGGCCTAACCTCGACAGATGCTGCATGACCTCCGTTCACATTTACCACTGCGGTGGTCAAAGGCTGCTTTTCAGCTTGATGATTCACGTCATTTTAAAACAGATAAGTCAGGCTCTATTCTGCGAGCACTCCTTGCAAGAGTGAGCGGGTAGGCAAAGTGCCTTGTGTGAGTAAGTCCTACTTGAATGAGTAAGACTTGCAGGACTGGCAGAGTACTGGAGAATCACAGCACCTTCGAGTTCCCGTAGCTGATATACCCCACCTGACTGTGGGTGGTCTCCCGATGTGTGCGCCGACTGTGTTTCAGTGCAAGATAAAACAGACTAGTCTAAAAAAATTCCTACCTGAGGGAGGTAATCCCTTAAATTACTTAGCTTTTGATCCGCAAAAGCCTGATAGAGTTCAGTTCAACAGTTACCATTTGAGAAGTAAGAACAGGTATTAGCCTGCAAATGATGGAAAGCAAAAGGAGTGATTAAGGAGAAAAAAATGTAGCAGATATGGTTTTGCGTTTTAGAACGAATTTGTCAAGTACCTCTAATTTTCTGTTCATTTTTTTCAGCTTGTTCGGTTAGTTTTCCCGGGGCTGGGGACAAGAAGGCTGGGCACAAGAGGGAATACCAGGTATTGGTTTTGCTTCATTTGTTTAAATAAGTTATTTATAACTGTTCTAATAATATTTAAAAATGGCCGAATGTTCAGCTCCAGCACCGCAGTACAGCAGTTGAACTGTTGGTTGCAAGTCTGTAATACATCGCAAGATCCAGATTGGTTCGTGATGTCACCAAGTACATTAAAATAGAGTTAATTCCATGAAAACCACCGCATCAGAGCTGCTTTGGTAGGGCATGAACTCCAGATCAGGCTGGGCTTTAAAAAATTAGTCCTCCAATTTGTACTGGCTATTACAGCATGGCTTGCATGAGGCATCTCCCAGACATCACAACCTTACTCAGAGCTCTTGAGGCACCGGGTCAGGAAAGCCTGGCTCCGGGATGCACAGGGGTGGCAGCCGTCATTAATGTCTGAGTTGTTCTTTTCATCCTTGCACTTTTCTGTGGAGTGACCCAGCATGTACTGGTGGTCAATGGAAATGCTGTAAACAGTTTAGAACCATTTAAATCAGACCATCTCAGATCCAACTTTTCTTCTAGAGCACAGAGTTCAATATTCTTTCATTGATTCAATGTCCAAACTTATAATCACACTCTGAACATCCAGACAGGAAAAAGGGATGTTCCAAGGGCACTGAGACACAATAATTTTACAAGCATTTTGAGTAGCTGTCAAGTCCTGGCTTTGAGATTGATATACCCTTACTTGATCTGCGACTTTTCTCCACTAGTCTGGACTTGCTACCAGCATGATCCAGCAAGGCCCTTTATTTTGGGAGTGCCTCACCGGAGACACTCCCAGGCTTCTCCCCATAGCTGGCAGGATTTGGGATGGTGCGTGATAGCCCCCGGCCTCCGTGCTCTCTCTTCCCGTCAGCAGAAGGTTACCGTCTGCTGGCTGCTGGTGGCCCGAAACCTCTGCACTGCTGCCCTGGCTTCCCAGTGACCCAGCCTGGGAAGAGCCAGCCGGTAGCAGCTCGGTAGCAGGGACGGTGACTCCGCTGCTCACCGAGGCCAGGATAAACCTTAGAGAAGGTCTGGCGGGGTTCTTGGGTTTTAGCTTGCCATGACCACTGAAGGGCCATCCAGTCCCTAAGCTACTGTGAATGGCTGCGGAAAAACTACACTAAATCCTTCAACTTCTGTGGGGATACAGGGACCTCTGTCAGCTGAGACTCTGGTCCCTGACTTCCCTAACTGTCCTGTACAAATCTGTTGCACCCCTTTCACTGGCTTAGTTTTTTTTGTTTAGAAGAAGGTATAATTCCAGGGCAAAAACTGTTAAAAAGAGTTTGTAAAGAGTTTGTGCAATTATCTTTTGTTGGGGAAAATAAATTTTCAACAGAATTTAAAAAACAAATGTAGCTTTTTTTAGTTGGTCTTTTCTTGTTTAAATAGAATGATCATCTGCTTTCAAAGGAGGAATATGAATTATTTGCTGACTTTTTTTGTTGAAAGTTGTCAGTTCATCCTTTTTTTTTCCCTAGGTATCATTATGATGGATTAGCTATCAAGAAGAACTCTTCCTTTTATGCACTTTATTGCTGTCTTCTGTCTGAAAAAAATTATCACAGGTTTGTTTTTTAAAATGTTTCAATCATAAAATGTCACACAACAGTCTATATATTGTTTGTACATAGAAGTCTGTAAATCGCCTGTTGAACGTTGACAACAGTATTTTCTTCTTATTATACACACTATAAAAGTGCTGTGCCATTAAGTGCAGTGGCCTAATAGAGAAACTCCATTTTGAAAACGTGCCCTGCCTAATCAGACTTCTTGAGTCAGACATTTTAGCCATGTAGATCTCAAAAGCAGGAGCTCGTGCCAAACCTAACAGAAGAGCTTCATATATTAAAAGTCTAAATGGGAGCTCAAATAAACATATTGAAATCGTTTCAGGACATTGTATTACCTTCCTTATGAAACAGTAGGCTGAAGAGACACATATTAAAGTATAAATGACGGCACTGTTTTGAAAAGTCCCACATGCAATCTTGTTATCTGGGTTTTTTTACTACTTGAAACAATGAGGTATGTTACCTTGAAAATGTAATTCTGTTTTAAAAGTTCAGATTTAAAAATCACCTCTTGTAAGGGAACAACAATGAAAAAGATGAGTATAAATTTATTGCAAAAATTAAAAGTCTAAAAATAATTGATGAATGTAAGATACTTTGGCAGACTAAAGCATAGACATGAGCATGGTCCAGTTGTGGGCAGGCAAGGAAGAGTTCTCATGGTTAAGCTCATGGCTGAGATAAACAATCCACAGGCTTGCCTTTCTCCCCAGAAAAAAGGAAGGGAGATGCTGCCATTCCGTAACGTTTTACTCTCCTTTTAAATGCACAGAAGAAGAAAAATAGGTGCGGCCTATGCCTTGGACTTTGGAGACCAGGCCCGTATCCTCAGTCTCTTACAGGCTTGTACATTAATTTAATGCGTATATGGATAAATTCTGTACTTTGTTTTCCACTCTTTAATATGGAGATACAGCATTTTTCTACAGCATGAACGTTAGAGGGATACAAAACAGCCTATTAAGCACCCAGATATTCTGGTGATGATGAAACTGTTTCAATGTCTGTGATATTTTATATTATAGTTACTTAACTGAGTGCATGCTCTGCAAGAGCATGGAAAAATTATACCCAGAGGTTTGTTGCCTTTCTCCACGGGTTTTATAGCAGAGTAACGTTGCAGAAGTCCATAGAGTGACAACGGTAAAGAATGGGACAGGGCAGAGGATCAGGTCCTGCAGATGATCAAGTGGCCGGTGGTTGTTGTGAGACCAAACAAATTATTCATAGGCAACTTGAGGGTTGTTTCCCATGAGACCCTTACTGAAGTGATATCCCTCGCTACCTGTACGCCCAGTATAACCAGGACAGGCCCAAGGTTTGACATCCGTAACAAGGAAAGGTCTCGGCCACTGTTCGAGGAACACTGCATGCCTCTGGCTGAGTGTCTGCTGGTCTTTCTCTTCCGGGGAAAGAAAGGTGTTTCCCTGCGGCATCACTTGAAAACAGCAGTCTTGCTGGGCGTAGTACGAGAGCTGCTAGTTCTGGTTGTAGAAGAGACGAGCGAGAGAACAGAACAATATGAATTGTTGCTCTTTTTCCTCCCAGCATAGAAACATGAGGAAAAATTACAAAAAGCAGGACAAACCAAAGAAGTGATTTTGACTAAGTCCAGGCCGGGTGCAGAAACAAGGACTTTAGCCACTGCTGGGAGCCAGAAGCACCACGTATGCCAGCATAGCTTGTGTCCTTGGCCCTCCTCATGGAAATGAGCCCTGGTCTCTGATGGGCTGGGGAACACCCTATAGCCCATGCTTAACTGTAGGGAAGCCACTGCACTGTCTGCAAGCCTCCCTCTCCTCCTCCACCAGCTGCCAGAGGTGCCTGCCCTGACACCTGCTCCTAAAAAACTGTATTTAATTTGGTCAAACCAAGGAAAAGGAGGTGTATTCCAGGGAAAGGGCTGACATCCACCAGCCATCTAGTGATCTTGATATAGTTTCTTGGGATAACTTTTCAGATTTAAATAAAAAAGTCAAAATATAAAGACTGTATTTAGACAAAGGTCATCTTTCTGGTTGCAATGTAAAAGTCTCTTAACTACAAAATTATCCTGTCTGATGCTTCCTTTGTTTAAGACAGTTATAAGGAGTCACTAAGCTGTTGTGTGAAGCCAGACAACTGAAATTAGAACAGCTTCCACTCTAAATGCAGCCACGCGTCCCGATCCCAAGCCGATATGCAGGCCTGCAACACCCAGGCAGCCGGATGTCACGATTGCTTCTTAGTGTCTGATAAAAGACAGCAGGAAAAAAATGGAGTGACAGCAGTTAAAAAGCACAAAACACAGCCAGAGAAGCATGAGTAGCACAACTCCGAAAGAAATTATTACATCACATACAAAATAAGCAGCAGCTTCAACCAAATAAGGGAGTTTGTTTCCGTCTCTATTGAGTTTTGTACATTCTTTGCAAATAAATAGGAACACATCAAGAAAATATTTCATCTTTACTGTCCTCTCGGTAGGGTTCAGTACTCTTTGAAATCAGAATTAATTTTTCATGATCCAATGAAGGTGATAAACCAGCAATGGCAACTTCTAGACCTTTTTTTTAATTAGAAAATTGAAATTTAGAAAAAGAGTAATGAAAACTTGAAGACTTTTCTACCTGCAAGAACAAATCTTGTTCTCACCAATCGTATAATTGCAGCAGGGGTATTTGACCCATAACTTCTCGATTTTTGAGAGTGTGAGAAATTTCCAAATCGTAGTGAAAAAGATTTTTAATATACCATTTCAGCACAGTCCAAGTGCTGGTCTGTGGACCAGACCCTGTTAATGGGATATACTTCTCTGGTTTGTTGCCATTTCCCTCTGGCAGAGACGGGACATCTGTTTGAGTAGTGAACATGTCCTAAATAACTATTGCTCCCTCCCATGCCTGAGTAGAGCCCGACACGCACCTGAGGGGAAGGTGGAGCCAGGAACCCAGCTGAGAGACCAAGGCGTCCACCCAGCCTGTGGGCTGGTGAAGAAAGGGATCGTTTCAAAACCATGGTCCACTCCCTCTAATTACTGAAAAGAATATTTCTTGACCATACTGAGATAGTCGGCAATTGACGGGGTGCTGATAGTGAGGATCTAGGCCCGTGAAGGATCTGGCAGGTTGGGAGCTGTGCTTGTTGGTGTCACAGAAATGGCAGTAAGTTTATAATGGTTTGCCTTTGACTACAAAGAAGGCATTTGCCTTTTGATAGTCAGCGAGGCCTCAGATGTATCTGTTGGCTGGGCTGGAACGTGTTCACACGAGGAGTGATGAGGATGCTCTTATGCAGCAACTGTGAGCTGGTTCGTTTAGAAATCTTGGATTTTTTGAAGAGATGTGTACCACAGCTCTGATGATGATGACGTTATGAAAGTAGTGTAAAGAAACACAACTGTAATCAATGAGGTCTCCAATGCATTGCAGGGATTTAAGGCAATGTGGGGTTTACTCATTTGCATCACAATAGGGTGCCCTCTAGGAATGGGAGCTTTGAGGACAAGCTCTCCCTAAAATGGTACTTGTTCTGGCTTGGAGTACAGCAGTGTTAAAAAAATGCCAGCGAATTTTGGTTTCCTGAGAGTTACTTTATGATTCTAGTAGTAGGGAAGGGTTGGGCTTCTGACTTACTAGTGAAGCAAGCCCATGATTTTTTAATAAAAAAAATCTGATAAGATTCTAGCAAATTAGCTTTTCTAATCTCAGTGTAATCTGACAGTCAAGAGCATGCACGTTCACCACCCTCCCTCCTTTCATTCTTCCTTTATCCTTCCCGATCGCCTCCTCTGTTAGTCTTTTTGTCATCCCCGCCGCTGTATTTCCCATTTTACCCATAGCGTCATCCAAACTCTGCAAGAGATACGGTGAAACTCCTTGTGATTTTGCTGTCACCCATTTTCCCCTTCTCCCACCCACCTCCTCTTTTGCGTGTCCTGTCTTTACCCAGGCACCTCTCTCCAGGGGCCGCGAGCAGCTCCGCCTGGCAGCCCAGCACCTCCGCGGGCACCGGGTGAGTCCGAACCCCCTTTGCTAACCCTGGGAAGCACGCAGACGTTCGCTCTCCGTAGGTATTTGCACTTAACCGTCACCGAGCTCCCGGCTGGCTGCTGGGGCGCGGGGGGACCCAGGCAGGACCCCTTCTCGCACCTCGCCGTCCCTGTCCCGGTGCAGCGGGGAGGCAGCCTGCCGCCGGAGCAGAGCGATGCTGATACGCGTTGCCATAGTAGCGGCAGCCGAAGATACAGCTGGCCGCCTTCGCGGGGAGAGCGGGAGCTGGAAAATATTAATTAATTTTGTTTCAGAGGCTTTAGAAACCTGCAGGAAGGAGCCATTTGAAGGAAGTGTTAGGAAACATCCCTGCTTACACGTTCTTCCCTCTGTCGGCCACCAACTCTAAAATGTCTGGCGGAAAGAGTCCGTAGCGTTACCAAGCACAGCCACCCTGAATGTTGTGCCCTGTCTTGGGCAGCCAGTTTGGTTGTTTCGCTGGAGCACCGCCTTCATGGCAGAGAGTAGTGCCGGAGGGAAAGGTAATTTTTCGGGTGGCAAGGGTCAGTCCTGTGGACAGCAGAGAAGCGAGAGGAGGCATTTTCAGGGGCTTGAATCTCCAAGCAGATAAGCTGTTACATGTTGTCCCCTGTCCCTTCAGGACGTATGGTGGTACCCTGGTTTATCATACATGAGAGCAGTGAAACCCAGCAGCCAGGATCTGATTAGATAGTCTCCGAGTGTTGGCAGTCACCAGTGGAAGCATGTTTTCTACAAAACCCCTGCCTGTCACCCTTCAAAACAGCCGAGTCCGAAAGGACCCTGGAGTTTGAAATGCCTTCACAGACAGCGAGCAGGTGTCAGCAGCAGATGGGGGCCTGACTGGAGGAATCCAACTCTCGCAGCACGTCCCTTTCACTAGCAACGTTGCCTCTCCTCCCTGTAGGATTAGCCTCAGCAAACCAGGCAGGGAGAGAGGTAGGAGATGGTAAAGCAAGGCAGCAGCCTATTGTGCCTGCATCCCTGGCTTTTCGGCTACAAGCCAGTGGTCAAGGCTTTGCAGGTCCAGGTGAATTCTGACCGCGTGAAACATCACGGCAGGCTTGCAGAGTAAATGGGGGGGGAAAGTCAGAAACAAAATGCCATCTAAACTGATATAGGGTGCAGAAAATGTAATGACTGTGAAATCAAAGCACAAGGAGGATTATGCTTTCATTATTTGCATGTTTATAATCATTATCATTCCAAATGAACTGCAACTACAAATACAAACCCACGATTTTGGTGCAAGACATTGGGAGACATTGCACCGTTAAATGGCTAATACCTGGCCATCTTTATAATGAATGGTTCAGTTTTATCTTAAAATTAAGAAAGTCGCCTTCAGACTCGTTAGATAATCAGGGGGCTGCTGAATGGTGGCAAAGAGACCAGGTTTTGTTTCCCAAACAATGCTCCAACCTAGTGCACTCTACCCAGTTTGAGCTCATTTTCTGACTAAATACAGAATAAATCGGTGGGCTTTTTAAAGGGTTTTTCTGTTGTGTATTTTACCACAGTGGAAACGCCTGCAGTTCTGGAGAGGCAGCTGGTTACAAGAGCAGTAGCCAAAAAAAAAGAACAGTGAGTTTCAGATACATCAGGCTTATAACAAAATATCTGTGTGTTTAATTAGAACTGCTGTATACTATGCTCTGATGAAATACAGCTAACCCATCATCTTCAAAATAATCTTTGTCTGTATAATCCCACTAAAGAGCTTACTTCCCCCACTCCTATTTCACCTGGTAGCTAAATATTTTTCTTGTCTTAACGTCAGCTCAAATAATTTTATCTGTGCTGAGAGCGGAAATCGTGGCTGACAGCCCAGGTTTTGAGTATTAGGGGAGTTAGTGGGGCACAACCTTCCTTGCCTGAGGCCCACCGTAACAGACCCTCGTGCTGCTGAGCCGGTGTCTTTTCAACGTGCTCAGAGTTTATTGTCACGATAAGTATTTAAATCCTAGGAAACGATTAAGAAAAAAGAGCGCAAGCGCTGCTGACCGAAAAGGGCAGACGCGAGGCTAACCTGCGGCCGTTCTCCCGTCAGCGTGCTGTCGTGGGATGGCTTGACACCCGGGTTGCTGGAAGTCAGCCAGCAGAGCACGAGCAACAAACTTCTGCGGGCCAAAGCGAGGAAAAAAGAGCGACTGGATGTCTGTCTTATTTTTACGGAGCGCTCGGGTGCGGTAATGAGTGCTCTGAAGTGGATGTAATGGCAGCTGATGAGAAATGTGCTGTCACCCCAAGAGCAGAGCCAACTATCATCTGCAGCCTTATTTAGAAGGTTACAACTGTGACATGAGTGCTATAGAAAATATATGTCGAAGATATGTATGGCATTAAATATTCACTGCTTTTGAAAAGAAATTCATGTACTTTTTAGGATTTAAATATTTAGTCAGCCATGCTTGTTTCTTTCATGCAAGCCTATTTTCTAAAAAAAAGGACAAGCATTCCTCTGAAGAAATACATCTTATTAAAAAATCATGTTATACAATTTCAAGAAAGTGCTTAATACCTTTAACAGAACTGACAGGGTAATTGTGATTTTTTTTTTTTTATTGTTCAAAATAAATTCTGATGCATCGAGAGCAAGAATTTGCACTGTTGTCCATCTGTCATTTATCTGAAGACTGAGCAAGAGAGATTTCAGTACCCTTGGCCTGAATTCAGCAGATTCTATCTTTGGGAGCAAGACCTAGGGAAGAAATACCCCTACGAAATGGTACGTTCAAGTATTCGGTCAGCAAGTGAGTTAGCTCTTTGCCTGTGTGATCTTTTCGTACCCTCTTTTTGGTTACCTTCTCCAGGTTGTACTGCTTGCCAATGAGTACTACAGCCACTGTCAAGGTATTTTACACATGGTGAGAAAGAAAGAGCTTGACAAGGTATGCCTTTGCTTTAACAACACTTGTTCTGACAACAGCAAACAACTCTAAGGCTAAAATTGTTTCTCTGTAGCTTATGAACTTGATGGTTTGATCTAAGGTAGATGATCATTTGTAGACAAAAGGAGCATTCAGTCAAATTATTTGGGCATTCTTAATTAACACAACATGCTCCAAGAGTCTGAGTTTATAGGCATATCCTGAGCACTCCTGGCACGTCAACAGGCCTGAGCCCAGCACAAAACACAAGGCCACGGACACCTATCTTTCATTATATCTGCATATCCATGGCACAATTCTTTGTTTCTCTCCTCTTTCTTATGCTGCTTTGTGAGGTCCAGCTTGTTGCCCCAGGATGCTTCCACTTATACTGGAGCCTGGCCAGGATGGGGCCAGGCAAAGAGCCCAGCTCCACGGTCATTCTTTTGCTTCTGTGCTTCTGTGTGTCGTTTTACTGAATGACGCTTCACATTTCGCAAGTGTAACATCACTGAAAATTCATACAGGACTTTGTGTGACAGGTGGAAGACTGTATCATGTCATTCTGGAGGTCTCTGCAGCCTGAAAGAATAGCACTGATGTCCTTGCCAGATGTGTGCCAGCTGTTGAAAAGCTATGATAGGCAGCTATTCAAGGTACTGTAGGCACACTTCTTTGTTGTAATTATGTGATTATGTGTTTGTGTCTTTTTGGTAGTTCTACCTGAGGAGAAGGGCCAGCTGTTTATTGTGTGCTGTGCAATGGGATTTTCATTCGTACCTCAAGTCTGTTCTTTGGCTTCTTCTGAGACAGCACAGTATGGATTTTGAAAGGATCCAGTGGAATTTGAGATAACTTCCATTTTGCTGCTATATATTCCTTTGAAAGTCCCTAATACCAATGGAGTATGCTGTTATAAATGTGGTCTGTGGTTCTGGCATGAGGTTATGTGACTGAAATTTTGACTGATAACTCTTTTCCAAATTACAAGAGTTATTTTTCCTTTGAGAACACTACTGTATCTCTCTGTGACATTCCACATAGAAATATGCAGTTTTCTGATCAAAATAATTTGCTTCTTATTTACAGCAGCTCATTAAGTAGTGTCTAGTAATTAATTCAGGAAATGACATTTATTGTTAGGGTCTTTTTCCTTCTGCTAATAAATGTAGCTTAGCTATTGCTTAATTGGAAGAAAAAAACAGGCTTCTTTACATTACATTTAAACTAATAACACAATTTTGTTTCATGCTGCTGTAAATATCTGTAGTACGCCTATCATGTGCAGCTCCATGAATTTGTATTCCAGGAAATGGAGAACATCCTACTTTATGATTTCCTGGAGGAGGTGCCTGTGCAACACATGAAGTCAATCAGATTGTTCAGTAAAAATGTCGAACTTTGGCTGCTTAATGCTTTGGAAGAGTTTCCATTACCACTCCAAACATCCAAATCTAAAGGTACGTTTGAGTAATAGAGAGATTTTCATAAAATAATCTTTGCTTAAACTGCAGAGAAGATTGTGTTACAAGACTCTTACAGAAATTATTTTTAAAACTTTTTTAGCTGGTGTAACTTTGATAGTATCGAGGACTAGAGTTAGTTGGGATACAGTTAAAATAAATAGTCTCAGATAATGTGTGAGAACAAATTTAAGCCAAAATTATTCCCAATTCTTAGTAAATTAATGTGTACTTGAATCTTTTCAAAGATCTGTCTCTTGTCATGACCTCTTTGGCTGTGTAGATGACCGAATAATATGCAGTCTGCCCTCTGAAATTTAGGTATTGTTCTGTCTCTTCACCTTGCAAGTGGTTTTATGCAGATAAATTAATTAATGGCTATAGCACAGTTCAATACAAAGGGAAAAAAAAGCCATAGCCCCATAGGAAAACTATGACTGTCATTAGAGGAGGATTTCAAAAAACCTGTACTATCCAGAGCTGTGTGTATATGTGTGTGTCTGTAAATATGTACATACATACATACATACATACATACATATATTTATATATGATGCTGAAGATTCTGGCTAAAACATAATGTTGCTCAGTTGCTCACTGAGTGAAGACCAACTGTTCAGTGGCAGAGGAGGGCTCCTGTGTAGACAAAAGATTGTATTAGTGTTCATATGCTCCAGGAAGACTTGCAGAAGGTCTTAATTCTGGCATTTCTTACATTTGAGTGCTTGGCAGGAAAACTTAGTAATGTGTTTTTAATATGTGAGTGCATGGAAGTATATGCAATTAATCAGCTGTGACCCTCTGTGTATACATCCTGGTCTTTCTGGTTTGCACAAACTTCAGGGAAACAGAAATTTTCACTTGAAAACCATCGCCTGTCTACATAAGTTTGTAAATTGCTTTATACTCAATTTTTCTGTAACTAAGAATCAGTTATTTTATATTTTATTCTTAAAAAGGATATTCTTGGACCATGCTTGTCATAATTACAACACGTTATAAACAGGAGAAAATAGAATGAAAGAAACCAACTCCTATTAACAGTGCTGCAGAATTATAGATGCATAAAGGTAGAAATGTAAACCCCCTAAAAAAAGTATCGGAGGTGGAGAATTAACGTTGCTTTCATTCACTTTAAACCATACATGTAAAAGAGTATTAGCCTTGATTGAGAAGTACTTAATCTAAAAAAATATTGGAAGTATTTTTCCTGCGTGTCATGGGTTAACAGATTTGCAGTGAAGGAAGAGTGGTGACCTGGGCGGCTTCTGCTTGCCGGCTCTAAATTTTTAGGGTCCCCAGCCTCGCTCAGGCCACAGTGCTGGCTCAGTGCCCCCGCTGTGCCCGCCGTTAGCCGCCGTAGCTCCCCTAGGGATCTACTTTCTAACTTAAAAGATCTGCCTTCATTAACATCTTTTAGTCTGTAAAATATTAATGATATGAAACGTCTGCCTCTTCTTCTTTAACAGAAGTTGCAGTATTTATAGAAAGACTCAGGAGAAAGACAGACCTTTCTAACATGGCCAAGGTATGTTCCAGAATCCGTGAAACAAAAAAGCTGGGCATCTCGTTCACTCAAGCAGTTTGGACTATTTATGAGATGTTCCATTGTAGGACAACAGCAGCAGCAGCACAGGCGTTCTTAGCTGTATCCTGACCATGGCCCAAATCATTCTCACCCTTCTACCCATCTCTCCCCACACCGTAAGAATGCTGAGGGGGCCTTTTGCTCCTTCTGGGTTCTGTGAAAGCCTCAGGTATGGTCAACGATCCCCCACGGGGAGGAGAACACAGCAGCTGGAAGGGTCAGATTTCCAGTTTCCAGTATCTTCGCCCAGCCATGCCAAAGCCAGTCCGATGGCACATGCTGGAGTTATTCTAAAACTGGTTTTACGCAGTGTCCTGACCACCCTCTGGGACGAGTGCTGCAGCAGCCTGCACGAGGGAAAGCACTAATACGCCGGCCGCAGTGAAGCTGCATGGTCGAGGAGCAGGCCGTGAAGTCTTTAAGGGCACAAGACCCTCACCTTTTTCATGGATCCCAGGGATCAGCTGGCAAAATCTCCTCCATCCTCTGACTGGAGAGTGTTGGAAGGAGCGCTGCAGGGCCGCATCCTCTGAACTTTCCTCCTCAGGGTCATCACTCATACTGGCTTTTTTCCTTGGGAAGAAAGAGACAAAAATCCCTCTAACAATTAATATCTCCGCCTGCTTTTTGCTCGACAGTATCATGCTTCTCAGCTACAGAGGTGCATCCAGGAGCTGCATTTTTAACCCTTTGAACACGGCAAAGTAAATTGTTTCATTCAGCTCTGCATTATTATGAGGGGCTGTACCCTCCCTGCAGTGTTCCTTCCATTGGTGTCCTTGGATACTTGCAAAATCTTGGGTTTTGAGGTGGTCCGGGCCACGACAAAAGAGATAGGTCACGAATGGGGAAGAAAGCAGAAAAGAACAGGTGGTATGTTCTTTCCTCTCCTTCAAAGAGCAAGTACAAGATTTTCCCAACATGCTGCCTGGCTTAAATCACTACATTGTGTCCCCACAATAAAGGGGAGGGAGGAAGGGACTGTGGCTTCTTGGACTGCACAGCAGAGTCATGTTCTTCCTTAACAAATGTAGCTTTTCTTTATGGGAAAACTTTATCACCAGCAGCATACAAAACACACACCTCACTTACTATAAAAATATTTATAAAAAAAGAAAATAATGCACAAGCATGCATAGGTGTGCTACCACAGGCAAAAGGTTGACTTCTGTGAAGTGCTGAGCCAGCTCACATTTACTGCAGCAGCCCTTGGAGATACTAAATACTTGAAAAGCTCAACTTCATGTGCTTCTAAACAGTGCTTCTTATGCATTGAAGAATGTGATCCAGCAAGACCGCAAGTGCCAACTATTCCCAGTCATTTGCATTTGATTTGCATACTCAACAATCATCCTTGTGCTCGAGCTGTGATGTCAAGGGGCTGGTTGTAGTTTTTTTATTCTTCCCTGCCTAGTCTTAATGTGCAGAAAAGCTGCAGAGAGTCAGCGTTGAATTTACACCCTCAAGATGTAGGGCAAGAGAATTGCAGCCTAGTTGGGGGGAATTCTCTAGCAGCAGCCTCTGGCTGCTCTACATCGCCTTTACGCTGTTTAACCAGCACAAAGTGAACCTAGCAGACCTGAGAATCGGGGTCACATCTACACTTACAGCTGAGCACATTCTGAGCCTGGTTCTTGTTCATGCTAACGAGCTCTTGGCACTGTTCTCACAAGTAAATGATGTTTGCACCTTCTCTGGAGCCTCCTTAAAATACAAGGGAAGGGCGAAGGAGTTCCAGCATACCTGATGATTAGTCCCATTGGCAATTTAAAAACAATAGTTTCAGTAAGTGAAATTATGTAAGTCTTGTAAATGAGCATCCCCATAGTCTTTCAGCGGTCACATAGCCTCTACTACAACTTCTGTTAGAGCTCTTGCCAAAGCCATGGATACTGGGCTCCAGCGAAACAGGGTAGGAAACAAATACCGGCTAAACATGCTCCTGCAAATGCAGCTCCCTGTCCAACGCACACCAGAAGAGGGTTAGCTGAACACCACAGGTGTTTAAAATTTTCAGCTTGTGAGAAACCTGCAGGTGCTTCATGGGGAGGTGGACTCCCTCAGAAAGGACAGCCAAGTGCTTTAGTCAGTCAGACCTGAGCCTAGGCTTGTGTGGACTCGTATCCCCTATCCCCTGGTGACCCTGGTCAGATGCTCGTGTGAAGTGGGTATGAGTAGAGCAAGCGATCCCTCACTCCTCCTCAGTTCTACTCTCCTGGCTTCCAGCAATCTGAGGTAAAGGTTATATCCACATCTTGGTATTTAATAGCTTGATTTTGGCATCCAGAACATCTTGGGGTAGGGAGTTCCAGGGTTTGATTATTTGTTGTGTGAAAAAATACTTTCGTTATTTTAAAATTTCTACACTTCTTCATGCAATTCTCCCTGCAAACCTCCGTCACATCCTTCCTCAGTTATTCCTAACCAAAGCTGAAGTTTATCCCATCTTCTCACATAGGAGTCATTTGATATTTCTAATCATCCTTCTCAGTTTTCTCTGTCTAAACCGCACCTGGAATTTCGACTAGAGACGGATGGTCAAAGCAGGTGAGAGTGCTTCTAACGAGAAGTACTACGGAGGAGCTGTGCAGCTGCAGCCTCTGAATGGCGTAACCACACCATCCCTTGTAGAGTACTTTGCAATAATTTAGCCACCTGGTGAGAAAATAGGAACAGTTTTGGCAGGGTCAGCATTCAAAAGAAGAAAAAAAAAAAAAAAAGGTAACTTTCCCATCATGTGTAGATAAAGCAGGCTGACAGCTGCTACTACCTGGACATGCAGAAATAATTAGAGCATAAAAAGGTGCAGATTCCCTGTGAGAAAGGAATGTGAATATGATGCTTGTCATTTCCTGGGGCTGATTCCTGCCTTTGGTAAGCTGTATTTAAGTGTTGTCAGAGCTGGCTCTCGGTCATTTAGAAAATTATATTTAGTATAGTGAAGTGCAATGGCTAAAGGGACCAGGCTGAAATACTGGGGCATGGAGTCGGGTGCTGGCAGCGTACTGAAGATCCTGCCCCTGGTAGTTCCCAGCCTTTGGGTCGCGTGTTGGTGTTGCAAGCAGCAGGTCTTCTTCTGACACTGGGGACTCCAAGTAAAAGAAGAAAAAAGACTTTGTCTTTAACTTAGCTGAAGGGAATTACCGAGTGAGAATCAGAGTGCTTTTGGTATTTCAGTGAAGCTAGCAGAGTGATGAAAAAGAAAAATGGCCAGATTGGGGGTTATGTTTGCAAACAAATGGGCAGCTGAATTCACTGCTGTTTGTGGGGTCATGGTAAGCACCTGGTGAATTGGATTTGTCAGTGCTTATGAATCCTGAAGTTTTTCTGAATTTTACAAAAATTATTTTTTCCTCTGGAAGGCCAAACTGGACATGGATTATTCATATAAAAGCCCAAAATTCAACAAAGGCTTTAGGATCTCACTGATTTTAGTATGGAAGTGAGAAAGAAAATGTATGGATTAACAGATTTTAATGTATTCAGGTTTAATTTCCTTCACTGTTTTCATCATTTCATCAAGAATCTGAAGCAATACTGTGTGACATTAGCAATTAATTAAAAAAAAGTGAAGAGATGAGGATGAAATGTTAGCCTGAAAATTGTTTGCAAAATCTATGTGAGTAATACTTTTTGGGACAAATATGAAGCCAGACTCATTTACAAATGACTCATAAGCAGATAAATGGGATAAAATCCCAACTAATATTATTTTAACTAACACTATATTTCTAATGTTATTTTTACCTTCTCAAAGGTTTGGGCAACTTGAGAAAACTTGCCTTTGAATTTAATTGAAACACGTACTAAGGACAGGTAATACTGAGGGAAAGTCAGCCCTAATACACCATTCCATGTTTCAGACAAATACCATTACTTGGCGTAACTAAATAACTCCAGGCAAAACCAATTGCCCAGACAATTGCCCAGATGCTTCAAGCACGTTAGTCTTGTCTGCTCCATCACAGACAACACCACAGTGTCATTGAGAAGAATATCTCCCAGAACGCAAAACTCTTGAAGACAACCTAAGATTCATCTCCTTTGATTATTTTTTTGTTTGTCTGTTTGTTTCCAATTTGGAGACTGGTTATATAAAGTCTAGCATTGAATAAAGGAAGCTTTTTGACCGAGTTAAGGCTCGAGAAAATGAAAGGCATTAACTGTTTTCTTATTATCTATAGACAATGAGAACAGTCTTGAACAGCAACAGCAAAGTCACTGTTCTGCGATCAGACTTGCATGCTGTCATCGATCAGGGATTTCTGGATGTGCCTGGAAACCTCTTTCAAAAGAAGTTTAGGAATCCGGAGGAGCTGCAGAGCGACATAGAACTCAAATGTAATATTTTTTTGCTATATGTTGTCTATCCACTTAAGCCCTTGCTTGCCATTGTTAAAGCTCCAGCATTTCCTCTTGTTTATTCATGGCATCTGCCCCAATGGGAATTACAGTCTTGCCGTAACCCAAAGTGCTGGAAAAGAGCCAATAAAATTGAGAATGGAGCATGTAATGTTATCCTTCTAACTTTAAAGGTTAAGAATGAAAGCCTTTCCGTTCTGACTCTCTCTTAAAGCTTTCTGTGGCAGCAGGAGTGGGGTTTGTGTTACTAAATTATGTATCTTCTAGAAGAAGGTTGACAAACAGGGATATTAATTTTTTATTGTTTTGTTTGACAAAAAAGAGGTTTTCAAGCGTTGCATTTTGCATTTTCCTCTGTTATTAATCAAAGTGCAAAAAAAATCATTTCTTGTGGCCAGATTTTAAAATATTGTATGCTGAACTGAATGACGACTATTGGCCTTTCAGCTTTCGTGTCCTTTTGCTGTATTGCAGCCTATGGGATCGATGTTGTGCTGTAAACAATAAAACACACAGTTTGTATGCAACCATGACATAATGCATTTGCCAGCGTAATGAAAAGGGATGGGAACATAATAGCAAGTTAATTTTTAGATTAATGGGCTTCCATTCAAATTATTAGCAAGAGACGGGCAAGTTGGACTAGGCTGTGCTCAGAACTGATGGGGGGGGGACCTCAGCTCTTTGTTCCTGGCCCCTCACCGACCCGCTCGCTGACAAGGGATGTGCCGCAGCCTTTCCGTGACTGCTTTCAGTGGGAATAATAATTTGCCTTCTTCACAGAACCATCAGGAGAAGTATTTAAATAATATAAATATACATCTTAAAATCAAAACCACTGCGCAGAACGCTCTCATTACATTTGCTCGTTGTATTCATGATGATATTACTCTTTCCAAGGTGGATTTACTGCATTCTCTGTTTTCATTGCTTTCCCAAACTGTTATTTATAATAAGCAAGGTTTCACAGACCCTCTCCATATGCCTTCTTGAAGGAAGATGTCTCAGTTAGAAGGGTATAAATTCAGAGAGGTGCCATTGTGATGTACCTTTTGGCACCGGGTAGTAGCTTCCAATCTTTTGGGGGAACAGCTGCGCTGATATGTGGCAATATTATCTATATCTCTGTTGGTCTACAGAATATTCTGCGTTTTCTGTTATTGTTTAAAACTGTTTTCTCCCTCTCAACAGATAAACCAAGATTTTTTTTTTTTTTCCCCTCAACCACATAAAATGTCAGAGAAGTAAGTTCGTATTGCATATAACCAAATTGCAGCTTTCACACTGGAAATGTTTATTCTTGCCACCTTTGCCATGATGACTAGGTCAGTGCAGGTATGGTGGAAATGGACATAAAACGTGAATTCTGACTGATTTCAAAGTACAGTACTATTCCTCACTAAAGGAATAGTATAATTATATTAATAAAAATGCTATAAACAGATTTCTTAAAATATTTTAAGCTAAAGATTAAAAAAAAAGCTAAAAACCGCAGAAACAAACCAAAAAGCAAGCCAATCACTTCAAGTAATGATCTCCCTTCTATATTTCATAGGTTTGAACGACTTAATGTCTTTGCTGGCACCTTCCACAGACATTCGGATTCTCCTGAACTGTGTATCTTCAAATCTTCAAGCTTTTGTCATTCAGGTATAAAATTAATTTAATAATTTCAAAAAAGAAAGAGTGCTCACACCATTTATCCTGCTACATGCTGACTGTCATTAGTCTGCAGGAGCTACATTGTACACTAGCAACCTGACCAGACTGCAGATTTGCATAAATACAACTTATGCATGCTGCAGAAAAAGGGAGAATTAATTGGCATACAAAATTTCCATCTGTGCAAACAACTACAAGCATATTTTTGTGCCTATATCCACTCGGGCGGTTTCTGCTCTCATTTCATAGACACGTATTATAACAGTCCCTAATAAAGCAAAATTCAGAAGAAAAATGTTAGTAAAAACGAAGAGAACACTTCATGATTCCTGAAATCGTTGATTCACAAAACTGTTGACTTTTAGCAGGTGGTAGGAGAGGGATAATTTCTAGTATAATGTCTCTAGCTCTTGTGAAACATTCAAGTATGATCATCCTTGCATATGCACCTTTCCGTAGGTTACCAGCTCTACAACCCCTGTGCCATCACTGATTCAGAATTAGTGGCAGCTTGATGGTACCGCTGCATTCGGTTGGTTGCCAGATCAATTAACTTGGGTCTGGGTGGTAGTTAAAGTTTTGGGTTTTTTTTCCCCTTTCTGAAGAAGCAGGGTAAACTGTACTTCTTTAGCTCAATTATCTCCATTAAGAATAGCTCTTTGCAGTTCTGTGGTGCCTTCATCTCACAGAACCCTCAGCTACCTCATGGGATGGTATAGAGAAGATGGAGTGGGACTTGTCCTGGGAGTTCAGAGTTATAGGGCAGAAGGCAATAGACACAAGTTGCAGCAAAGAAAATTACCAGTAGATAAAAAGAAAAAAAAAATTACCATGAGAGTAGTTAAGCATAGGAAGAGGTTACCCGGAAAGTCTGTGGAACCTCCATCCTGGAAGTATTCCGAACTTGGCTGGGCAAAGCCTGAACTAAGCTGGCCGTGCTTTGGACAAGAGATTGGATTAGATGATGTCCAAAGATCCCTTTCAACCTAAGTTATTTCAGGATTCTAACAAAAAACCTGCTTGTTCCACCTTTGTATGCAGTTTGTACAGGGAAATAGTCTGCAGCACAATAAGGAATTCTTTTAACCAACTTTATCATAAAGCGATTTTTTTTCTCTATCTGCAGCCAAGCAGGAGTAAAGAGGAGTTTAGAAAACTGGCATCAGATTTCCAGTTGAGATGGAACTTCCTGCTGAGCGCAGTAAGCAAGGCTATGACCCTCAACTACGCAGACAGTTTTGGTAAGTAGGATCTTTGTGACTCATCTGATACTCTTCTGTGTCCTGAGATGGCCGAGGCACCAGATCATTTCAACGGACGTAAATCCACGCTACCATCCATAAGGGCATCACTTCTTCCTACTCCCTTCCTTGCACCACGCAGCACCATTCACCTGGTCAGGGAAATGAAAGGAACTAGTTTTCAACCAGGTTTGTTTTCTGAGCCAAGCTAGTCTAGGATGAGCAGAAGAGAGGAAAGCAGGAGCGTGCAGCTGGAGCTGGTGGGAAGGGCAGGACTCCCTCTCTCGGCAGAACCCATCCCTTGTCTGTGGAAATATGGGGAACAGAGCCTCTGCTCTTCCCTCTCTACAAGAGCTGCATGCCCCAGCAGAAGGGTGTGATGGAGAGCTGGGGCCACTAGTATCCAAAACCATAAAAATTCCAGATCTCTCAAGTGATAGCTCCCAGTCCTTCAGGCTCTTCCCACATAATACAGCCAGAGCAGAGCCACTGCGACAACTACTTGCCAAAAAGGCAGTTAGTTCCTCTGACAACAGCTATACGCTCCTTCCGTTTCCTTATGCCTTACACAGACATAAGTAAGTGCTTGCCCAGCCAGAAGCAAGCCTGTTTAAGGTGTTAAACTGACTGAACACTAGTCACTCCTTTAGCTGGGTTAGTTTTCTCTGGTTTAGGGCTCTGAGCTGTCAAGCATCAAATCCATCGCACACCAGTGCAAAGCAGGTGAAGCAAAGGGACTGTGCAGTCACGTTCACTCAAAGTGGCTTGAAGTGGTACAACCACATCTTGAATCAGTTCAGTCTCTTCCATTTCTGTGTTGCATCAACCCTGCCTGCCTGTCTCTTCATTTGTAAAACCTTTCAGAGGTTTGCTCTCTATTATTCATTCTGTAGAAATGCACCATCTCGTGTGAGTAGCATCTGATCCCAAACTGTATGAACCGCTTTTTAGATTTTCAAAGGATCACCTTCATATTTTTTCCTCTTCCTTTGGACGGGGCTTCACACAAATAACCAAAGAAAACCTCATTATCTTCTTTGAAATTCCCCTTCAAAACCGTACTTTCATGCGTTTCCTACAAAGACATAACAAAGGCGTATGTTAAGGTTGTTGCCTTTTGTATTCTCCAGTATCCTTCCGCTGCTAATGTCTGTATTTGTGCATGTATGTGCGCACCCCTTTTCCACATCTAGCTGCTACCTTTTGCCTTATATTTAGATTGCAGACTCTCTGGAGCAGGATCACAGTTTTGTTCTGTGTCTGCGGGGAACATAGCACGGCAGGATCCCTTGTCCATCAGCTGCTGCATTACAGTAATAATAAAATACTCATTCCTTTCTCTCTCTCCAGAGGAGTTCTGCACAAAACTCTCCAATGTTACATGCAATATTTTGGGCAATGAGGAAATTAGGAATGAATTCCAAGAACAGCACTGGAAGCATAATGTTTATTGAAATTCCCCACAATGATGAAATCTTCTTTCCACCACAAGAAGAGTTCAATGAATTGCCTCCCTGTTCTGCAGCTGTCGGTGTTTGGGGACACAACTGATGGAGAGCATCCCTTCCTCTGCTAAGCCTTCCTTAAACTAGTTAAAAATGATGTTTTCATCCCACTTATGAGAGTCTTCCTGCTATACTTCAGTAGCACTAAGATTGAATTTATTCTCACATATGAGAGTTAAAAAATGTCTTGTAATCTTTCTCAGTGATGCCCCAATTAACTTGATCATTATTATCTTCTTTCTTAATACTTTTGGTTCTTTAAGATGCTGAGCTATATGACCTAACAATGTCACCCTTCTTTCCCATCTTTCTATTCCAGTAGGATACGGAGTTTTAGAGGACAAGGCTGAAGCCATTATGTTAACAAGCCATCTGGTGTAAAAGTTCTGTACTCAGGGTCATTGCTTTTCAGAATTTTTTTTAAATCTCAGCATTTCTTGCAGGAATGGTGGGCAGCCTGTAAGTTGAAATATATAGCATCCGCACTGAGGAAACACAATTACTTAGGGAAACGTGTGAGTGTCATGTTAATGCAGTGTGCCTTCCCCCTGAAATAAACCACATACCAGTGACCAAACCCAAACTTACTTCTGTCTGGGGCTCTTGCCTTGGAGCTTGGCACATCTGGCACACATAATATGCTGGCATACTCACACCTCTGAATTTAGGATTGACTTGTACCCTTTTCCAGCCCAGCTTCCACATGGCTGATGCCCAAGTGTGATCGGAGGAACCGTGCAGCAAGGAGCAAGTGTGCTACAGCAGCCAGGGCTAACGGGACCACTGCAGCTCTTTCAGCTCCACCTCCTCTCCAGCAAATGCGCCTCTACAAACCTCCATCACAGAGCCTCACGTCAGCTGGTCCACCTCCATCTCCTTTACTGGTCTCCCTTCCGAGGCATTCAGGGATGCAATGCTGAGCCACACGGGCTGGACAGTGACCTGTGCATTCCTCTTTTGAAAGCAAGCTGCTTCAGCCTACCACCTCTTCAAAACTGTGTCCCTCTGTATTATCCCAAGGGACAACTGGAGTGGTAGCGTTTGCTTCATGCTTACTCTTATTGAACTCTTACTGAATACTCATGGACTACTAGTGTCAGGTCTGTAGAGTTTGAACTCCAAGTATAAAAGTCCCTTTCCTTGTCCCATAGATAAACAAGTACTTCCACTTACTTTGCCAGAATTTAAAGATGCGCAAAAGGACAAACAGCAGAAGCAGCAGCTTCTCAGACACGTGTAACATCGAAAGAGGCAGTATTTTTCATCTTTAAAGCTTTGTAAACCTTGGTCGTTCATGTAAATTGTGGTATCTCCTTGTTGATGTCCATGTAAATATGTTTGTGGGATGCAGAGGTTATGAATTGCTTGATGAATTCCTATGCAGATTTACGGCATGGAAGAAGACCAATTCTTTACTGTGAGGGCTTTCAACCAAGCTATGATTCAAAAGTCAATGGCCTCAGTGAGTCTCTCTTGGCTTTTAGCAGTTATGCCCCCAAGCTGCAAGGTAGGCCATTTAATGTCATAGATACAAGGCACACAGACGTCTGTAGGAGGGTTTGCTTGGGAAGAGGTGGAATGACTTATCCGTCCGAGGGGAGAACGGGGATGATATGTGGTTGTTGATAAGCCTTGTAGTAGCAGTGAATGTCGGGGAGGAACCTGAACAGGAAAGCGAATAAACACAAGTACACTTTCCTCTCTAGCTAAAATAAGGGGGAAAGGCTTTTGCTTATGTTTAAAATCTGCAGTTGGCACCTGTTTTGCTGTGATATTTGGAAGTACATGATTTTGTAAGTACTATTTAATGAGTGCTAGTCTGCTACTTTGTCTAGCCCATTACTGTAATGAAGCCTTCTAAAAAGAACACATCATGAAGATAAGCAAATTAAGAGGTTGTTAAAATTATTTTTGTTTTTCTTTAAACCTAGGATCCTGGCATTTGTTTAATTTGCTACTCATGGATTTTGTGGCTCACATTTTCCTGTCCTACACAGAGGAGGAGGGAGATGAAAGTTTCTGGGTCGCAAAGCAAAATGAGTCCCCTGTCCTGTGGGTTTATGAGCCCAGCCATCTCTGGGGCTATTTTGCAGAGCAGCAACCTCAAGCCAATGCTCCACAGCCAGCTCTCCTAACTTTGATGCAGAGCCAGGGTAACTTTGGATTAAGCAACGTTTTTGCAGAGTTCTGAGTTGTTCAGCGGACACAGCCACAGGCAGCAAGGTGAAATAAACATTAACTAAGAAAATTACAAAAAAAAAGTTGTAAATCGGGAGGGGTGTGGTTGTTTGGGGGCTTGTATACGTGTGAAGTAGAACTAATGAAATCTAGGTTTGCACGGAGCTGTATCCAGTGTCACCTAAACCTCAAGCTGCAAAGCATCTTCCACAGCCCCCACCCGCTCCGCAGTCCTCTCAAGGGATCATAATCTCCATACCACCCACCCCCCCCCCATCGCCGCAGTTCCCTGAGTCTTTCCGTAGGTTTCCAGCAGACCTTCGGTGCTCCTACAGCTTCCCCAAGCGTTGTCTAAGTGAAAGCAGCACTGTTCTGCTGGGGTGGGAGCAGCCTGTGGACTTAATGACCAAACAGACTGCATGTATCTGTTGCTCGGAAGAGAGAGTGCGTGGCATGGTCTTTTTTCGCTGTTGGAAGCACCAAGAGGCTCTCTTTCCTCCACCTACCTGTTAGTTTTATCAAAAGATGCAGACGTATGAAATCCTTAAGACCTTTCTGCTCCACCAGACTTTTCTTGCAGTCAGTCCACTGGTTCAAACTTACCAGCATAAGGGAAAGAAAACAAGATAGATTCTACGCCTTCCTAGGCTGCAAGGCTAAATATGGGGACATATGGGAACATGGATCAAGCCTCGGTGCTTAATACGTCATGAATTAGACATTCAGCTGTGTTCAGATTTCTCTTCCATGCGATAACAGCACTCGTCTTAAAGCTTAGAGAACATTGTGTTTTCTAGAAAACGGTGCTGGACCAATGTTAACGGCAGCACCAAGACTCACAAAGAAAATTACGTTTTGAGAGTCATCCTGCTATGGTTATTTTACTGTTTATCCAGCACCTCCCAAGATGCACTCAGCTTCCGTAAACTAGGACCGGGACTGGAAACAGACTGTTTTAAAAACATCTTTATTAGTTATAAAGACCCTTGGAGGACCCTTGTTTTTAAATATAAGATATGCTAAAACTAGCTCAACAATGAAAATTGGAGGGGAGAAAGAAGGCACAAAGGGGACAAATCAAGAATGGCTTATACATGTGATAGGCGTGTTTGACAGTTGTTATTTTTCAAATGTAATCTAATGCCCTGTCCTGCTATACCACCTTAACCTCAACAACCAAACTGAGCTGGGTGCAGGCTATAAGCAAGGAATCTCTAAACCACTGATGGTCAAAAATTAGGAGATAAACGAGTAGAAAGCTTACTCAGCACCTGCCCGGCTTCCTATGCTCTTTCACTGTGCTGCCTGTATGCGCTTTCGTATGGCTCACTATGACCAAAGCTCCTACGTGGGTGTCAGCAGATAAGGGTTTGACCCAGGTTTTGTCTGTGTATGTGATGTGCCTGTAATTATGTCTATCAGTTTTGCGTATTTTGTACATGATCTCAAGAACAGAGCAAGGCTGATTAGAGTGCGGGATGAGGGGTGTCAGAATAAGAGAGGAAGGGCATAAAACATGAAATGTGGAGTATGACAACTTAGGAGAAGGTATAGAGAAGGGAAGGAGACAGTGAAGGATTGGGAAAGTGTAGAAAAAGCTTAAAGAACCCAACAGCTGATGGCTTCCACCAGTCAGCGTGCAAGATGCTGATAACGGTTGGATGAAAGAGAGATTCTAGTAAGAGCCTGCTGATGCTGTGGTTCAAGTGTTTGCAGTTTGTGAGGGAGCTGAAAAACTTGAACCTGCAGCTCAAAAGGGTTTCAGGAGCTGCGAGAGAGTGAGTGAGCACTTCTGCCTACTTGTGTCCTTCAAACGGGTGGTAGCTCCCACCTCAACCATCGCCGGCTCCTTCTTTTTGGGTGTCAATACTAATTCCACAGGTTGCTGAAAAACACAGCTGCCAAAAGCATCTCTATCACACACCCCTTTGTATCGCCATCTCTGTAGATCCTCTGAATAGATTCCCATTGCATGAGGATTTGTGTTCTGTGACTTTTGATCACCAAAAATCATCATCATCATGCTCCGAAGCAACCATCTGTCCCTGCTTCTGACTAATCCCCCTCCGGCCACAGCCCGTTCTGCGGGGTATCTAAACCCTCAGCAGCGTCCACCAGCCACGCTGCTGTTTCCTGGACCGTATTTCTGCTGCCTGACATACCGCCCTGTGCATCACGGGTATATTTCATAATTTTTCCTTTTAACTCCTTTACCTCCTGCAGCCTCTGCAGCCCTCTGCAACCCCATGTCTTGCGTCAGTTCCCATCCTCCACTCCGTCCTCTGCCAACACCGCCAACCTCCCTATCTTTTTCATCTTGTCCCACAAGGCATTTCTATGCCTTCTCTACAGCCTGTTGTGCTTGGGGAAAAAAATCTGTTCATCGCACCTCCACCCTCATCGCATTGAAATCAGTGCTAAAAACTCAGTATTGCTTTGAAACGCTGGAAAAACGAGAGGGAGGACTGGTAACAGAAATCAGAAAAGAATCTCCCAACCTTGCCCTGATATCAGCAGCATCAATATGTGTCTGTGGCTTAGCAGATCCCTTCGTGATCTTTTAGTTGTCACCTTTATTCTTCCTTTTCCTTCCCCATCTGTTTTTGGTCCTCCATTCCTAGTTCATGCTGAATACAAATTACACTCCTCGGCAGAGAGACCATGTTTTTCATTTTGAACAGCGCAGTACATTTCTGAATCTTTTTTTTTAATATCATTTGAAGCATGAAAATAATTGTTAATCATCTTGAAAATGAAATACATTCCAAGTTGGTGACATCTCCCAAGGAAAATATTTTTATATGAAAAAATGTAGAGGGCGGGGAGTGAGACAATACAAGATTTGAACACACTGGCTTAACGGGGAGCGTGGCAGACGAAATGCTATATAGCCAAACGCACGTAGTATGAACTAAGAACTGTTGAAACCGGTGGCAGTAAGGAAGGTGCTCTGAGCGAGCCGTAATCTATACAGTGCAGCTCAGAGAGCATTGGCCCGATCTTTATTCCTTATCACAGAGCTTGCAGTTGCTTTCTCTCAGCACGAATAGCATTTTTTCATCTAGAAAATCCCATTCTAGGCTTCCTCTCTTTGTTCACTCGTTACCAAATTAAAATCCTATTAAACTGCACACCTGCAGTGGGTTTATCTGCAGAGCACTGTGCTGTAGCTTTTAATCCAATTCCACACCTCCGTAACACACAATACACTGCAAATCAGGGCGCGGAGAGACTGAGGTTACGCTGTTTGTAGCTCTGTTGGCAGAGAGCAAATCAAACACTTTGTTAAAAAGGGAGGAAAAAATAAGGACATCGTTAACTGCTTCACTTAAAGGAATGTTAAGTGTTCATCTGAGTGGTTTGTATAATCCAGGTTAAAGAGATCAAGTGAAAGCATTAACTAAAATGATCAAAAAATGAGAGTGAAATCTTGACCCTGCTTAAATTAAGTGGCAAAACTTCTGCCGATTTTAAGAAGGCCAGGATTTCAGGACGAAAAAGCAGTCCCCATCAGGGTGAGAGAGACAGGCTGAGACTATTTGTTTTGAAAAAGAATGGAAGGGCTTAGAGCAGACATATAAAGTGTGAATGATGGATTAAAAAGTGGATGTGGCCTCCTATCAGACCTTTGCCACCCTATCAGGAAACCCAATGGGTATCTCCTCTTATTGGGTTAACTGCTGTAAAAAAAGATTGGGTATCTGTAAAATACCTCAGGTTCAGCAAGAAAGAACAGAGAAGACTTTTTTTATTCAATAAAGGGAGAAACAAATGTTTTACAGTTCCTACAGGCAAAATATCTCCATGTTTCTTTTCTAATTTTCAGCTCACCCAGGTCATTTTGGAAGAGAGAATCACTAAAACTTTTACTAAGTTGGATCTTTGAGTTGGAAGGGAAATACTTCTTACTCAAAAAGATGGATAGAAACTTTTTTTGCCTCTGATGAACAGCAAATCTTCAGAGAAAACCAGCCTGACTTGAAAATTCTTTATGCTACACCATTCTTACTTTTTGATAGAACTTTAAGAAACACTGTTCTCATTCTCTTAAATTTAAGATCTTGTTCCAGATATACTAAATGCAAAACTGTGCTAGCAACGCAGTTATTTTAAGTTGTTGCATGATTTGGTTGTTTGACTTTATTTGAATAAATCTTCAGAAGAAAAAAGGTGAAATATTTGTGGTTTGGTTTTATCTATTTCTTGTATTTTTTGTCACCAGTAAAGCCAAAGGCCTACCTGAAGTCACTGCGGTAAATGTACCGGGAAGCTACAGAATAGATGAATGACTCTGTGTCAATGCTGCTTTGTGTCTACCGTGCGTAATTTAAAATTTATACTTACTGCCCGTAGAACTTACCACTAATCCCTATGTCTTGAGAAATTCCTGCTCTGTTTCACATTTCTGCAGGATAGAAGAGTCAATATCTCACATATAATTCCATTAACCGAAATCAAATAGGTTGTATATAATGTTATTGATTTGTTTATGTTAGAAACTAGGTTGTTTGAACATGTTCTATAAGGAAAGTACAAGCAAAGACTCTTATAAAGAGAAACACTGGAATAAGTTTGTATGAAACAGTAAACACCGAGTATGAAACGTGTATCTTGCACGCATCAGATTGCATGAGGAAATTCCCTGAAACACCAGGGAAATTGTGTTTTAAAATATTTTTGAACAGCATGTCTGCAGGGAGTTGACTGGGCCTGGTTGTTATTTCAAGCAGGGACAACTGCTTCATTATTTTAAGAAGGGACATTTCCTGAACTAGAGAAACACACCTGTCAGGAGCTTAGCAAGCTTCCACTCATTTGGGTTTCGGAAGTCTACATTTATTTTCCACTTGCATCTACATTCTTCTGTCTCAGCTCAAGCACTGAAGTGGGAATCAATATTCGAAAGGGCGGTATTACAGCAGATGTAGTCAGGGCCATGTGCTAAAGGAAAAGGCAGTCATGTATTCAATTTTGCTGATAAAATTAAGAGTTTGGTGGAGAAATGACATATGCTGGGGAAGTTTCTTCACAGTCAGAAAAATTCATTTGGGCCTTAAGGCCCATTATACCCATTTTCACTATCCTTCAGGTTTTTATGGCAAGGATTAAAAAGAAAACAGGGGGTCTAGGAAAAATATAAGCTAAGAATACTCAGTATTTTCCAGTCCACTTTTATTTATAAAAGTTTACGTTCTAGATTAGCTATGCAGCATATTCTCATGGAGCAATTAAGCAGAAGTCGTAACAGCAGACCGACCTTGTGATCTGTTCTTCCCAGCCAGGGAAAGGTAAGGTCTGTTAGGTGTATCTGAGAACCTTGTGAAAGCCAAAGGCTCCTGTGACATTCATTCCTCCCTGCCTCCTATTTAACCTGTAGTCCTTAAATAATCTGCACGAACGCAGTGAAAGTTTACAAGCATGTATTTTCAAGAATGCTAAATCTGCATTGCCGTACTGAAGAGGTCTACTGCCAAGAACAGAAAAGGAGCAGGATGCAAAAGCGCCTTTACGAAAGAGGGCCGTTGCTATAAAATCAAATACACGTTCAAACCTTTGCCTAATTAAAACCTTGCCCGGAAAACACAGAATTTAACAGCAGCTCCACGTACTTACACAGCAGAAGGAATCCCACAAGCACCGGCGCTGATGATGCCTGCCTTCTAGGACTGGGGGTCTTGCTGTCGCTCGACCCCGGTGCCCGAAGGAAGCTTTCCCTGCAACGGGAGCCTTCAGGCGGGCGCTCTCCCTCGTGGGTTCCCTCTTTTCGAATAAATGGGGAGATCGCGCTGCCTCTGCCTGGCCGGTTTCACCCACCCGGTTTTCCACTACACGTGGAGAACTACTCCGTGAAATACACCCGCCCGGCTGCACACCTGACCGAGGCCGTCCAGCCGCCTCGCGAGTCCCCAGCGAACGTCACGCAAACCCGCAGCGAGCCCCGCGTCCCGGGCTCGGTCCTGCGTGGGCCGGGGAACCCGGGGGGGGGGGAGGCCGCCTCCCGCCCCGGCTGCGCCCCCTGCGAGCCCACCCCGCGGGTGGCTAGCCCACGGGTGTCCGTGGCAGGCCTGGGCAGAGCCCCCGGGGGGGGGGGGGAGCAGGACCGGACTGCGTGACGCCCGGCCGCAGGGGTGGGGGTGGGGGGG
>JAVKLA010000057.1:6870646-6891716 GCA_034782735.1 Sagittarius serpentarius
CCGCCGCCAGCCGCGCCGGTGCCGGCGGCCACCGACCGCGCGGAGAAAAGAGTAACAGCTCTGTCTAGGAAGAGGAGTCGCGTTTGGAGTACTGTAAGGGGCGGGGGGGAGCGGGGGGGCACGGTGACAAAACCACGCCGGAGAGGCACGGGGAAGGCAAAATCTTTCCAGCCGGGACCAGAGGTGCAGCGTTGGATTTGGAGAGAGGCGGCTTCGTGCCTTGCGGCACCCGTGGAGGCTGCTGCTGCTGGCCGCTGGCCCCCCCCCCCCCCCCCGCTCCCCGGGGGGGGGTGACCGGGGCCCGAGCCCCCTCTGCCTGCCCCGGCCTCGGGCTGTCACCCGGCGAGGAGGAGGAGGCGGGGGAGGAGGCGAGCCTGCTGGGCTACCACAAAATCTGCCTATGCTGGAGAATCAGGGTCATTATTTTTTTCCAGCTTTAAAATATTTCCTTTTTTAAAATGAAAAGTTGGAATGAGACACAGCATCCAATAGCACTCAGACAAAAGGAAATAAAAAAGACCAAAAAAACCCCCAAAAGACAGCTTTAACCTTCTCTCGAAAGTATTCACAGACTAATGAACTTACAGTTTAAAAAACAGACAAAGTTGGAAGCACGTTAATCTTCAGAAAGCTTGGCTGAGTTAGTGGCAGTTTATGTCATTGTGAAATACAAAGTAACAGGTTAAAAAAAAGATACCATTAAATAAATATATACATACACACAAGAGGCCTGTAATTCTACATCAGATTGTCAGAAATCCTGTTAAATCATATGATCTTAACTCTTCTGGTTTATGCTCTCACCAGAAACCCTCGGTGGAATTACGGCCATAATATAGTCTGCAGTTAGCTGTCTCTAGTTACAACACAGAAAGTAATACAGAAAAATCTGATTTGTAATAAAATTTGGAATTGATGAGGGGGGTGTTGCTGCGCTGAATGCTGAGTTACGCTGCTTGTGATGCCAATTCTTTTTGCAAATCCACTGTAACGTTACCCATGCATGACAGACTGAGCATTTTAGGCAATGGAGACATGTCCTGCAGTGTTACTGACAGCTGCTATTTTTTTTTTCATTGTAACTCTTAATAATAAACAAGTATTTTTAGTTTCGAAGTTATGTAGCTTCATTAAAGCCTTCCCTCTAAGGAATGTTAACAAGGACCATTTATAAGCACTATAAGCATTAAAATTTTAAAGGCATCTAAACATTAAAAATCAGAAGGCATTCAATCCAGGTAATAACATCATCCAAGGTTTCTTATTAACTGTTCCTACTTAATTTGATTTTGCTGTGAAGGATTTACCAGTTACATTGAATTAATGTATTGACTGATAATTTTACTATTTAACATCTAATTGACCATGAGGAAAGAAATATCTGAAGACATGAAAAAATAGTAGTTCATTAAGTATCTGTCACTGCGATTTATAATGGGATGAAAAGCATAGTAGGAGTATAAGTCATTATGGAGAATGTTCATGTGTGTCACATCTGGGCAAGGACAGATTTGCATGCGTTATATCCACTGTGTGTACCCAGGTCAGTGTATGGGAGAAAACTTTTTGAAAACTTGGCTCCTTGGCGTCCCTCCTCGGGCATGGGAGGGAGGTTTGCTCTGGCTGGCCTGGTGGTTGAGACCCCCTTCCCCCCCATCGCTGAGGTTCCTGCCCAGGCAGCTGAGCTGATGTCCAGCTTGACTTCAAACACAACTCCAGCTAAAACGCCTTGCCCGCTCCCTTGGCAAACGGATGCAATCACATTGCAAATCCAGGCTGAAAGGGGAGGCAAAGTTAGCGTAAAAAGAAGGCTGAATCAAGGCTAAATTAGGTTCTATATCCTTTTGGGTTTGAGAAATGGTTGTCAATCAGCACTGGTTTAGAGTAAACATTTCTTGACGCCGATGGCATTGATTTTAATGCATGTAAACCTTTTTGATTTGGTAGTTCCATTAAGCTCAGTGGAAGAGAAAATGTTCTCTATAGTGTCATGACCAGGACTGGAAAGAAGGAAATAGAGGAGAGATCTGTTTTCACAGAAGCATGATAGATCTAATTTAGAAGAAGGTCTGTCTCACGATGACAACAGAAAGTGGGAGACTGAGCAACTAGGGGCTGCAGCGTCTGTGTGCAAAGATGTAACCAGTTGCTTATTTGGGTTTTGCAGATCCAAGGAATGCCCTACGGGAACTGTTTACTTCTCAGCGACGGTCCCGTCAATAACAGCACTGGAATCCCTTTCTTCTACATGACGCCAAAGGATAACACTGTGGCAGATCTCCTGAAGAATCCCGTGGCTTCCCTCACCCTGCCAGAGGCAGACGGAAATTTCTGCAGGTAAGAGGTTTATCCACCTACTACGACCTTCAGTGGGAACAGAGTCATCAGAACAAAATGCTGGGTCCCCACCTGCGGTGTCCTGCGTTTGTTTTTGGCTCTCCCCATCAGCCACAAGCTCCTCCTTGGGTTTGTTTTGCAGTAAGTTGCCCCAGTAAAGCACGGTAAAGAAAAGCAGAAGTGTCGCTGAAGTATGTCGTAGCATCAACGGCTGCAGTGGCTTTCAGCTCACACATTAACGTACCTAAATTTTAATCTCTACTTGGAGGTGCCAGATAAAATCTAGGTGTTCAAGATCCCATTGTAGGCCATGGCGATCTAGTTAATAAAGTCCTTAGAGATTCGAGGGCTATCCAAGTCAGGGTAAAGCAGACACCCTTGCTCTGCTGAACAGATCTGGAGGCCCTGCTGATTGCGTTGACAGGGCTCTAGCTCTCCCGGGTCTGTAAGGGGATCTCAGGCTCCTAGTTCACAAATTACACACCCAGGACCGTGCCACTCAATCTAATTTCCACCTCTTCAGAGGGCACAATTGAATACGATAGCACAAATTTTTGGCACCTTGGGTATGACGAACAGTCGGTAAACGATCCCCCACATAAAGGAAGCCGGGTCTGAGATTTACTGATCTACAGCCAGCCCCAGGTTCGTCTCTCCAGAGATAGCAGCGGGTTGACTTCTTCCTAATTACACGTACAATGAATAACTCCCAAAGCTTTACGTGGGTAAAATATATATATGTGATCTCGAAGATGATTCAATTTTCCCCTCCATGCTTGTCTCCTTGAAAAAGACTTATCTCTGCCATATGTTTGTTTACAGTCAAACATGTGGCAAACTTGGCTGGGTCACCCTTGTGTGAAGTGTTATTTCCAAAGGCCTCTTTACGTGACGAGGTACATGACACTGAAATTGTGTCAGACAGGGCTCTGTTACCAAAGCAGATCTTAGCTGATGTTCCAAGGAGGAGAGAGAGAGAATAACTGGAAATTACGGGCTGCTTCAGAAAGAAATGGCACTGAAAGTTTTTACCCCAGCTTAAGGACCGCTTTGCGGGAGGAGAGGTTTATCTTAAGAACTGGATCCCAGATTTCCCCAGCCGGGGATTGCCCTGGGGATCATCCCGCCTCTCAAGCCTGCTAGCTGAGAACAACACTGGAAAAAGCAGTGAATTGCCAATATAAAGCACATTACTGGTACACTTGTCTGTATTTGTCTCCAGAATTTACTGTTTTCTTAATAGTTATGTGCTGGCAAAACGAAATGTTTCTTAGTCCTAAGCAGTATGAGTGATTTCAGGCTGACATCCCATTCCCAAGGAATGGAAATCATGGCTTCCTCTTGCAACGTCAAACACCTAATAGGAACCTTCCATTGCGACATTTGTTAAGGTAATTCAGCTTTGAATGCTTGAGAAGTTCAACAGAGTGGCGAAGCTGACACTGGAATGGTTCTGCTTGTTCCTTAAAATTATTTCATTAAATATTTTGAATTAATCATTTAATAAATAAATGTATCAGTTCTTTCATGACAAGCCAATGGAGCTTATTCCTGCTTTCTAAGCTTTTTCATTCAATCAAATAGTGAGCTGAATATCTAGACCAAGTGCTTAAAAAATGTGTGTTAAGTCCTATGTCCTAGCCCCTACCCAATGCCCTATTTTCAGAGGCTCAAGACTCAGAGCAGCTTCCATGGATGATAACTGCTGGTGTTGAGCATTTCTGAAAACTACACACCCATTTAGGCACTTAAGTGTGGCCTCTCATCCATGACTTTAAACAGCCACTCTTGAAAGTCTTTGCCCTTTTATGTTTTAGCAACGTCACTGCCCAGTTTACCTGTTTGGGAAGTGCCAATTCACCAACAAAAGAGACATGCTGCATGATTTATAGAAATACGAAATTCGTATTCATCACAACCCTTCGAGAATATTTATTTGCTGGCTTTCTATTAAGTACCTGTTAATTTCCAAACCAAACCACTACCCTTTTGTTCCGTGTGCCAGAAAGTGCTGCTGTATGTCTTGCAGCCAGGGCAACCTGGATTCTGCCGCCCGTCTCTCTAGCCCCCGCTGCAGCCTGAGACCGCTCAGGCTCTCTGGCGAGAAGAGCTCTCTGGGCACCGCCAAGGAGCTCAGCCGGGATTTATGAGACAGCGTAGGCCAAACTGATGACCGGTTGCCACATCCCTACTCTCCGTCCCCACCACCAGTGGGCTGGTGTCCCCCCGTCCCTCTCTCTCACATCGCCTCTGGGCTTTGCCTGACCCTGAGCTGAAACATAAATATAAGAAAATTAACCCGATGATGAGAATAGGGTTTTCTGCCAGTCCTTCTTTTTTTTTCCATGGCTGCTGCTGCTCCTGGCCGTGCAATCAACCCCCTCCCTTCAGCTAACCATATGGTGGGCCTGTTTTAGCTCGGTAACCCAACAGAAACCTCTTCCTTTTTTTTTTTTTCTGGGTGAGATTTCTACAGGGTTAGTAACTTGAATCAGCTCCCCAAGAGCCAGAGGAGTGCAAAGGAGAGGGGAAAGGGGAAGGTGGAGGAAAATAGGACATCCTCGTTTTAGTATGTAACTAAATATTGAGCTTACTACTGAACTGAGTACATGGATTCAGAGTCTGATTAGTGCTCCTTGCATTATTTTGTTTCTACATTCAGTTCGGTTTTCATTATTTCTGGAGTTCTCGTCTGGAACAGATGTTGGCTGGCATTAGTGCGAAGAACAAGCATTACGGAGAACGAAAAGCTGGGACGTTTGTTGAGTTGCAGTTTGTGTTTTTGATGATAACTAGGAAAATGTGAGCAAGCTTTGGGGCCGTCTCATAGCCAGGAAGCATGTGGGCACTGGGACTTCAACTTTCTTCTCTCCCTTCCCCCTGCAACCAGGGTCAGAAATGAATTTGCATTTTAAACTAACAACTCGTGAGCGATTTCTACATTGTAAACTAGCGACATCTTAAACTGCAGCCCTGCACACCACCCTACCGTTACCCCACAGAAAGGGCTTCTGCGGGCAGCGCGACAGTGAAGGAAACAACGCGGGTGTCCGGGTCCTGCTGCCAGCGCTTGGGGTGACCTGTCCCAGCACCGCCTGCGGCACCGGATCCGCCGCTGGTAAGACAGCCAGCCGGCTGCCTCTGCCGCGGGCAGCCCAAGCGTCCCTTCGGGGTGAGCTCTCCCTGCTGAGATAGCCAGGCCGTGCCATGCAGACACCACCTAGCATCCTTAGTGCAGAGCTTTATGTGGTGGCTCAGGTTTTGTATAGCAGGTGTCTTCCTCTTCTTTACTCACACTGTACGAGAGGCAAGACCTTGTACTCTGAGAGACCTCAGATCCTGCTAGTATTAGAACGGTGTCTGCGAGGTTTTCTTTGCAAAGGAATGTGTCGGTTATAGATGGTTTTAATACCAGAAGTTCTCGTGGTCAAGAGCATCCTTAATTGTTTTGGCTTCAAAATAATTATACAAAATAGCTAAGTGAATAATGTTCTACGTGAGAAAGTTCATGTCCTTGTAGCCAGCAATGTATTTGTAGCTTGTTTTCATGTGGAATTTTATTAGAATTTCATTATTAACCTACTCTGAGTTGGAAGAATTAAAATAAATGTGAAAGCTGGTCCTGGGAGTGTTCGCCACTCTCCTGAAAAATGCTTCTGACCTATTGCACGCAAAAGAAATCTCTGGCCTTTAGAAAGAAAACATAGCTGACATTTCAATAGTCTTCTTGTATCTAATGAGTATCAAGTGACTTGTGTGCATGTGCACGAGTCTGATATTAAATTTATTTAGTAGCAAATATCATTTGGTTTGTTTCAGAAGAGACTCAAGTTCCAAACCTTGACAATAAATAGTTTGACTTTCAGGGATGTGAGGAATAGAGAGTGGCCTTTTTGGTGCTCCAGCCTTAATATTTAATCAGCTGGAGAGAAAATTTGAAAAGCCTAAACTAATAAGAGAAATAACATTTAACAATGAAAGAAAGAGAGCTGCGATGCATCTGAATAGGCACTAATTGCGAGACATTATAATGCTGCAGCTACAGTCTGGATTCCTCATCTCTGACTGCCATTTCCCAGAGGGAGACGGGCTGCACTGCTCTGAGAAGGCTCTCTGATGGCCCGGCTACGGAAAGCATTCGTTAGTAACGACACGGCATCCTATCTGAAGGCTGATAAATGGATAATAGAGGCAAGAGAAATTAAATGGTTCAGGGCTATAAATAGACTAAGCTGGCATGTCTATGCCACAGACAAGCTGAAAAGATTGAGTCCCATTCTTACAGCTTTCAGAGGGAGCAAGACCGAGCCTGACATTAAAGAATAGAGCAGCTATTGTTCTAAATGCATTTCTCAACACACAGGCTGCTCAGAGGATCTCCCGTTCCAAGTAAGCTCCTGGGCCTGCCTCATTACAGCCGCGGTCTGGAAAACAGGCAATTAATTTTAAACGTGTGTCACCTCCTTGACATCAGGTTCAGCACATTCGTAGGGACCAGCTGCAGCTTTCTTAGAGAAGGAGCAGTTACACGGCTGCCATGGACTGGTTTTCACACAAGGGAAAAAGAAAGAAAAGCAACGAACTTTGGGGTCAGTCCATATGTTTGTTTTCCTTTGCTATTAGTTTGGAGGATGGTGTTTCAGATCCACGCTGCAGACTGTGAATGATTTTGAGGGACCCAGCTTCCTCTCCTGGTTTATGACCTGCATCAAGGGTGGTTCCATCAGAGCCATTTTACCCACCGTGTTCATCTACCGCTTGAGGTAGCAGACTGGCACGAGCGGGCAGACGCCGTCGGTGGGTATAAGCTGGCTCCGTAGGTTTCCTAAACTCTGCATTGAAAAGGCTGACGGGAAGCGCTGAGCACCTCCAGCGCTTCTGGGTACCACCAGGCCACAGGAAGAGGAGCGTAATTCGGTGGGTTAGCGTCCCCGCCACGTGGTGGATCAGCAGCGTGCATGAACTGCTGCCTTCATTCCTGGGCAACCCTGAGAGACGGTAAGCCTGCCATGGGTGGCAGACACAGCTTTTGAGATGTCAGCTGGCCATCCAACATATAGCTGCCCCTGGGTTTGTAGAGTCACTGTCTGTTAATACGAGGATGAATATAACAAAGAAATTTGGCACCACACCTTCACACAAAGAGAAATGACACATGCGGAAGACAAAGGCTGAATCTAGACACCCCTCAATTTTTGAGATCCACCTCCTCGTTCTGTTGCACGGACACGTTTCTCATTCTGGTATTTATATTGGCTCTTTTTAGTCATATGCAAATAATTGTGTCAGTAGCTGTTCCTGAAAAATCTGTTATTTAAAAAAATCCGGAAGATACCAAATTAGAAAGTCAAATATGAATCCTACTATCATCATGACCCAATGCACACAACATAGCTTTAAATTACTATTTTTTCCCGTATTCTTAAATAACCAACTTCCCAAAATCCCTGTCTGGCAAATGAGTATGTGTTTCTCTGACTCTGTTTACAGAAATAGTTGATGCTGTGATTCATTCTTTTTCCCTGTGAATTCTGTGGTTAAACTATATAGAAGCTTCCTGTCTGAAACACAGAGTTCAGCGAAAGAAATGAGTTGTTATTGTCAGTGAAGACAGACAAACAGACTGACTTCACTTAACAAATTCTGATTAAAACATTCTAGGAAGGATCATTTTCTAGGAAGAATGAAATGATGTAAAACACGAAAACAGGTTTACTGTGGATACAGGCGCACTTGGATGCAGAAGAGCCATTGCACCAATACGCTTTACCTCCCAAGCCTGACTTCAGCCTCAGAATGGAAGACTGCTTTTCCAAAAGCAAAAAGCAAAAAGCAAAAGCAAAAGATGTCTTTTAGCTATCTTACTGGCTCTCAAAACAGAGCTGATAAAGAAATTCTTGTCAAAATCAGAGCAGGGCAGGGAAAAACTGCCCAGCCGTATCCAGCTGAAGGCCAGCAACAGCTTTTCAGATTATGAAATTGCTTGCAGCAGAGATTTTGTTTGACGTTCGTGCCATGCAGATTAGCAGCACCAATACATTCTTTTTGCTTCAGAGACCCTGGTAGTTAGTGGTGAGCAAATGAAATGTATGAGGAGAATAACTTGCTTTTCAAAATTAATCACATTTATGAATCGAAAGTATAAGCACTTTACAAGAACTCTCTGAGGACATAGCATTTCCTCCCTTCTTTTCTGTAGATTTTAGGGGACAAAAAATCCTATGATGTATTATATACACTGGAAAATAACTCTGAGTCTTCACCTCGTGCCCAGTTTGGGGCTAGGCGAAAAGGAGGCCTGCGCAGGGTGACGGGGTGCCTACCTTGCGTCCGTGGGAGGTGACGGGGATGAGCTGTTCCAGCAGCCGGTCCCACTCCTGGTTGCAGGGCTCTGTACGGCCGCTGCCGCTATAGCAGAGGTCAGGATGTGCGGAGACAGTCATTGCCCTTATGCCACACGTGAGCTGCGTGCTCTAAAATAGAAAAAAATGTAGGAAAACCGTTCTCTGGGGCTTCCTTCTTGCCTCTCTGGCTCTCCTTTTCTGCAATAGGAGAAAGCTCTTTCCCAACTTCTTTTTTCTTCCATCTTGCTCAAGAAGTAGAGGGGTAGAAGCAGTGCTTGCTCACAGGGCAGGGAGAACTGTGTTCAGGGGAGACGGGAAGGATTTATGGATCCTGACAGGGAGGATGGAAGGTCCTGTTTCCTCAGGGGGGTGGAGGAGAAGGATGGCAGCTCCTCTGTGGGAAAAGGAGGCTGGGGAAGAAGAAAAACATAATACTCAGGGATACTTTTGGTCAGAAACCAGGAGATACAGCATCGTCAGTCAAAGCAGAGATCTCAGCTGCGAAAGGGAATCCTAACTAAGTCCCAACATCATCATCTTGTGTGCCAGTAGAACCGCATCATCCTGAGCTATGGGTTCATCAGATCTGGACTCGGTGAGTTGTTGTATAGGAACCTTCTAATTAAAATCCAAGAGATGGCTAATGTAGTAAACAGTTTAATGAGTAGGTGGCACTCTTTACTCTGAACCACTCTTGAACCATGACCCAGAAAGTGTGGAAGTCGTACGCAGTAAAATCAGTGGGACGTGTTCATCAGCAGCACGCTTCGCGGCATTGCATCTATTGGGAAACGTATTTCCTTTGGACACAGACTTCTTAAGCTCAGTAAAGCTGGCACCTTTGTACGTGAATGCCGCTCATGCTGTCATCTCACATGCTTGGAAGAAACAACTGCCTGGACTGGGTCAAACTCTGCATACCTAGTTTGCTCACCATAAGCAGAGGAACAGAGACAATCAATTCTTCTCTTTTCACAAATCAGATGAATAATTAAGATGATCTCTCTTAATGCACTGTGTTCTTGTGAAATGCATAAACTGAATCTTCTTCCATTTCAGTCTGGCTTCCCTCAATTTCTGCAACAAGGTGTATGTATTTTAAATAAGCATAAAAAAAATGAACATGTTCCCTATTGCTTGGTCTCCTTCCACAGTTCCTTGCTTTCTCTTCCCCTCAGTTCATATTTTATCATAGCCTTCATGAAATCCTCTCCAGGGAGACAGAGCACCTGATTCTGGTAAACAGAGGGCCTGAGAAGCCACCTCGGGTTTCCCCGGCAGAAAGCGTGTCACCGGCAATGCCAATGCTGTCTCTCCCCTGGCTCTGCCTCCCCCTCGCCTGGTCAGCAGCGCCCTAATGTTATATAAAGCTGTTCCTCCGCACCTACTTGTTCTTGTGCCAACAAAGATAAAAGGAACCCAAGGACCGAGAGCTGAATATGTGTTTATTTATACAGAAAGCAAGAAGTGACTCGTGAATGCATGACTAGACCTCTACAGATGTGAGGGAGGAAAATTTTAGTAAATATACTTCTTCATCCCTGGTATCACTTTATTATCTTTAGTAAAAATACGGGATACATCCCTGGCTATATCCCTTTCCTCCTAGCAAGCAAAGCCTACATTTACATTAGTTGCAGTGGTAACACCACTGAAAATTCAAGACCTGTTCACAGTGGAGTTAGAAGCGGTAGCTCTGCATTTAGTGATTTTTGATGGTTTAAAAAGAATAAAGGTAATCACACGTTATTAGGGAAATATTATGCCAAAACCAATGCAGAAGCGGATTTACTTCAGCATATGAAGGGCTCCTTTGATAAAGAAAACACTAATGCTGATGTAAGATTACAATACAAGGTTCCTATTCTGAAACAGAAAACCTATAATAAGAGGCAGTGCTAAAAGCAAAGCGTACTGAACTCAAATGTATCATTGTCCTGTTCAGCTCTTCCAAAACTTCATCTAACATAATCTCAACAAATAATTTGTCTGTCTCGTTTCCCAGAAAAACAAGCTGACTCTCCAGAATATTATTCCAATGTGCAAAATTCAGTTTGAATAACTTTTACTGGGAAGATAGTAATTGTGTGTGTCAATCAGTGTAACACCCTGACTCATGAGAACATACAGAAAACTGCAAACAGAAGAAGCAGCCAGGGAAAAAACCAGAAATAAAACTATTCCAGATATGGATGTACAGTGTGTGGGTTTTGTTGTCAGTCAAATATGTGGAGAGCAGTTCTTCCTGTAAATCGGGGAAGAGTCACATCTGACACTAGTCCTACCAGGCAAAACCATCTCAGCAAAGGCAGGTGGGATTCACTGCTTAACCACAGCAACATCAGGTCTATTGCCTACTCAAAATCAACGAGTACGCTTTAGAATAAACACGTACTTGCACAAAAAGACCAAATAATTGTAACCTGAGAAGGTATCGGACCAAAATCTCTCGCTGCTCCTGATCACACCCAAATCTATTGCCTTGATCCACTCTGTGAAATGCAGACATCCTTTAATAACAATCCCTTTCTAATTCCTCTCTGAAAGTAATTAACAACGTCTTACCTAGGAGCTATACCCAAGAAAGGCACTTGCAAATACATCTGCTTTCCTCGGCCCTTCGGTTGTTTCACGATACTGTGAGGCTGCGGAGGAAATGGTTTCATACGCACAGATACACAGTTATTAGTTTAAAGCAATATTCTGAACTGAAATTTTGCTAGTGAGAAGTCCCTTCCCTCTGTATTTTTAAGACTCGTCAAGTTCAATATATAAGCATATGTAGAGGGTGTTGATGCAGTATTAAAGCACAAAAGATAACAATAGATCAGGAGATCGCTTCGAATGGACTTGAGGACTCTGCTATCCAGGGCCAACAGCTGGAAGCGTGTGAGCCTGCACTGCCCTGGCTGCTGGACGTGCAGACCCTCGGCTGACACCCTTTGACTGCGGGATTCAGCTCCTCTCTCTGCAGCTATATACGCTGTATTCGCATGTATTTAGTCGTGTTTTGGTGGGTGAGCTTCTCGTTGGGCCACGGACGCTGAGCGGCCACACAACACCCAAAGGCTATGCAAAAGAAATGCCAGGAACTACGGGTGTCCCCGGGGCGTGGAGCTGTGCTGCTTAGGGACCGGGTGCTCTCAGGCCGCGGTAAGCCAGCTGGGAATCTGCACCTTCAGCATGCAGCAGGAGTTAGCGTTGGGGATCCACAGCGTGCCGAGGTGACCAGGTAGACAAGTTTGTACTCTGAATATACACTGACAGAAATAAACCCAGTACCAGCGCAGGGAATGCAGATTTTTCAGGTGCTCAGAACACCGTTCATTTATTACTTCATTATATAAAAAAAAATGAACTAGAGAAAATGAGACCATTATTTATTGATGTGAACAGAAAGCTTGAGCTTGATCTTTGGCAGCTGTCCTTCCTCCCACGCAGAAAGCGTGGTGGAGGAAAAAGAGTACGAGTGGAGCTTGTCCAGAGGTCGTTAAGCTGAACACCCCCTCCAGACAACTGCTGCTCCAGACCGAATAGGATGCTGAAAAAAAAACATCCCAGAGACGATGTGACTGCAAATGGCTCTTCGGAGCTCAGGCTACAGACGGTGCCAAGTGCTTACTGGGCATAGCTGAGTATCAATCAGCCCGCTATACTTCCTTGCTATCTCTGTTCATGGCCCTGTCTATAAAAGCAGATACTTTATCCAGTGAGCTACACAGTCTTTCATAACCATCTGTGGGGAATCTGCAGGTGTTAAATTAGCTGCAGGAGGATGCCCATATGTTTCCTGCATGCAATAGACACATACTGAGAATTACAACCAAAAAAAAGAGAAAAAGCCATTGCAGATTGCACGCAGTTAAGGCTAAAGGGCTCAAGCCAAGATCTTTAAGGAAAATCGCACACAGATGAGATGTAATTTACTGTGATTTGCTGCTTCCGAGTAAAACACAGAGAAGAAGAAATGCAGTCTTCGTTTCCTAATGTAGTTTTTCGCTTATGTTCTTATGTGGGGAGACAGTCCCGTGAGATGCTGAGCAATCTCAGACTGCTGGCAATGGGACTTGGGGCAGCTCAGCACTTGCCGGGATCAGGCCTTTGCAGTCATTTCATACAACTGTTTTTTTGCGACTGGTCAATTTACTTACATTTTATATCTTTGTACTGTATGTGTCAGAGTCAGCAATTGCCCTGCAGCTACTAATAGGAGTTATTTATTATACTGTATAGAAGGAGCCAAAAAGCAACAAGTACCTTCCCTGTCTTGGTCTGAAGGATGAAGGCAGTGGGAGAATTTTTTTTAATAAGTCTTACTTGTCTCTTTGGTGTAAAGCAGTTGAAAAATGGGTAAAAATGAACAAGGATTGAGTTTCTAGGATAGGCACAAGGAAAAGACCTTACGTTGTACGCGCAAATACGTGTATGCACACTTATTTTGTAGGCATAGGCACCGACTAACCATCTCACTAGTTCTTTTCAGAATCCTGAATTCCGGTCTGTACATATGTCTGGGAAAACTGCCATTTTCACATTTTTTACAATCTAACATATATTAATCCAGTTTTTGAGATCATAAATTAAGATTAAGCAAATATCTACAGCAGAGATGTTTCAGGTGAGTATTCCTTCAAGAGTCCCCCCAAATGTTATAGCTGGGTGCAGAAAAGACCTGCAAGGCTTGACAAAATATTGCAGCTTTTTATATGTGAGCAGGAAGTCGTATTTCTCCAAAACCCTTAACAAAGCAACCAAGCTATTACACATGAGCATTTTCTTCTGTGCACAGAAAAAATGTAATCGATCCGGAGGATCCAAGGTGTGCCAGGCTGACTCTCACGGGACAGATGGTCACGGTGCCTCCGGAGGAAGTGGAATTTGCCAAGCAAGCAATGTTTTCCAGGTTTGTATGTAACAGGCCCATAGTGGAGTGCAACCCGCGGGTTTGAGACAAATCTACGGATGTGGCTGTTTGGTAGGGAAAATCTGAGAAGTAACAAGCCTGATCTTTACTTTGGGGCCACGAAGCACTTGGGCTCCTGCGTGGCTTGGAATGACAGGCAGAGCTGTGCGACCTCCTTTGAACTCTTGAGGTAACGAAATATGGAAATGCCATTAGTCAGTATTGGACTCCAGTAAAGCACATGGTTTATAATCGAGGGATTATGAAAATATTTCACCTGGCTCTGAGGAAAGATTCCATAAATCCAGGGTGGTTTTGTTACCTTTAATGATTCTTCCCCACCTTAGGACAGGTAGTGCTCCTCAGCCACAGCCCCTACTCGGAGACAGAGCAGAGCTCTGCTGCCTTTGGGCTTGCACCTGTTTGCAAGGTGGAGCTTACAGGTTTCATTACCTCTCCTGATGTACCAGGACAACTCCTACCGAAGCCGTAATACTTACCGAACAGTCTCCTTTGAAGAGATGCAAACACAACCCAGGGTGTGTCCCCGTGCCCTCCAGTGGGTCTTCAGAATAACAGGCGTGAAAAGCCCAGACTTTAGCTGGGGCACGTGCCTCCCACACAGGCTGCCAGGGATGGTCCTCCAGGCATACCCTGCCTGGTCGATCAAGTACTGCTGGGCAACTGGGATGAGCTGGGATCCAAACCAGCTGGAGCCGCTTCCCAATGCCACAGTCGTGGGTGCTCAAAGGGACAAACCAGCTCAACCCAGATGTTGCCAAACCAACCACCTCCTCTGCAGGGTCTTCTGCAGGGGCAGAGGGGCACTGGGCCAACCCTTCCCACCGTGAACGCTGCTGCTCGAGCTGTTGCATCCGCTCCGTCCCCTGCTGCCGAGCATCCCACAGCATCCTCTGCGGAGGCACCCGCGGGGGCTTGGGGACCAGGCGTCTGTACTCGGTGCTGCTGGCAGGGAGGGTCTCTTTGAGCTAGCTGTAAAAGCAGGCCCGAGAAATGAGACACAAATACAGGACGAGAAGGCTCTAGCAGGCAACAGCCCAAGGAGGCTGTGCTCTGCCTGCTAGCCAGTTTTACTAGCTCTCCTGCCGTACAACAACTGCTACCAAAGATGTAGTATTTTCAGAACACCGTTTCCTTTGAACAGATACAAGCACAACCCTGAGGCCCCTTCGGAGAATCTCCTCTAGCTGTTTTTCACTTACTTACAGACCAGACAACATCTGCCTTTAGAGATGGGGTTCTGCAACGGGGGGAAGGTGGTGTTCGCTGGCTGCCTTCGTTGCAGTTCTCGCCAGACTGGGGTGTGGAAGATCATAAAGCTTACTGGAAGGGAGGGCAAAAAAGATGAATAGTGGTGGTTCTCAGGTCTCAGGTTTCACTCTGGCTGAGCACACTAGGCTGAAGAAAAAAGCAGACTATGCATATGCTTTGGCACATCTTTTACTTTTTTTTTTTCTTTCTTTTCTTTATCCTTCCAGGCACCCGGTGGTAAGAAAGTGGCCTCGTAGCTATGAGTGGTTCTTCATGAAAATGAACATTGAGCACATCTGGCTTCAAAGCTGGTATGGAGAAGTTTCTGCCGTTGCAGTAGAAGAGTATTTAAAAGCAGTTCCAAGTAAAGGATGATTGAATGGGCTTCGAGATAGAGATCTTCAGAGTTTCCTTTCCAAACACTTTTAAACTTTCATGCTGGATGGTTACTTTACAGTGATTTTTTTTTTACTAAAAGGCTTCAAAATAGCCCTGTCTTACATGGAGCAGAGTGAAAATAAACCAACACAGACTTTCAAATTATAAAGGAGAGGTGGATACTAGCCCTACCCTGCAATGTACAAACTTGTCATTTCAAACAGGCAATGCATCATCTTAAATGCTGCTTAAAAATGCTTTGTATCTGTTTGTTTTGACTTCTATTGCTGTGCACCCACAGGGAAACTACCGTATGTGCTAAATATAATGTTCTGATTTACAGAAAAAGCAAATTGCCTACTCAGAACTCTATGCATTGTGGAGGTATTACTGCTGCTTCGTCTCCCTTGATTTGTAAGTACTCTAAGAGAAACTGAATAGCTGCAAATTTAGATATTTAAGTTTTAAAAAAATATTTTGCTAACGCTGTTCTCATTTGCTAGCTTACATTTTCTACATGTGCTTTTCCCTAGTTAGATTATTTGATATTTCACTTGGAAATTGAGTAAATATTCTCTCTTTTAGTAGAAAAAATGAAAGCAGCTCAAACAACACGGCTCCAATATAACTTGTCTCTCACTGACACAAAGCTGGTTAAACACGTTAAGGGCCAAAACCAAATCAGCCCCACAAGGATTATCCTAATACAAGTATAAACATTCCCATAAGAAAAATTTAAGTAAATGTTCTCAGCTAGCCTGTTCCTGTTACGAGACAGGAAAAGTATTTTTAATAGCCTGTAGTCCCGATTTTTTCCCTTCTCCCGCCATTGCTTTATTTTTAACTCATTTGAGCAGCTGATGTTTGTAAACCATCACTTACTTACCTAGGGGTGGAGCCAGTCCCTTAGCTCTGTTTCCTCACCACGTTTTAAAGGGCTTGTTCATGCATGTATTTTTTAAAGAAGCCTAAAGATAGGTACATATTTCAGGCCATGAAAAACTCATTTTCCTAGTGTGGAAAGTGCAAACTTTGTTGCAAACACATTATGAATAGGCATCTCATGTGATAATATCAAAAGAGTTCAAAGGTATTTTATTCACCTTTAGCCCTTTCTCTAGATGTCCTGGTAAGCTTACCCTGCAGCTCCTAAGGGCATCACAGTAAGAAAGGTCCCATGGCTGACCAGCCAAGTCATTACACAGTTTGCAGGTTACATGGCTGTTCTCCCTGTTTCATGAAGAAAGAGACACTTTGAGATCGGGTTTCTGTGCCTGTGGGGAAGGTCTTCCAGCATCCCCGGGAAGGCACCGGAGCTCTGGACACCAGCCGGCACCACAGCTGGGCTGAGGAGGAGCCTGGGTCCCTGGGCGAGTGACCTGAGCTTGTACAACAGGTTAATCCCCGGGCAGAGCTCAGAGGCAGCTGCGTGAGCTGTGACCAGCTGGAAGCCAATTAAGTGTAGCTGAGCTTATTTTGGTTCAGGCATGGAGAGAGTCATTCCCAGAGCAGAGCTGGGCACCGTGCTGGTTTAACTACCAGGGGCCACTTAGCCCTTGGGCGAGTTCAAGGCTCCGGGCATCACTACCATTCCTGATAGTCTGTAAAAATCAAAGGCAAATGTGGGGGAAAAACTTTGTTTAGATGCTCACTAAGCTTTTTTTTTTTCTTTTCTCATTGCCAGAGACGCTGTTAGCAGTGCAGATCTTTTGCAGAGCTAATTATACAAAAGGAGGAAGCATCCTGCCTGAATCTATTTCCCTTTTTTTTTTTCTTGGCATGTAAGCAGCATTTTCCTATTTGTGTTTGCCCCAGAATCTTGCACTGTGTAGTACTGAAGCAGAACAGCCCATCCTGTACAGATTTACAGAATACCATCAAGTGAAATCCTCCTTGATTTATATCATTTTGCCATGGAGGTCTTTGTCCACTATGGATTTGATACTTTGCCCATTAGGATTAGTGGGACTTTTAAAACTGAGTTCAACAGGCAGAGTACTAGACCCTGTAAGGGAATCTCCACAGGTCTAATGTTTCTGTGCAACTTTATTTACATGTTTCATTATCCCAGTTCACTACTATTCCTAGAGAAACCTGAACCGCCTATTCTCTCCCCTGCTCCTAAACACGCTCGCACACACAGATTAAGTATGTCCAGTGTACAAGCTTAATGTTTAAACAAGCTGAAGAAGAGAGGAAGAATTTTAGAAATGCTGCTGTTGTTATACTCTCAATTTCACTTACATCCTTAGACAGCCTAGTAACAGTGACATGGTCCGATGTCCTATCCGTTAGCTTCTTAACACTCTTGCCTTAAAGCAGTAAGGGATTGTATCAACAATGTTCAGTAGGGCTTTAACTGTTTAAGAAGTTCGTGGGCACTAAGAAAGGTTTTGAATTTACAATACCCTACTTGCTATAGGCTGTCTCCCTGCACACCTAGATTAGTTGGATTAGCTTCTGTATTGTAAATTGACACATTCATCAAGAAGCTTTTCTATAGGGACCTGCCTTGAGGCTCTTTGACAGACCCTCAAAACATGAAACAGCGATGGCACATAAAGTGACAAAAGGGGCTTCACGAAGAAATGCAGTCTTAAATCATCTGTTCTCCTTTCATGCTTCCTTCTCCCAAGGAATAGCTACCATAAAAGTCCTTGAAAGTCTGTAGAAATTCATCAAAAATATGACCTGCAGGTTTTGAACGGAATTTTCTGGAGCAAAAAAAGGGGAGAAGATAGTAGTTTGCTTAATTGGGCTTTACATTATTAATTATATACTGCTTCTGATTTTTCTTTAAATTGACAAATGTCTCAAATGATATTGTTCATCACGTGGTAAGTGATGTTTGTTAAAGCTTTTAACCCAAAGAGTGTTACTGAGATATCACAGTAAAATCATAGTTCCCTGAGACTGTAAACAGTCTGATCATGCTTCAGTTAAAGTCAGTAGCAAAAATCCTATTTATTTATTGTGCTTTAATTATTAGATCAAATAAACATTTTTATAAAAGGTTGTGATAAGCACTTAGGAATTTATTAAGCATTTCCACTAGCTAATGTGCAGTTTATTTCCATGTGTTCTGTATTTGAGTTATTTCTGTAGCTTCCTCCAAAAAGCTTGTTGTGCAACGTGTATTATTTAAAACTTTGACTGTGGTTTTGCAATATTTAAGAGATGCATTTAGTCATGTCTGTATACTTGCTGAAAAAAAGGAAGACAAAGTTCTAAACTGGGGTTCTCACTTTTTGCTAATTTGTGCAAATGTAATGCATGTACAGGATTTAAGCACAGCTAGTGTGAGCTGCTGTTCTTATTTAACCAAAGAATGCTCCGTTTCTGATGAAATTTTCATCACTTTGGTGGATGAAATGCAACCTGTCTCGTTTCTGGATGTGTATTGCAATTTGCAATGTATTTTGATTTCTAAAGATACTGGATGTTGTTAACAAAATGCCTACTGAGAAGAAATGCAAATAAAACAAATTGCAAAGTGGACACTGCAGTTAGAATATTCTTGAGTCTGCAGTACAGCATTAGCCAGAGTAACTGACCTTTTGCTGACAGCCATTATAATTTCCATCTGATCTGACCATATGCTTTTTTTTCCCCAGCTTTCCTGAACCAAGCTAATTTCTCTCAAAATATTTCTGGGAATTGAGACTCAGATCTGCCTTTGTACAGCCTCACTTTTCTCTAGGGAGAAAAGTCTAACCAAGCACCTTTTATCTTTCCTTTGTCTTCTCATTACTGTCAGCTTTGCTTTCACTGTGGCAGCTACATGTCACTCTTAACAATGTTTGCTGTTGTTTTCTGCACGTGGGGACTGAGCGCTCACCTCTCAGGTGTGCACTAATGGTGTTTTGGAAGTTTCCTCAGTGCTATTTCTTCCCTTGCTAGCCTCGCTCTTACAAGTTCTTGTTACAGCTTGTCCTGTCCTTTCCTCTGGCGTGTTTTCTTAAGCCAAGGCTGACAATTTACCTCTTCATTTTGCTTTCCTGCACCATCTGCTTTCAAAAAAATTAAAGGTCTCCCACTAAAATTCCCACTTCATATCCAGTAAAGGTTACAGGAAAGAGCCTGTGTTTCCTATTTGCACCTTACAGTCTTTGTCTTGCCACTGGTTGGACTGCATTCGCTGTGCGGGCTGTGACAACAGTTTCCTAACCTGTACAAATCACAGTCAACATCAGTTTCCTATTTCCAGTGACTCCATATTCTTGAAAGAACATTTCCTGCAGGTGTTCTTTGCCTTTGTATTGACTCTTTTTACTTTTAACCTGTTTCCGGAGTGATGTCTATTCTGATTACACTAAGCGTCTTTCACTTTTTTACCAAAAAATTCTCATTTCAACAACATTTTTGGACTCACTAAAGTACTGTCACTTTTTTTGAGCTGCTTTTTGCCAAACACTGAATTTGTGCTCCTTCCTGTCACTTGCCGTCCTTCAACACAGCTAACCCTTTGCTTGCCTCTACTCTGCCACAACCTCCACGCGCCCTCTCCCACCTAACATTGTCCTGCTCCTCTGTTGCCTTATCCTCTCTTTCCTACTTTTTCCTTCATTACCTCTAGTTTACCTGTGTTCTTCCCTCAACTTTCAATTCCTTCTCCACTGCCTCTTCCACATTACTTTGTCTGCTCAGTCTTGGCTGTCTTGATTTTGCTACTTTAGTCTTGTTCTCACAATGCTCAGTGCCTTTGGAGAGTCCTAACACTGCCAGGTATTTTGGGAGAATGTTAAAGAGTTACTTGAAAAAATACTTTGGGTTTGAAGTTATTTGCTTGCTTGCTTGTTTGTTTGAACACCGACTCTGGAACAGAATTGGGAACATACTGGCCTTGGTGCTGACACAGAGTAGGGCAGTTCACCGAGCTCATGGCTTTTGTCCGATGACACCTTCTGCACAAACTATGCCAAGCTCTTCTATACCCTGTCTGCATCAGCAGTCACAACATATAATCATGATTAGGAAGGACATTACCTAGTTTGTCAGCATTGTTTGATGACGTAGGTAACAACATATGGTCACACAGCTGTTGACTTCTGAAGGAAAAACAGGTGTATGAGACCATTCAAAAAAGACTGGTAGCTGGTGAAAACAAGCGATCCATTTCAGAAGCTGGAAAAAGGTACAGATATCTTGTATGAAAAAACAGGTAAGACTTTAAACGCCTTTATTTAAGAAAAGGTATATATCAAGTATTTCTACTTAATGGAAAACGGATCCATAAAATGATCCATGTTTATTCAGTCCCTTACCTCTCATTTCAATACATTTTTCTCCATTTTTTTTTCCCCCACATCGTACTGACACTCTCACCATTTTTTCGTCCTTCTGGAAGGAGGTCCCTCAGCACAGGCGCCTTTTCTATCCAAACGCCAGCAGCTTTGCTCCCTTTCCCCCGCGTTGCCGTACCCCACACCGTCCCTGGCCGGCCTCTGACCCCCATTTCTCCCCGCCGGGCCTTGCGTCCAGCACCCCAACCGCCTTCCACTTGGGAGGAGACGCTTTGCCCTGGAATGGGGGCGAGCTGGGCCCCGGAGGGTGGAGTAGGGACCAACTTAAATTCACGCCTGTGTCACTAGCCAAAAGTTGATGGGACTTGGACTTAAAACCGCCGCCCATCGCTAGGGCTAAAGGCCACGCAAGGCCCAAGGACTCCTTGGTATGGGGAGCCGGCAGCGGACACTCTCCCCGCAGGAGACGCTTTAGGTTCATGCCCCGCCGGCATCCTCCCCTCCTCTCAGCTTCTGCCCCCGCCCCACCCCGCCCCGGCCCGGTGGGGCGCTGCGGCCCGGCGGGGCGCCGGGCCGGCCCCTCCCCGCCGGGG
>JAVKLA010000057.1:6891931-6911335 GCA_034782735.1 Sagittarius serpentarius
CGGGAGGGGCGGGGCGGCCCGGCCTCCGCCTCGCCATTAGCCGCGGCGGCGGGCGGGCTCCGCCTGGGGCGGGCGGCGGCGGCGGCAGCGGCAGCGGTGGAGGGGGGCGGGAGGGTGTTACCTGCGCGGCGCGGCCGTGGTAGCAGAGCGAGGCGCGGCGACGGCGGAGCGCTCCTCCAGCTGCTCCTGTTCGCGGCGAGCCGAGCCGAGCCGCGTCGCGGCGGCGGCCGGGCCATGGTGCGGCGTGCCCGGCTGGCGCTGGTGGCGGCGGCGCTGGTGGCGCTGGGGGCGCCGGTGGGTGAGGGCGCGCGGGCCCTGGAGTGGTACACGGCGTGGGTGAGCACGGCCTATGTGGAGCCGCTCAGCAACCGCACGGTGCGGGGCAACACGGAGAGCGGCCGCTACGGGGACAGCTCGCCCAAGGAGAGCGCCCAGGGCCTGGTGGGCATCCCCCGCGGCGCCTCGCCCCGCCACATGGAGGGCTGCGCCACCGACACCGACTACGACGTGCCGCTGCCGCCCGGCGGCCGCGGGCCCCCCGAGGGCGACCCGCCGCCCTGGATCGCCTTGGTGGCTCGCGGCGGCTGCACCTTCAAGGACAAGGTCACCAACGCGGCGCGGAAGCGGGCGGCTGCCGTGGTCATCTACAACGAGGCCCGCTTCGGCAACAGCACCGTCTCCATGTCCCACCTGGGTGAGGAGGGGTCCGCGCTGGCGGAGGGGTCCGGCGGGTTTGCCGCGGGGGAGGGGGGGGTGCCTTTGTCTAACGCCGGTCCGCCTCGGTGGCGCGGGAGCGCGGCGAGGGCTGGGGCTGAGGGGGGAGGCAGATATCCCCGTAAAAACGGTACAAAGAGCCGGGTTTTTGTTTCCTCTTCCTTTAAACCGCGCTGGGGAAACGCCGGGATCGTCCTTCTGTCTGCCAAGTTACAGCCCGGGTGTCGGGGAGAAGATGAGGCGAAGCCATCGAAGCGGGCAGCCCTGTGACAGACCGCGGGGGGGAGGGTGGGGGGCACGGTTTCATTTCGAGCTACCTTTTTGCTTCGTACCCTCTGACAGAATGGCTGCAGCGGTGACAGGCCGCTTTCCGCAGGCTGCGCGGAAACACGCCAGGTACCCTGAAGATGCCTTCTGGCGCCTGTGAAGGCATAGCCGCAGCTATTTGAAGAGAGCTTTTGGTACGGGCTTTATTGTCATAGCTTCATCGTCCTCTCCTGCGCAGGCCTGTAAAGGATGGGAGAGAGGTATAAGCATCAGGTAATTCTTAAGCGCTGGCGAATGCGGCAGGAGAACTGAAGCCTAGAGAAGGATGTTGACTTGGCTTGTCCGAGCGTGCCCGATGATCTGTAGCTTACAGAAGGGATCTGTGATTTTTGATGAGATAAGAACCCAGATGTTCTGTTGCTGCAGTCTGTGCTTGAGCTGTGGCACTAAAGTCTTGCTGGATTTTTATGAGCATGACAACATCAAATGCTTAAATCAAAGGGGAAAGAACTTCAAAACTCTGCTATAAAATCTGTTTGCATTTGTAGACTTCCAAGGAACTGGAAGGTCTTCAGAGGAGGATACAAAGGCAAAGCAAACCAAGTAAAAAATGCTGCAAATGTGTGTTTCACGTGGTCTTGGTACAATGAGTTTGTTAATGCCCAGGCTGTTGTTCTTGGTTGTGAGGAAGGCAAAGACCAGGGATTTGGTTAAAGTGGAACCATAATGCATTTCTAAAGAAAACAAACTTACTTCCTTTAATATAGCGAGCTGAAAATCTCAGTTAGGGAGCTGTTGCTTTGTAGCACGTATGATATATCGGGCGGAAAACAAGTCTCTCTTCTTGGAATACCAAGTGGCACCAACTTGCGGGTTGGAAGCGTGATTATTGTTCCTCTTAGCCTGCTGCTTGCTTGGGTGGATCAGCCTGGCCCATCTCTTGTGCTCTTAATCCACTGTGAAAGTGGAGGTAAAGCTAGGTAAGAGGTACCTTTGATTTTGATCCCATGTGGTGATTAAGGTACTTTGGATAACAATTATTTTCTCTTTACCAGCTGTCAGTTTTCTTGCTATCACTCTGTATTGGCCAATCAGTACAAAATTTTTTTTTGCTCCCTGTGGGAATTTTCCCACATTCCTCTCCTTGCCCCGCCATAGCCTTGTGTAAATATTATTTGCTCTTTTGGGGAATCTCTTCCTCCTTTTCTCCTATTACTTATTTTATCAAATTTTTATGATTTTTCTGCTATCATCTCTGTGTTGCATAAGACTTTCTTGGGCTTATGCTCAGGTTTGGACTTGCTAGTGTAGTTACATCTATCAGTAGTATAAAGAGAAGTGTTCCCTGAGTGCTGGTTGTGGTTTTTTCTTCTTGAACTGGCAGAATGTTGCTGATAAAAGCTCGACGTACGTAAAGAGCGTGATTTAGTATAGTGTGTGTACCAGAATACATTCGTACTTATTTATACTGACTTTGCAAATGCAGGTTGGACCTAGGGATGGTTTGGATGGGGCAGGAATATAATAATATATCACAGTATAATCATTAGCTCTGTTGGAGTCACAAATCTGTTTCATGGTTGAAACTTTAAAACAGGTAAATGTTTAAATTTTTTTCAGTGCACTTTGGAATACAGGGAAGAATTACCGTTAGCGTTTTAAATCTTGGGTTTTTTGAAGGGGAAAAAAGGTTTGTGGAAGACAGGCAAGGAAGAATGTGGAAGGTAAAGCTGCATTTTACGGGATCCAAGTTTGCCATTCCTGTGAAGGGATTTGTGAACTGACACATAAGGAAACAAACCCTGCTTCTGGGAGGAGTGCTGAGAATAAATACTGTGGGAAATCTGCAGTGCTGTAACTAAGGAGTGGAGTTATATGCATAAGGAACATCCACTTAATGGATTTGCAATTAGTGGAAACCCATGTGGAAAGAGGAATGTTGATGGCTTGACTACTTTTCTGGTTACGCATCCTCCTTCTTGAGGCAGGTGAAAATACAACATGCACCAGGGATTTGGTGAGATGAGGTTGGGGTAGATGGTTGAGACAAAGTCTGTCATCGGATTGTTAGTGTACTGTTATGTGTTTGGTAAAGATCAGAGATGTTCGTTTGGACCAGGAGCTAAAGAGAACATTCAGTGTTACAGTTTGGGAAGCCTGGAATCAAGATCTGCATCTGTATTACTTTTTCCTCATCAGGAGAGCGCTGGTTTCCTTTTGCAAGAGAAGACTAGCAATACTAGCAGTAAAACTGACCTCAGCACGCTGGCAGAAAACATACCTTCATCTTCAGAGTTCCATATTTGCCCTCCTTTCCAGGTATCCTAAGGATTTGCCAGCTCTCACTGCTTTATTTGGATGATAATGTTAAAAAAAAAACACATACCAGATTTCAAACTTACCTGATTCCACTGAAGCATCAATCAAACCTAGAAAAGAAAACAAGTTTACTCTAGCACAGTAAAAATGTGGTTATTTATTGCAAAATTAGGTAGTTATAGAAAGACAAAGCCGACAAAACATGCTGTCAGTAGATACGTGTATGTGACACTTGGAGTTCTTTTATAAATGTGATTTGAGGTCTTTGAGTTCTGTTGCAGTTGAAGAAGCTGATGGAATGACTCAACAGCATTTCAGTCTTTGAATAATGTGTTTCAGAACAGAAGTCTAAAATTAGTGAGGAATGAGTTAAAGCCCTTAGTCTTACAGGCTGTTCAGGACAACTGCTTCTCTGAGACTGCTCTTGTTCCTTTTGTAATAGTGGATCGCAATTACTTTTTTTTTCGTTCTCCTCTTTCTGTCTGGTGACCTTCAAGGCTGTCGTGTTTAGTTGTATGTATTTTTAATGGCAGGTTCATCACCAAGTCTTTAAAACTGTTAAAATGCTTTTAATGGGCATTTATTTTAAAATGTATGGCGTACTTGTGTTAGTTCTACAACTAGAAGGTGTCACGGTGTCTAGCAGCCATTACAAAAGTATCCTGACTTCCATTTCAAGGAAATAACTGGCTGATAGTTGGACGTGCTAGTGACAAAACAGAGAAAGACATTACTGATTGTTGTGGGGTTTTTAAATACTTCTTTGTTAGAAATCATGCAGAGAACTAGATAGCAGGATTAAACTGATTTGGGATTTTGGGATTGAGGAGGAAACCTTTATTGACTGCCTCTAACCTTGAAACTTTCTTTTCTTCTCCAAGCCTGAATGAAACCACATAAATCTTTCCAGCACTCCTGTACTGTTCACTAGCCATCCTTAGGCACCCCTCCTGTTATTTGTAATTCTTACAGTTGATTAAGGGCATAGGACCTAATCTTCTGATTAGGTATGTGGATAACAGTTCTTAGCAATGTGAGATAAATGTCTACCTTCATACATTCTTTTCCTGTTAACGCCCTGTGTGGTTGTGCAGGGTCAGAAAGCACAGAGTGTTTCACACACTCTTCTCTACAAGATTTGTGAGTCCCTCTGATAATGCTTTCATGCTGGTTCAGGGAGGAGAATAATATTAATTAACCAATTCTTAGTACACTTGGACTTGTGGTATCATGTGGATCGGCACATTTTTGGTGAGTAGACCTAATTACCGGAGCCTAGTTGCTTGTGGATTTGTCCTGTTTGTCTTCAGCTTTGCTGCTTTGTGTCTCCTGATGCACCCACCAGGCAAGGCAATGTGTGCTGGGAGCTGGGTAGGTGCTGCTGGCGAGCCGAGTGGGGTGCCTAAGGGGAGGCACAAGTTGGGCCTTTCCCCAGTAGCATTTTTATCTTTCTCTCTCCACACCATCCTCAAAAATTGCAGAAACCTAGCCCTGTTTGGAAAATCTGCTCTTTCGCTGGGTCTGGATCTGGCAGATGGGTATAATGGTTCTTATAGTAGGTGACCAGAAGCAGGATCGTTGTGTAAGGTGAAGCTGGAAAAGGGTCACTGACATTGACATAGGAGGGGTATTCAACTACTAACTGGAACCTTTAGTGTTTTATCCACAGCTGACCATCTGTACCTTACAGAGGGAGGAGCTGCTATGTACAGAAGTGAAATTTCTGCAAATGCCCCTTGGCATGATAGTGGAGTGGCCAGGTTGACAACGTGTCACAGCCAGAACCATCTTAACTAAAGGAGTGTGTTTTAAATATTTCAGGCAAATAATTCTTTGTCTTAGTAGGCAGAGAGGTGGGTGAGTCTGGAATGCTGCTTTGAATTTTGAAAAGCCCTGCTTGATGTAATGTTATAAATTAGGCAGCCATTTCTTTTGACATAACTTCTCAGTAGTGAATCTAACACAGCCGGGAGGGAAAAAGGCTTTAAGTCTTCAGTGTGAGGTCTTGTTGCAGGTAGGTAATCTTGTGATTCTGAAAAGGTAGCTGTGACATTGCAGCTTTAGCTTTCTGGCTAGGAAAACTTCTCTTTTCTTTCTTCTTCCTCTACTTTCTCTCTGAATCAAGCTTAGTTTCACTTTTTCTCAGAGGTAGGAGTGCAAAGTAAGCTATGAAGCCATGAGTTACCGAGGCTGCTTAGCGGTGTTGGTATGCAAAGAAAGAACAAAGTAAGAACTATTCAAATAAAAATAGTGTAGACCAGTGAAAAGGTGACATTTTTAAGAAGTACGTACATTTAATTTATTTTATAATACTTAGGTTTGATGTTTCTGAGATGATACTGGAGATGCTTCCAGACAAAATGGAGTAAAACTCTAGTCATAGAGGATCTTTGGTTTCTGCTAGTTGGTCTTGACAGTATCTTACTGGGTTTTATCTTGCTGGCTATATGGTGCTTAAAGGGTTTTTTGGAATTAGATTCTTTTTCATATGGATTGAGTACTTTCAATTTCTAATATAATAGAAAAACCCTTTGGTTCCATACTCCTAAGAGTCCCGAAGTGTTTCTTGGCAAGTCCTTGTTGTGAAGTCTCATTACATTTTGAATGTAATCTGAATCTTTTTTTCTCTCTTTGTTCACATGTCCAGTGTAATTGTGCTATGGATTCAGATTCAAACTTATTTGAATGTGTCTCTCTTCCTGGTATTCACATACTGCCTCCATCTACAGCTAAAATTCCCACACTGACAAATAAAAGACCAGTTGTTCCTGAGTTGCACGTTAGAACTTCAGCAGCTTCAAGATGAGATGTGTATAACTTGCCTGGGTTTTTTTCGTGGCATCCACATCCCACCTCACTGTGTGGAATGAGGAGTATAGGGCCTTGAACAGTAAAGGTGCATCTATTGAAGTTTATCTTGTGTTTGAGAGTTTCATAAAGTAAATAGAGGGTTCTTTACTAGTAAGTTTTATATCATCTGCCATGCCTGAAAAAAACATTAGAGGTCTTCCTATAACTTTGCTCACTGATCTTAACTGAAGAGGCCCAAATTACCATCAAGCCAGAATGCCTAAATTTTTACTGTGATGACTGACTTTTTTCTTTTTTCCCTCCAACAGGAACAGGAAATACAGTGGTGATAATGGTTGGCTATCCAAAAGGAATAGAGATATTGGAACCAGTACGAAGAGGGATTCCAGTAAAAATGACTATTGTTGTTGGCACGCGGCACGTGCAGGAATATATTAGTGGTCAGTCGGTTGTGTTTGTAGCCATCGCCTTCATCACCATGATGATTATATCGCTTGCTTGGCTCATATTTTACTATATACAACGTTTCCTGTATACAGGATCGCAGTTTGGAAACCAGGTAATTGGAGACGATGCTTTAGAGTATTTATCGTCTTCTCATGTCAAATCAGTTGCCTAACTTTGCTTGTTTATTGAAGCATTCTTGAAGATCGATGCCTTCTTGCTACGTTACTATCTGTGAATGCTACTCAGTAATGGTTAGTGAGGCTAATAAGCAGTGTGCTAATTGGCATCGCAAGTTTGGCTAGTTATAATTATTAGATACTCGTATGAAGTAGTGGGAAATATATTTAGCTGCTTGTCAACAACTGAGTAAAGGCAGCTTCTTATGTGATTTGTCACCTAACTTAACTTCCTTCCTTTTGACGTGAAAAATTATTTTCATTCTTCAGTAACTTTCATACCAAAAGTACTAACTTCCCTAACCAGAATTATTTTTAATGGAAAGAGACCATGGTAGATTTTTTTCTTAAGACCCTCAAGTAGCCAGGGCTAGAATTTTTGGTTCTAAAGCTTTATGAAGACTACCTTTGATACTTGTAACCCTACCACTCCACTGTAGAGTACTTATTGCAGCAGGCTAGAAGGAGCATGTGTGGTGACACTCAGCTCTCTTGGACTACCCAGAGTGCTGAGAGCGGTGGGAGTACTGGGAGGATCAGGAGGGAATAACATTTGTTCCTTATTTGCCCCTTCCACATTCCTGTTCTTTGATAGGTTAAAATAAATCAGCTTTATTTTTTTTCCCCTGAGGGAAGTACTTCATCACAGAATAGTTTAGGTTGGAAAGGACCTCTAGAGGCTATCTGGTTCAAACCCCTGCACTCAAGAGAGCAACTTAAATGGATTTGTTGAGGACCTAGTCCAGCTGAGTTTTGAAAATATGTTAGGATGGCACTTTCCTGTGCTTTTCAGCTCTTGCATATAGGTTAGGTTCCTTCCATGGTCATCAGCTGCTCTAACATAGTTCTCTACTAACAGTGAAAAAAAGTTACACTTGTTTTTCTTTGCAAGCAGTTCTCTATTTTTTTTAATCCTAAACTCAGAACAACAACAACAACAAAGTTTCAGATGACTGTATATCACGTGGACTTCCCTGCCTTCTGCTTGAACATGTAGATTCTAGTTTTGGGGGAGGAGGGAAGGGAATTTTGTTTGCCTTCAGGAGTCTGAGCTGTGACTAGGACTTACAGGATTCTTCTAAGAAAATACTTAATTTCTCCTTTCAGTAACTGAGGATAACACATGGGACTTCTGTATTGGTTAAACTTGTGATCTCCTTGAAATGTTGGTTACCTAGAGTCTTTCCTACTAAGCTTTAAGTCTTAGAACTTAGATTCTGAGAATGCATTCAAGAAAACAAAGTTCTTGAGAAGTATTTATAGAAAAAGGGGTGTGGTTTTGTGTTGTAACAGTTTGGTGAAGAAAATTGCTTCTTCCTGTTGGCTTTAGGATAGTTCATGTTAAGGGAAGTTCACATGCTTTATGAATAGTTTTAAGAGCAATTTTTAGGGTGAATGTGATGTTTCTCAGAAGTGTGGACCACAGACTCTTACTAGATTTTGCCGTTGGGCTTGTCATCTAAATGCTGCTTAATTAAATGAAATTGTCTTAACATCAGAAGGTTATGCCACTTTCTCAATTCTCCCTCTTTTGAAATGGCCATTAAAAACAAAAACTTACAAAACTATGCAAAGTTTGAAAATGTTTTGAAGATTTTGGTCAAGATATATCATTGGGAATCTTAGAAGCATTTTGGAAATAAAAAGCCACTTTTCTAACCCGAATCTTATTTTTCTTGGCTTACTGACTCTAGTATAATTAAAACTTGAGAGTTAAGTATGCCATGCTTTAAAGCAAGCTACTGTGTAGCTGCTAAGTGAAGGTGAAGACAGGTATGTTAAGATTTACTCTAACATCAGTTTAGCAGTAAAACTTTGGAAGACCTCCTTGCTACTGAAGATGAAACAGGACTGCAGAAAACCCTGAGCTGATACAGAAGGTAGAACAGACCGCTGCTGCTGGTTGTCCATTTCTGAGAGAAATTTCAGACTAATTTTTTTAACACCATAAAACATTAAAAAACAAATCCCAATTTTCAGTACTATTAAGTTTGTAAAATGATACAAGTAGTTGTAATTATTACACAGAAAAGCTACCGTTATGTGTTTTTTATTCCTTTATGGTATTTCCTCAGTGAGGGCTGCTGCTAGACCGATCAGCATCTGTTAATTGGGAGTGTTTAGTTTCTCAATTTCTAGCAGTAGCGAGCACTTTGTCTTGGAATACAGTACTGCTTTCTTTTCCTGCTTCCCCTCTAAGCATAATTAGGACTGTTACTGTATAGAAGTCCAGTATGGTGTTTCATGTCTGTTAAGCCTTTCTTGTCATCTCCTTTGCATAATGTGTCCTTTCAGTGCAAAGCTTTGTATAATGTGTGAGACAGTGTTTGACTGAGGGGAAGTATTAATAGCTACAAGCAGCCTTTTGACCTGGTGGCCAGCTGTAGGCTGCCCGGCAGGATTCCACCTTCTCTCAAGCTGGTGCAAAACATACTGTGGGCTTGCTCATGGGCTTGCCTAACTAGAAGGTCTGGTTATATGGCTGTTGTTTCAGCTCTAAAGCCTACATTAGTTTCAATTTTCCTGTGCGGGAAGGCCCTTAATGCAGGCAATCACGATACGAGGCTACGTAGGTCAACTTGGTCTGCATAGTTCTGCACTGGTTGAGCTCATTGTTAAGAGCAGTATACTTATAGATAATGTTCGCTGCTGTGCCCTGAGAATGCAAAACTTGCAGTTCTTCAACATCTGCTGGCTGGAAGTATTTTGTAAACAAATTAGCCAGAGATTAATTTTTTTTAGATGCATTCAAAAGACTTGGCAACCCACACAGAAAGCATTTAAAAGCTTTGAAGTGTAACTCTTAAAACTAAGTTGTGTACTAATACTTAAAATCTTTATTCAAGGGACATAGGAAAGAAACCAAGAAAGCAATCAGCCAGCTTCAGCTGCATACTGTGAAACGTGGAGAAAAGGTAATTCAGTGGCTCTGGTTATTGCTGTATGATTTAAAAACTGTTGTATTGTCCTTTTAGAATTTAAGCTAAAATTCTCACAACGTAATTGCAGTGTGACTTACAATTTTGGGCTCGTTTTAGGGTCTTTGTTTAGAAGGCAGGATTTAAAACTGAAGAGTTGAATTTGAAATACTCATGAAATGTAAGGCTGTTTTGTTGGAAGTAATACCTGGTTATACAGAATGTTGCAGGAGACTACAGGGCTGATACTGTAAAGATGAGGAAACACTAATATCTTTCCAGCACTTGAAAACAAGTGGATTGCAAAATGCTTCCTCGGACATATTGATTGCGCAGTTCTTCAGCTGATGTGATTTTTGTTTTCTTAAAAGAACATCCATCTTTGTATTGATCAGAAGGCCTTAGAAATTGAAAAAGCTTTGAAGAATGAAACACTTCATCTTTTGACATACAATACATTAAGGAGTTGCATAGACTTACTTGAAGCATAAATTTTTTAGAAGTACATTTCTGTGTATTAAAATACAACTATTCTAAAAACAGCTTTCAGAAAGTTAGCTTTGACAGAATACGGCCTAAACTCATAGCTGTATTAGAATAACTGAAGTAGAAAAAGCCAAGGTTTTTGAAAGAAAATACTATTTTAGTTGGAGTTTCAGGCAGCTCTGATCCTAGATGCTAAATTAGCTTTTGAGTAGACTTCTGCTACTACATGGGCATTTTTTTCCCCAGCCCTTGTCTTATATGATTAGTTTTTACTTAAGTATTGATTTGCTCAGATGAAAAACACGGATTAGGTTTTTAATCCATGAATAAAATTGAGGTGAGAAAGGACATTTATGTGTAAGAACTTCAAAAGCTGTGGTTCAACAGGAGCTGTTTAGCTCAGGTCACATGCTACAGAGAATATGTCATTTAGTAAATTGGTTTTGAAATTAAAAAAAAACCCAACCCAAACTGTCTTTGAACTTGCCTTTTTTCATCTTATGCATTCGGCAAGTTTAAGTAGCATTTTACGAGTATTTGTTACTTTTAATTGTGTTCTAAATTCTGTCAAAAAGTAATCTGTTCCAAGCTGTGAACAGAGGGATATTCATACTTCTGTTCATAAAATGGTGAGATCAGAGATCAAGAAAGATGGAGTTGAACTGAAACTTGTATAAAGTGATATCAAAGCATAACGTCAGCATTGGAAGAAATGGATGTAAAAGGGTCATGAGGAAACCTGTGGTGAGAACCACAAGGAATATGTTAACAGCTTTTAAGTTGATGTTCAGTAAGCCTCTAAAAAGGATTTGTATTGTGAGATTTTTGCAGTGTACCAGGTAGTTCCTTCCCATCAATATGTCCTTGACTAAAATAAATAAAATGGGATAATTCAAGTTGTTATACAGTATGCTGATTGTAACTATGAATGCCATGTTAGTTAAGCAAAGTAGAATGAGATAAGGTTAAAATCTCTCTATTAAAATAGTCTTTCTGCTTGGTAAATCGCGTCTTCTAATTTGATTTGAATCAGCCTACTATGAGCAAATTTATGTAACTTACTGATGCAGAGGTACTTTCAGGAACTAATGCAAATTTATCTGGAAATACAGTCCTGTCTACTCTCTAAGTGTAACTTTTTTCTTTAGTTATTTCCTTTCAGCCATTTAAAGGAGTGTATTTCTTTTATTGTGACACAGTACAGTCTTTCGTTATCACTTCACTTGGGGTTGAGGTATTTAACTAAAAATAGGTCAATATTTTAGAAGTGTATTTGCCATCATGTAGATCCTTCCTGAGAAGCTTACGGGATTATTGTAAAATGGACACTCATTTGAGTATGTGCTACATATGGTGTGCTTGGATTTTGCGTCTTGTAAAGAACAGAAGAATATTTGTTATAGAATAAGTACTTGTCTTAACTTTGCTTATGTAAAAAAGAGTCTTGATTTGATTTACTTGGGAATTTAAGGCATTAATTATGTAAATTGATAGTATGCAAAAGAGGGAAAAACTTGCCTTGAACTTGAAAGTTTGCTTGCAGTACTAACTCATTTGAGTGTTTGTCATAATGAAATGGAAGTGCTTCAGTAAGCAGTAAACAAAAAATGCTTATTTTGGGGGGGTATGAAAGGGAAGAAATTGGCCCACTGTCTGTTCTTCTAATACTTAGGTTTTATATGACCCAATTAACACTGAAATATTTCTCTTGCATCTGGAGATATCCATCATCTTTGCACTGCAACTATAAGCATGGCTTCAAGAAGACAGTAAGACCTGTTAGAAAAGATATTTAACCCTTAGAATGAAACAAATTGAGGTGGGGAAATACTGCATTTTGATTGTCTCTCTGTGAGCTTGGAGAGAAGTTTCCAAAACCACCCCAAATTACATACTTCAGTTCTTTTCTCTTCTAGCTGCCAAGAGATATCTGCTAGGATGTGGTAGAAAAAAGAAAAAAAAAAAGTGGGGAAGAAGGGGTTTGCAGTATTCAACCCCAAGAATCTCTTCCTACTTAAGCACTTGGAAGTTAAGAATTAGATGGTGCGCTTTCATCTGTACTGATGTCTTTTAAAATTTCTTCACTTCATAGTTACTTTAAAGCGAAACTTTACTGTGCTCCCATGAGTAAAGCCAATGTTTGAGACTTAACAAATTACTTAAGGTACCATGTATAGCTATTTAAATTAAAAAATCCAGGTTTGGCTGCTTTTAGTATTTGGTATCACTTGATCAAATCACCTCTTGATGGAATCTTGAATTAAATGAGGGAGATATTTTTATTTGCTAAACCATTTCATACTGTTTACGTTCTGTGAAGCTAGCTATTGCACAAAGCTTGTTCTGTAATGAAATATGGATGTAATGCATTTAAATGTGTTGTCATATTCAGGGTTTAGATGTTGATGTGGAAAACTGTGCTGTGTGCATTGAGAACTATAAACTGAAAGACACTGTCCGAATTCTGCCATGCAAGTAAGTTGTCATAATTATTCTTTCCTCTTTAGCACGTTTTCCTTAAGAAATATGTGATGAGCTTCCTGGAAACTCTTCTGAAACTCTGGTGGCAGAGCTGAAGCTGTGCCGTTCGTATGGGCTGTTACATGTTGAAGGGCACTGGGAGACCATGTAGCGTTTCATATCTGTGCAGGAAAAAGGAGCAATTGGGAGAAATGTAGGAGCGAAGTAGAGCTTTCTTATGTTAGAACCCTACACTGTTGAACTGGTAACTCTCTGGTGTCCTTGTGGTTAGTAACATCTCTTATTTCAGAAAGCTAGCATGAAAGAAGATGCTCCCAGAACTGTGTCTGTCTCAGTAAATTAAGTAGTGAAGATTAAGATTGTGAAGGTTATAAAGGAAGGGCTTTATTTTTTAATGTAGTAACTTGCACGTTGTTTGAAGGAGTAGTGTGTGGCTTTCATGGTACGTTCTAAAGGGCATTTATTTTCTTTAGGCACATCTTCCATAGAACGTGCATTGACCCTTGGCTTTTGGACCACCGAACTTGTCCAATGTGTAAACTAGACGTTATCAAAGCTTTGGGATACTGGGTATGTTGCATACTTACTTTAATCTTCAAGGTAGAAGTACAGTGCAGGAGGCAAGACTTCATGACAGAGTGAGAACAGTTGTTACTTGACAAGACTGAAGAAGCTGGGCAAAGATGCAAGAGTAATTGAGTGAAAAACAGAAAAATAAGGGAATTTTATGGGTAAGAGCTTAAACAGTGCACTGAGCAGCTTATGAATCCTCTGTGTACCCTCTGTGATAACAATTTTTTCTGTTTCCAGCTGATGATAGTAGGGAAGTTGAAGCAGAGGTGAGGCAAGTTGCCCAAGCTGCAAAAATAGAACTTAATTCAATAGATCTAGAGCATATACTTGATTCTGTTGAGAACTGCGATTCAAAGGAAGAAACTACAGTTTTTCTATATTGAGTGTTTGTGTACTTCCACATATGCCCAGTGTTTTATCCCTGTAAATGAGCCAGTACTTAGAACCCTTCTAAAGACATTCACCAGAAGTTGGTTAAGTAGAGAAAATGATGTGCTCTCATTTCTTTCTGACAGCACCAGAAAAGAGAGATGAAGACACATGCGGTAGGTTACTTGGTCACTGTTGATAAATAGTCTTGAGTTCCACTAAAATGCCGTAGGCATGAATGTACCTCTTTTCTGTTCTACTGATCTACAGAGATCTTCAGAAAATAGGAGTGTTCCTTGGTTTCAGGGACCTTCCTTTCATAGACTTGGTCTGCGTTTTGACTAGCTTTTCTCTTATTTTGTTGCAGAGACTTAGCGTACCTATGGAAGACTTATGAATTACTTTTTTGTTTTGTCAAAGGTGACAATACTCTTGCTATGTAATATATATACCAGATTGTGGCACTTCTGTGTATCAAGTCAGACTTTACCCAAGAGTTGCAATCTTTTTGCTCACTTCTGGTTCTTGGAGTTGATGTAACTTCTGTTACATACAGAAGGATATATCCTTTTGTATACAGGCTGAAAACCAAAATACTAGAACCGTCAGAATACTTCTATTCCCTGAATTCAAGCTGTTGCAGAGGATACTGTTACCAAGCCTAACCAGGAAGAGTAATACCTCCTCTGCTTGTTAGGCAAAATGAACGTTGGAAAGCAGGTTGAATCGGATTATATAGAATGGGAGAAATGTGTCCTGCTTATGCATCAATCATTCAAGCCCCACTGAAGCTGGTAGCGTGGGAAATCATTTAGTATTTTTTTTCTAGTGTAGTTTTCAGCCTGATCCAGGTTGCCCAATCTAGTTTGTAGAGTGATTGTGTGAATTTTTTACTGATGTGAGGAAAAGGAAGCGTGAAGAGCAAGGCAGCTTCTTTCAGCAGTGTGCTTGCTGAGTGACATAACTGCAGACAAGAATGTGCAGCCTTATTGTAGAAATCTACTAAACCTTCTGCAAAGAGGCTGAAGGCTCAGTTCAGTTTTATGGAGAAAAATACTTCAGATGCTTCAAAATCTTTCAAGGTTTTTTTCAAGTAGAAAGAAGGCACTAGGTCCTATTACCTGGCTTTTGTTTTGCAAAGAGCAGACTTCAGTGGTTTAGTTCTGCATTATGCTGTTTCTTACGAGAAAAAGAACTGCAATTCAGCGTGTCTTGACTGATTTAGTACAGCATTGTTGAATCTGATAGTTTCAGTGCTTATTTAACTGCCTAAGTTTTGGAAACCAAAATCATTAATGCCCCCTGTCCACACGTAGAGATTAGTATCACATGTGTCTTAACTTACGTTCATTTGTAGCAGTTCTATAGCTTACTAAAATTCAGTACATTTTAAAATATGCTGCTCTGGTGCTAAAGAAAGAATCGGCTTAGAATTTCCTAAATCTTAAGATGGGCCTTTGCTAACTGAGGAGGGGAAAAATACTCCTGAAACTCACAGAATAGCTACTTGTACTGCAGTGTACTTATTTATGTATAATGTCAGTGTATCAATGGCAGTGGCTTAGTGAAGGTAGTCTTTAAATTTTAGGAACAGAATTGTGCATGTAGTAGGACTTCGAATTAACTTTCAGAATGGATCAGAACTAGCTTATGCTATATACAATAGGTGAAATAAATTCCTTTGCCTGTGCTGCAGATATTTTGTTCCTGCAAAGTGACAAGCCAGCATACTCGCATTTTTAGAACAGACTTAAAGTTAGGCTGGAGGTAGAGGAGGAGGGAAGTTTGTTCTGCTGTCAAGTGTTTGGTCACCCCAGTACAAAAAAAGTCTAAGCTTGCCCAACTACTATCATGAAACAGAAGCTTTCACAAACTCATAAAGGATCAATAGGTTTGCTCAGTGAAGACTTTGTATGTGCTGAGCCTACTCCTAACGAGACTGCAGCAATACTGTTCCTACAGTGTTGAAATATTCCATCCAAAAGGCTGGCTGGGTTGGCTCCTGCTGTTGCTGCTTTTGGCTTTAGGGTGGCTTTCCTTTTGCTTGGCTTTGTTTCTTTGTAGTCAGACGTTAACATTGAAAGACACTGTTCAACACTACCCATGAGTGTATAGATAACAGGCAAACAAAATGGTCTTTTTTCCAATAAGGTGAGGTTACAAAGTGGTAACATGGAGGAATGTTGATGCCTAATGGTAGACAAAAGAGTCAGTTAAATATATTTAATTTTGAAGGGGGACCCTGAAGATGTACTTGAAGTTCCAATACCTGAATCAATAAGTGGCAGTGTTTCCGTTGGAAGTCTGAGTATTGCTTTACAAGATGATGACAGAAATGAAGTAAGCGAATTGTCAGCTTCCTCCACTAATGAATCTGTATTGCAGTGTACCAGTTTAAAAGAGGACGCAGGTGAAACCACAGCATTACTTGGTAAGTAGTAATTTGGTTTATCTCTTGACAATCCTTAACACCATTCATTGCATTAGAAACCATTCTCTGAGTGATGTTAGTATTGCAGAGCAGACCAGACTGAGTGGTGTCACTTACTACTGATATTCAAAAACTACAAGCAGGTAGATTTTGAGAGAATTTTATCGAGCTGGAGAAAACTGGTCTTGAGAGGGGGGAACAAAAGATGTATACGGTGTCTTAGGAGGATTACTTACCCAGAGAATCTTGAGAACCTTAGGTATGTATGAATATGAAATTTGTTGCCAGAGTTTGGATTGATGTAACATATAAAACGTATCAAAATGGTAAATCAACAAACAATTTTTCTTCTAATTCCTGACTTATCTAGATGTGGATGTCAGTAATAACCGGCATGGAGAACATCTATCTAATGGAAATTCTCACTGAACTGCTTCATGGAAGATATCTTGAATAGACTGTTGAAGAACTATTATTTTTTATTTAATTAGTATGGACTTTTGTCTAGTTAACGGAAAAAATAACAATGTAAATTATTTTACCTTTCAAACTTTTCTAGCTGGTGTTCCAAAAGGGCTAATAACTAAGAATTTTGTACACAGGAGGATTTTATAAAATCTCCTCTGGATGTCTCATCCTAAAAAAAAAAAAAGATGCAATAACCCTTTTTCTGTAAGCATTGTTACAATGTCATTGTGTTCCAGAGGGCTGTAACAAAGATGAAGACTAGGCAGTGAAAACAGTGTAGAATGTCTAGTGGATAAATATTTTGGGTGCACTATTCACATTCAGTAGGTACATATGGAGAACACTTACAAGACTACAACTATTAAAATGTTCTGAAAGTTCTGATCTGTTGTAATTGGAGATGGATATTCTTAGAAAAGAAATAATCTAACCTTGAAGGAATCAAATAACTTCACGGATATGTTGCATATCCTTTTTTGTGATGAAAAAATTGCTAGTTGCAACTTTCCTTACATGTAACAAATACTAATTTGATCTTGTAATGTGTTCTACTCAGAGTGGGTGCTGAGAGAAAAGGAGACTCTCTCCATCTTGCTAGCTTTTTATACTGAATTTGGCAGTAATAGGTTGTGCTAAGTGGTCTTCACGTGCTGAGCATGTAGACTTATTTAGGTATATGCACACTGGTTACCTCTTTCAATCTTAAACTCAGTAGAACAGAGGTAAAGGGCTAATTATGGCTAAAATATATTATTAGTCTATTTATAAGAATTTACTTAATTCCTTCTTACTCCTGTTCCCATCCTGTCCCACTTCGTTATGTACAAATTGAAACTGTTTCTTAGTATCTACAAAGTTTGGTTTTGTTCTGTTTTTTCTTTTTTTTTTTTCCTTTTCCTTTGTATAGAGATGCTGGAATTCTTCTCTTGGATATTCCACACTAGGAGTTTTGACTGGGTTTACCATTAGCTTTTATTCCTTTCTTTTAGATTAGCAGTATTGTGCCTTATAGTAAAACACTTAAGAAACCTGAAGCATCTGAGAGTAAATATAAACCCCGGCATCTCCCATAATGACCTCTTACTCAAATATTTATATACTGTAGGTGGTATAAGGAATTGCTAAACTGTTTTGTAAAGAAATATGTATATTTAAAACACTACTTATTAAGAGTGTTAAGTGAATTGTTTAGGATTTTAGCATTGTCATGTTATAAATAATATGCTACATTCCTCAGTTTTCTTTTGTAAAGCTGTTATTTCAGGTTGTTTAAAACAGTGTCTTTCACTAGACATTTGTTTTAGAGTGCATTTTGTTTTTAAAATGTATATTTGGAATATTTTTAACAAAATATGCAATTCTTTTTCTAACTTATATTGAGCTTCAATAGAAGCAATAACTTTTCTTAATTTTAGAATGAATGTTCCAGAAATGACAGAGGTTTCAGCTGGGGAAATATAATCTGAACTTCTACTTTGCAGAGCAGATGTTTCACCCTAAATTTCCTTCAAAAAATTCCTATTAATGCCTACTTTAAAAAAAAAAAAATCTGCCTCTTCCCTGTAGGAGTGTAACTTTTAGGTTTACTGGAAAATTGTCAGGTTGTAGTACTGATGTCACCAGCAGGTGCAAGTTTTTGTGATGCCTTTATCTTACAAGAAGCACATGAGAATGGAAATATGACTGACGAACCATCTTCAAAACTGAACAAATAAAAAAAAAAATAACCCACAACTAAACCAAACAATGTATAGGGACATTTATGTCTCCAAAAGAAGCTTATCAACATTTCCAGAACTGCCTTTTTAACTGTCTCTTCAATATTAAAAACTAAGTCTTCTCCCTCTTCCTTAACACAAAACTGAACATTGATGTAGTAAATGTTGAGAGGGTTTAAACTCTAGCTCAAGGAGGAACCAAAAGGCGTTATCAAGAGAAGTCTTGTCAGTCTGTGGATTGTGTCTTGCTGATACCTGCAGCGCAATATTCATGCTGGAGAGGAGAAATGTGGTAAGTACTTCAGCTTTTATGTAATCCCTATAAAACCAAAAGCTTGCTTAAGAATCAAAGCTGAGATCTGGCAGAAAGCTGGAAGAAAAGCTAAAGGGACCTGCAAACTGAAAAATGTGCTTATAAAATCTGAAGGGTACTGACTTAGAAAAATATCTGAGTGTGAAGATTCCTGGGGTATGTTTCCAATGCTGGCATTATACCTGTTTCATTTGATCTTTTCACAAGAGTAGTTACAGTTGTTTCAGTCGAATTGGTTTGCGCAGAGTTCATCTTTGATATGGGTAGGTCTCGAAAGGCCAGCTGTGCTGCTGAGGAATGATGACAATAAAAGGCCGAATTGCAGTGCCTCCAGCAAGCAGTTTGCTCTCCTTGGAAGCCCGATGACAAAAATCTTCGGAAGCGAATCATTAGTCTGACCTCAGTCAAAAAGCTGACATGCATTAGCAAAAAGAGTGGTAGGCTAAAAACTACAGGACAGGAAAGAGACAATCTAGGGAGCTTAAAACAGTAGCAAGAGAAGATTAGAAACAGGGAGCGTATGACCTACTGTTACAGTTCATCTAATACATAACTTTTAGAGTAAACAGGTATAGGCAGCTATAGGTAAGTACAGGTTGCCAGACTTTGCTGATCTGGACCTGCTATGTTGGATCAAACCGGTATTTCTAGTTTCTAGCACTTTATCTACCAAAAGCTTATACGAAGGTCAGAACTAATGGGTCTTTTTTTTCCTCCCTGTGAATGCTTTTGCAGGATAGGTGCCTTGTGACTGCCTTCCCTACCACTTGGAGGAGCTTTAATCTGCCTCTTCTGCTTAGCCTGTGTCCTGCCTAATGTGGGAGCTCATGCTGTATGTGGTGTGGGTTTCTTTTGCACAGGGGGGGGGGGGGGGGGGGGGGGGCGGGGGGGGGGGGCGGGGGGGGGGGGGGGG
>JAVKLA010000057.1:6911430-6925223 GCA_034782735.1 Sagittarius serpentarius
CCCCCCCCCCCCCGATGACGATGTTGAATAAAGCAGTTGGGGAAAATCCTTAGCCAGGACTAAGGGGTGTTATTGTTGTAGAGTAAGTTTTGTTAGTATCGTGTTCGCTGGTGGGGCTTCGTTAATTCTGGTGTTACTGTTAGGGAGAAAATTTGTAAAGTTCAGGTGATTTTAAAAGGAGCTATGAACGTGTCGAAATGGACTGGTGTTTAAAGCGAAAACTAGAGACCCCTCTTTGTTCAGAAATTTTAGTTTATTAATAATAGTCTGCAGATGCCAAATTGGAAAAGAAATTTGATAGTAAATAACTGTTTAAACTAGGTTCAGCTTTCAGACATGATAGCAAGCAAAAATGAACAGTAGGCATTGCAGATCTAAATGCATATTAATAGTTTAATTACCTGCAGTACCAATTTAACTAGAAAATTTTGATTTTCTTTTACTAATCACCCGTGGACTGGATTCTTCTGTGGCTCTAAGCAATGCTGGGAGGAGATTCTTTGCATGTACTAGCGAAGTTTGATTAGGGAGCCGTGACTCCTTCCCCCTGCCCCCCCCCCCCCCCCAGTATGTCAAGGTAGTCCAGTAACCTGCTGCTAGTAATTAGTGCTAGATTCTGGAGGTATGCCAGAGGAGTTGTAGGATAATTTAACTACAGTGAGAATGCTTTTAATCCATGCTGACTTAATAAATCGGGCACCAGTATATTCCTGGCAAAGCTGGGCTGTTACACTTTGGGAATTCCGGTCCTGTGCCAGGGTGTGACTGGCACAGAGAAACACCATTGCAACAACTTCGTCAAACATGCAGTCTGGTGGGTTTTTTTTTCTTGTTGTTTACCCACTTGCGATTCAGGAATGGTTGTCGCGGTGTTCTGCCTGGCCTGCTGACTTTCTCTAAGACTAGTCAGTAGGAGTTGTGCGGAGAGGAGCCTAGCAAGTGCGTAGCAGTGGTTACCCGTGTGGTTCAGAGGATCTCTGAGGCTGAGGCAGCGTCTGCACTTGCAGCTTTTGATGAGCTCGATCAGAAGTGAAAGGTGTTGGCTTTCCACTATGATGGCAACAGATCGGGCACCACAGGTTGGGCTGATGACTTAGCTGCCCCATAAAAGCAGACTTCTGTCTAGACATGCAACTACTGTTGGCAATACAAATTGCACTTTGAAGTATATAGCAGTAGGTTAAGAATGGCATTCTGAATTTGTGGAACACTTTTTCAGTTGTTGCCACAATGTGTAATACAGACATGTTTTCCTTACACATTGACCATCCCAAGTGTTGGTAAAACTGGAACTCTTGCTCAACAGAGCCTTTAGCACCCTGGATGAAGCCAGAAATGATGATACTGTGGTGATGGTTAGGTGGGTGTTTGGGGGTTTTGTTTGCTGGGGGGGGGGGCTTTTTTTGGTTTGGTGGGTTTTTTTGAGTGGAGAGGTTGCATGTGTAGTTCTCATTGGTTTGATTTTCAGCACTTGGCATTGAATGCAGTGTTTCTGTGCTGGATGAAGATACTGAGATCAGTAAGAACATACTGACTCTGCAGCTCTACAAAGAGAGGTGGAACTGAAATTTAGTAGAGGAGTCAGCTGGCAATATCTCATTGGGGTAACCCGGAGGGAATGGAGTTCTTGGTGTTGGCTGCTGAGTGAATGAAAATTGTGTTGGCAGCTTCACAAGAGACTGTTCTCTTCTGTCTCCCGCCCTTCAGCCACCAGGCTGGGTGAGACTTTGCACAAGGGCTTGGACTGATTAATAGCTTGCTGTTAGAAGAAGAGAGAGTGGTCCTTTCTGGTTTTGCTTTTCTGCTCTATTTACTTTGCTCTGCCTCCCATTCAGATTAAGAGTATGTGATGAACTAATTCAGCCTAAGTGGCAGAAAATTACATCTATCAAAGCTTTATTTTGACAGGCTAGGAAACTGTTACACTTACTGTGCAATTAACTGAGTTTTAGAGCTGGGTGAAGGGGATGAGGAGTTGGGGTGGAAGAGGAAAGAGCGACTCTCCCCTTGGGTAAGTTGAAGAGATGCAGTTTTATAAAAGTGCTGTGGTGAATTACAGTTCCTGAAATGGAAGATAGCAGGGGCATTTATTTTTTTGAACAGGAATGGCTGTAAAAATTGTAACACATCTTCAGTCCTTGAGACTGATCTTTACTAGATGTTTTCTTTTCTCTCATAGGTGATGTGTGAAGATTTGGGAATTGGAATTGTAGATTAAACATGCACAAATCAAGCTGAAGGCTTTTGGTTTTGTTCAGTATGGGTCCTGATCTTTCTCCTCAGATATCCTGCTGTATTGCAAAACTTGATTTGAGAAAGTTTTAAAAGTGGAATGTTATAATTGCATGTGTTTGTGTGAAGAATGCATTGCCTGGAAACTGTCCATTGTACTTCCATTGGATCTGAAGCTACTTTTCACCATCTGAAACATGGTAATGATACTGCATTTCTAAATAAGCGTATCCTTCTTAATTCAGAAGAGCAAAATAATTTGAGTTTCCATCATTTTGTTAGTCTGAAGCTTAAGTCTGAAACTTTGGAGCCAGTTACTTCTACTGTAAACATAAATGCAGAGAACCATTTGAACTTGCTAGTCTGTCAACAGTTAGTCACAACTGACTGTCTTTTATGGTAACCTTGTACTAACTTGGTTGCATTGTTTGGATTAAGCACTGGACTATGTCTTTTCCATTGTGTATGTACAACTGTAAGAATGTTGTTATGCATTGTTGTAGTAACTTAATGGCTAAAAGCTCAAATTCCATAATAAATTATACAGACCTTTTAAAAAGCTATGTCTGAGAAGCTCTGGGGCTTTTTTTCTTTGCTACACTTCGTAAATGGCTCTGAGACACTCAGCACTAGCATAGCACCAAAATAAGCTTAACTTCATGCTGGGTAGCTAAGGGGGAGATCCTTTCAGTGTATTATGGAGTTTTCCCCATGTAGGTTAATGTTGGCTGGCTGCTAGATGCCCACCCAGTCCTGTTGAGGAGGGGGGAAATAAGAGGGAAGAAGTCATGGGTCAAGATAAGCAGCAGTTACCAGTTACCATCACAGGCAAAACAGTTGATGATTATCCTACTCTGGTTTTAAATGGCAATAAATTAGTTTTAGTGAGAAACAAAGATGACAAAACTTCTTCTGTAGTATCGTAGCAACCTATTCTTTTTTCTGGCAAGGCTTAAATTCTTTTAAAGTAATTCTGTAAATCATAAAGTAGATTGCAATGCCTTGAAGCAGTAGTCGGTTTTCTGGTGGAGACTATTGCTTAATACTACGCTGTATGCCTAAAAATCTATATGAAGTGTTGTTTTAACCATGTTTTTGAAGAGGGGTACTAGTACGATGGCAGATGACAGTCAAATTGTACTTCAGCTTTAGCAGATGTAAAGCATTAAGGTACAAGTTCAGAGCACAAGCTAGGTTAACTGTTGCTGCTAACAATTACTTACAGCAAATGTCTTGGGTTTTACAAGGAATGTCTAGAATTGGAGCAGACCTTAAATAAATGCTACTTTAGTGGGCCTAATGCATCTTAACTTTGGGAAGCTATACAAGTCTAACCCCTAATGACTAAAGAACACTTCTCACAGGACTTCTTACCAAAAGCCTGTGCTGCATGATTGGAGAGATCAATGGGATTTTCATTCCAAGCAATTTAGCAACTTAAATTACTTGGAAAGAAAAAAGCCAAAAGACAGTCTTAACCTTGCATTATTGATCTTGTACTTCATAAAAATTTGAGAAGCAGATGCAGATTTAAAACAGCTTTCATTTGTCAAGCAGCATTAAATTAGAACTAGCTAGCTTCTCAAGTTACTTAAGCCCTGAGATTGAAAAGGACAATAACAGCACCTATTCTACCATCACCTCAAAATAATGCTTTAGTAGACTCCTTCCCCAGTTTCCCCAACACCTGCCATCTAACCCCTGAATGGTATTCTGAATATATGCTTTAGAAGGAAGAGGCTATTTTAAGTTTGGTAGCCACAGTGCAACTGCCTATGCAAGTTTTGAACTGAGAAGAGGCTCATGACTTGACTTGGATTTTTAGGGAAGGAATGGCACCACCTTTCCTCTGTGAAAAATTCTTACAAGCATGAAGTAGTCATGGTACTTCAACTGCTGATGGTATGAGGCCAGTGTTCTGGAAAGATTCAGTCATCTTGAAAAGCATGTACTGCTCTGAGCCTCCAGCACCCACCACTTCATTTCTGCAATGTAAAGATAAGCCTTTAGCTTTTTCTAGATGTCAAGACAGACTTGCCCTTACTCACTACAGCCAGCATCCATCATTAGAAGTTGTTTCCAGCTTCTAGAAGTTCTTACACCATAAAGAAAAGATAAACAATTACTTACCTTGATACAAGTTGACTTTAGTTAGTCACAGACAGTTTTGGGGACACGGTGAGTGCTGGATTAATACTTGCCCTTTCACAGGGCAAATTTAAGTATCATTTACATTCTCTCTGGAATTACAGCCTATATAGTTCAGGATATGCATATGACATGCAGAGTTTAACCCACAGTCAAAACCAGCATAAGTGTAAGGCTTGGCACATTTCAAACTCAAGCATGTGTATCAGAAAAAGCATTATTTATTGTTTAAATGCACAAAATGCTATTTATAATGTATTACATCATTAATCCAGTGATTTAAGTTTAAAATATACAATTAATTGGCATAGAAAGCTGGCAGGGTTGGTTTTTTCCAGTGACACAGTGGGTTTATTTTGATGTTTTTGTCTCTGATGGATTTTCCCCAGTGTCTAGTGTCTTCAGCAATCTGAAAAGGCCAGCTGCTTCTCGTATCCGACTGAATTCAATACAGAATGCTTGCACTTCTATAAACAAGTCCTGTACATTAATAATTTTGTTTCTGATTAAAGACTGAAGAAAGACACAAACAAGACGTACCAGGCGGTTCTGAAACAGAAAAGAAACAGTTTTGTAATCCAAATAAACATTTGCAACCAAGCCAGCTGAAGGGCTGTTGGCCCTCAGTGTACAACAGAGGCATTTCTGGAGCAATCTAGCATCAGCAGGAATCTTGTGCCCAAGCTCTGTCTGTGCTGCCCCTACTCTTCCATCTCCCATACTACTACTGTATTTAAAAAACAGACGCCTCTGCTTTATAGTACTATACTTCTGGATACAGGAGCTTTCCCAAGATTAATCTCACGCACAAGTGAAGCAACCAGACCTACTTATGCACAGTACTTGATTTCTTCATTACATAATCTCATCAGAGAGAAGGGATCATAGCTTAAGATGATGTCATCACTAGGGTCTTGCTTAGTCTTATTTTCTACAGTAAGACCATAAAGAGAAATGAACAAGCTTCACATCTCAAAATTCCCCAGTCACCACATGACTGAGGCACTCCAGCTGGGAAGGGACAGCAACAGAACTGATCCTGAACTTGCTTGGTGGGAAGTGTGCTATTGCTGAATCAGCACATGACCCTCTTGCTCTCAGAAGGAAAGACAGCACCAGGGCCACCTAATCCAAGAACGTGCCTCAGAGCTCATGGCTCACTTCCCATCTGATCCAGTGAAAATATGGAGTGTTCTTCCTTCCTAAGGGCTGCTTAGGGAACACACTGCAGAGCACACTGGGAGTTGGGAAGTAGAGACCTAGGAACTGGCACCTACACTTTGTCATACACAGATCCAGTCAGTAACCATCCACTTTATACAGACAACTTTTTTTCTCAAGGACAAAGGCATATCTTTGTCATTAAAGTGGTCTCATACTTCACATTGTGAGAAAGATTTGAACCCAAACCTTTCTCTAAAAGCAACTATATATATGAATGATGTTTATCAGATAGAACTGAGGGGACTCGATAGATTAAGTGTCCAAAGTATTTTAATAATTTGACACAGAAAATAAGCTATTAACTATTTTTACAGGAACAGAGCTTACTACTGCAAAATTTGCTACCTATACTAAAAGAATTCAGAAACCAAACAAGTTGTTTCCTTCACTGCAATCGAAAAGCGTCACGTTTTCTCTGGAACACACATTAGTTACAAGAGTAACTTTAATAATTGAGGAACATGAAACTCAGAACAGAAGTACAAATGCACAATACTGGCTGACTCCCAATCTTTGAGGATCACGCCTCTTTCACTTCCAATAGGAGTGTTTTTGTACCATGCTTTTCAAACAGAACATCTTGTGTCTGAGATGCTGTGAGGCCTCATATGCAGTATTAACAAATATTAGATCCCACAAGCTTTGCATGCTACTTGGCAATCAGTATGTGTTCCTTGACCCTGTGTTCTTTTTTTGTCCCATGTGCCTGAAGCACAGCTGCTATATGCCCTCAGCAGCCCCTCTGAGCACAGCATCCCACTCTGTTTGCATGTTTTCAGCTGCAGCCTAGGTCTGCTGCTATTTTCCTATTCTACTACCAAATGTAATAGGCACAGCTATTCAGCAGCTCACAGATCAAGCCACCCATGTGTATCTGGCAGAGTCCCAAAGCAGAGAAGCATCAGCAGCCACCAAAAGGTAACAAATGGTTAGTCATCATCTGGAAGGGCACCGAGAACAAGACAGAGGGGTTTTTGCTGCTATCTAAAACCACATTGCACCCATATCCTGTGTATTGCACACAGTTTTTGTGTCTGCAGCTTAAGGAGCTAGAGAACACACTAGGGAAGGACACCAAAAAAAGCTTAAGGGAAAGGAACAGCTGCCTTGTTGCAAGAGACTAAAGCGACTGCAATCCTTCACTATTGAGAGGAAAAAGCTGAGGCAGGACTTTCACAAAGCCTTAGGTAGACTGGTGAAACACAGTTCTGTGTTCAATGACATATCCAAAGAAACAAGTTCTACTGGGCACTTGGTGAAACCAACAGATCGGTTTAGGAGAGAAGGAACCTTGCACAGCATGTAGACAACCTTGCATGCCAAAGGTGTGGAAACCTCCCCGGGGGCAGGGCAAAGATCCTTGAAGTGGCTACAACTTGCATGCTGGTACTGAGGAAGGATGACAGGTTTGGGAAGTGGAGAGTATGGTGTAAGGAAGACAGAACAGAAGGTTTTTAGGTCTTTGAGGAGATCTACAAGCTGTTGTAGGTCATGACTGAAGGGCAAGACTTCCACACAAGTTTTGTAACATCACCTCAAAGGTGTGGAAGCGGTGGGGACACTTGTACAGAAGAGAAACTTGAAGCTTAAAACTAAGCAGAAGGCAAACAATAACTGGGGGTGAAGAAAAGGCACAGTGAGTGACAGATAAGACTTTTTGCACGTAAGGACCTGAGCCACATAAAACTGCAGTTTTGCCAAGGAGAAGTGTATTATGTCTACAGAAAAACAGGGAGCAGTAATTACCTGTGAAGTCTTGTAAAAAGGTGAAGAAACATCTGTTAAACACTATAAAGAACTGCATAGTGTGTTGGGAAAAGAAATGTGCCTTTGAAATAAAGCAGCAGTAAGAATAACTTAATGCTATCAGGCTTATAAAATCTCGGCACATAGTACACAGAGCAATATAGGGGACCCTTTTTCCTAACCAGTTTACTGAAGTACTCACCTGCATATATTTGTCTTTAATCTGTTCACAGGTGGAGATACAATTGGAGATATAAAGATGAATAAATTCAGGTGGGAGATCAACTGCAGTAGTAAGCCTGTTCAAATTAAAAATACCCAGTGGTTTATGAAGCCATACATCTAGTGATTCCACTGCAAAACAGATGAGTTAGACCTGTGATATTAGTTTATTCCCAGTCATGTCATACAGAGCTGATTTCTGACAGCTTCCACAGACACTTCTAATCATTTAAATTTGTTCATTGAGTCCAAAACTTTTATTACAGCAAAAGATCAGTTTCCTTAGTTTCTTCAGATCCAAATTTTAGTCCTAGGAACTGAAACAATATGAATATCTACAGCTCAAATAAGAGAGACCCTGACTAGATGAAAATGTTAACTAGAGATTAATGATGCACGATAATCTCAGAAGCTTCCTACTACAGAAGAACTGGAGAACTATTGCATTAAAGAATAGTAGTCTTTAGAGGGAGTGACAGTCACTACAGTGACAAAACCATACACATTCAGTAACTGGTCATTTTGCAAGTCAGTAACTAAACTTGCAGCTTCCTGCGACATAGGACATGTACTTGCTAGTGAAATTTATACATTAACCAGGAACCTGATGTTTGAATAAAAGTTTAGACATGTTGTAGATTGCAGTGACAGGCTCCCTTAAGTGATAACCATTTTAAATACTGTTTTGAGCTGAACGTGTCAAATAGTTTGATAAAATGATTTTCTAGTAATTATCAACTCCAGTTGAAGTTATTCACAACACAATATGTGTTTCCACATTCTTTTCAAAGTGGAAACACTTTGCTAATATTAAAGAGTAACACAGTGTTTTCTTTGAATAAGCCTCTCCATTCCTGGAGCAGAGACTGGAAGATTAACTAGCACAGCACCTGTGCAAGAAATATGCTTTTAACTATACCTAATATGGTACAATATGGTAGGTTATAAGTAGTTAATATAAAATTATATTATTTCCAATTAAAATAAAATACATATAATTGTAAATAATTAATATAAAATAATAATATATGCTTCCACCATCACATCTTTCTGCTGGGCAATTGTGGGTTTTCTTCCTGTTAAGTTGCAGTTTTACTACTGCTAATAGGAAGCTGTTAACATTACAGTAACATTTTAAAATGGCACTGCTGTAAAAAGGAACTTAAAATTTGGCAGCATTCGCTGAACTTAGCATTGAAGACGCTCGAGAGGTTCAATTCTTTATTACCAACCCATAGCTAAATTTGCAAACTTAGTCTGGACTAAAATAAGAGGTTTTTTTCTTTAACTACAGGCACTGCCAATAAGGAACTACACAAAAAGCAAGTAAAGCCTTTATGAAAGAAACAGACTTAGGCAGTCCAGTAGTTGTAGAAAGCAACAAATCCACAGCACTCTCTTCCTCTGCAGCATTAGTCAGAGCACACTAAGTCTTGTTATTAAAAGAGTATTTAAAAAACACCACAAACAGAAGAGAAATTGAAAAGGGAATGACAGTTTGATACTCTCTTCCTTCACTGTAATCTGACTAGTCATTTCTTCAGTTCCTGTTACTTTTGGTAGTCTTTGGAATGCATCCAAATACAGCCCTGTGGCCAGCCTCACAATCACTTAATAACTGTTCAGTTATTTTAAATCTAAGAAGGATTCCTTAAGTTTGTGAGATAGTACTCACCGATTTACAACTTCCATTGAATGTAAGGACATGTCCATGTTGACCAAGACAGAAAAATACTCCGTTATCTGACTAGACTGCATCAGTTTCAGCAACATTTCTATAGCTACTAAAGGATTGTTTTCAACTAGGTCTGGCAATTTGGCAGGAGTGAGACCGATATGGTAAACAAGCTTGGGGTCCTTTTCCAGTTCTCCAAGGAGCTGTAAAGAAAAAAAAAAAAAAGTCTTATTTTTAAACTTAACTATTCACATTCCTGCTTGAAGAAACTGCTAGAATACATCTAAGCTACAGTAGAATGACAACCTTTTAGATTTAGGCATCTCTATGGAAAGACACTAGAGGTATACTTCAAAATGTCTACGTAAAGGCAGCTGTGCCCATAAAACCTTTAATAAGGCTTTTAGTAGTCTTTCATCAGTGGGTGGTAAGGAAAGGAAGAAAAAACCATGAAAAGTTTCAGCCACCTTTAGTTTCCCATCCAGCAGAAAGAAACCTCAATTTCAAGTTCACTGTTGTCAGAAAAAGTTCTTCAAATAAAGGATATTTTGTAGCGCTAGCATAACGATTATCAAAAAAGCCCACTGAAATCAGAGGTAATACTATCAAACTGAGGGAAAAGAAAGAAATTCGGTGTGGCATTTCTGAAATAGTTACTTATCAAAAGCTTCCACATAAGCATGAACAACTTTGTTAAGATTTTTTTCCATACAGAAAAATATTGGTGCCACTTACTGATCAACTGTAACTATGTCCACTCAGTGCTATGAAGTTCAAAGATTTTTCCTTATTCATACAAACCCAAGTCAAAACTCTTGGGTTTTTACAATTTAAAGTCCTTGAAGTTTCCTGAATCCAAACAGAGATCAATTAAAGCGATCCAAGTTCTCCAAAATACACGAGTTAGCTTGTTAGAAAATCATTTTAGACAGAAAAGTGCATGATACTTACCTGTGTTTGCTGTGGGGAAGTCAAGGGACTTTTAAAAGCTTTTGCCATGATTCTTTTTATCTCAACTCCAGTGCTGTTCTTAACGCACATCGACTTATCCCACTGAATTGTGTGATCTGGCTCTATTGGATTTAACCATGCCAATTCATCCTCACATATATGGAGTGGAGGCGGTGGTCGAATAAACTCTGGTCGAAAGTGACCTGAAATAGCAACAATGTGAAACGTTTTTTAAGCTTCAGGTATTCAGTTTTGTATCAGTACAAAAAGACAACCCCCGAAGCCCCCATTTTTTCTAAGCTATTATAACACTGAGAACAGCACTACAATCTTACTTGCCTCCCAGAAAAACATTTATTTCCAATTTTTAGTGATGCTGATACATCAGCTGCTTTTTCCTCTTGATTCAGATCACTAAGTTACTGATTCTATGGTCTTTTTTCCTTCCACAGTAACTGCTTCCTTGGAAGGTGTTGACAGCCAATGCAGATCTTGGCCTAGGGAACTAAAATCTGAGAGGCACCAGACCCAGTGTTTTAGCCAACAGATGACACAGGTAACAGCCCAAAGACAGGCTCCAGATTTTTAAAAAAAGTCTGGAAGTGTGAGCACTATGGAGTCTGATCTGGAGACAGCCTGACATAGTTTTGCACCGTTGCATTCATCTTCATTCCCATTTCATACCTTGAACATACTTCTGAATTACATTACATTTCACCTGGAGAAGTATAATGACATAGCACGTCACGAGTTACAGAAACAAAGATGTGAAAACGCACATACTTTCTATAGGAGGTTTTGGTCCACTCACTAAGGCTTCCGTGATCTGGGAGGCAACGGAGCTGTCAAAACCAGAGTTGGAAGAATCTGGGTCAGGATCGCTGAGAATACTGGGGAAGCTGGCCTTGCTCTGTGTTGGCAACTCAGACTGACGTTCTGAAAAAGCCCAGTCCATAATATTAAAGCATAAAATTGAAACAGAGATGCCTGGAATACTAAAAGGAGTGAGAAACAAGCAGCTTTAGAGAAGAACTAGCTCAAAAAAAACAGGTAACATCAACATGAAATTTAGTACTGTGTCAGGCAGCTAGTACCCATAGTGCCAGCTGACAGGCAAGGGACAGAGGTATGCAGCAAGGATAAAGAAGAAATAGAAATGAATCCGAAGCATAGTCTTGGCTTTAGAAAAAGTAAGTAACTGATGTAATCTGCATCTAAAAGCACATTAGTAGGTTCACACGGTACTCCTGAAAGAGTTCACGTGCTGTATCTAGTTTAGCAATCACTTCTCGGAGCAGGGAAGTGAAAAATCTACACAGATACATTTACAGACTCCGCAGCGATAATGGTCATACTAGACCTGAAGTCAGCTATTCAAATTTACCCAACACATTTCAGTTGCATTGCATAAGCTACTTTTGCATTCGCTGTCAAGCTACAGCAAGTGCTTGTGTGGAAAAAGATGGAGTTTAATGGTTACGTGATTCTACATACCTCGTTGAAGCAAACCTGAGAGTAGCTGAAAGTGTCCTTTTAAAGGCCAAATTACAGACCATAAACAAGTTACATAAAAATAATACTAAGGTTAGTATATGCAGCTGAAGGCTTGAAGAAACTGGCCAGAAAGAAACTGTGGGGCTCAATAGTCACGTTGTTAAGATTTTTCGATCTTGTTCTGTCACAACCTATCACTCTTCGGTATCTGAAGACTTAACGGCTTATCTTCTATATTCTCTGTACTATTTTGAGATGTTTTCCATTGCTTTGGCAAGAAAACCCGACAGACAAAAACCAGAAAAAAGCCACTACAGACCACCACCTGACACACCTCTGTTAAAGGGGCAGGGAGGAAGAACAATAAGCTGCAGATTAAGCCTTAAGCAATCTGACGTCCAGGATTGTTGGTACCACACAAGGAATCCCCTGAAAAAGTTTCACGTGGAACTAAACACCACTCCTTGTCCTGCCTAATTAAGTGAGGTGCTGTCAGATTTACTGTACTGTCCCCATCACTTCTAAGCGAAGTGTGCTTGCTCCTTTTTGTGCAACCACATTGACCCTTCCCAGCTTACCATGCATACATGCTATTTCATGTGACTCCAACCAAATCCAGAGATGCTGAAACTGTGAGTGACGAAAGGATCATCAAAACAAAGCACCACCCATTGCTAATTTCTTTTTTTGGCTTTCTGTCCTACTTGATCCAATTGTTTCAGATCATGCAAACATTTGCATATATGCTCACTGAAGCAACACAACAGGGTATGTTTTTCTGTTAAAGTCAACAACTAGCATACTTTTCAGTTATTTTCAAAAACACAATTTTAAAGTCAAAGACCAAATGAGCTGGTTTATAAAACATATCTTCTATGTATAAACTGTTTGAAACTCCATCTTGTGAGTACTTTTGTTTAGCCACTGAACAGAAGAGTTGATTTAACAAATGAAGTTCGGGGGGTGGGGGGGAAAGTACTGGGCATAATTTTTCAGTCTTTTCATTTACAGTCTAGAACTTAAATCCATCAGGCAGAAAGTCACTGATTTGTTTGTATCCTCATAATCTCAAATGATTAATGATGGTTAATTAGAAATATAAAGTTTAAGATACAGTCCTTCAATTCACTGATTTTAGAAGCCTGCACGAGTCCTTAGTTATATGCATTGAAGCTCAAAAGTTCACCCTCACTGCTTCAAGAATTAGGGCTGGATCAACACGTTCAGATATGCAGAAGCAAGAATTAGAACATGGTGATTTGACAGCATGTTCTGATACAGCATCTTGAACTAAGACATTAAAATTTAAAAAAGTTAAAAAAGTTAATCTGGAAACAGCACTTAAATTCCATTATGGAGCTATTGTTTTCTTTTTACAGGTAAAAAGAAAATTTCTTGGATTCTTAAAGGAAAACTCTACAATGTATTACAAACTTAACTTTAAGACAGATGAATGACTCTTAGATCAAATAATGGTTAGCAGACAAACAGTAAGGAGCACTTTGCCAGAAGACCCATCTCTGCAACTAGCAGAAAATGACATTTTTAATACGGTAACACACCAGATCAACAAAACCAAGTTACAGGGACTGAGGCTTGAATGAACTTTCTGTAGACCAAAGGGAGAAGAGAACAAAGAAAGTTTTAATACTTATTCCCAAGATACTCTATTCTGACATTCTACTTTTTTATCTTGGGGCGGGGGGGGGGGGGAGGGGGAATGAGACGGGGACACAGACACACGACACCCTAAATCAAAACAAAACCACAAAAAAAGCAAAACTAGGAAAACTACCATACAGCTGCAAGTGAATTGTCACAATGAGGTCAAGTTCAGAAGACAAGCCAAGTATTTTTTTTTCCTCCCTTTACAAAAAAAGGATTGGGATACATACACTGATTGAAAAAATGTAATGCTTTCTAAAGTATTTAAGTTGATTCTGCAGGTATATGATATCTGAAAAGTCATGGCAGTCAGGGGAAGTCCCTGGTGACTGGAAAAAGGGAAATGTACCCATTTTTAAAAAAAGGGTAGAAAGGAAGACTCTGGGAACTACTGACCTGTCAGCCTCACCTCTGTGCCTGGGAAGATCATGGAACG
>JAVKLA010000057.1:6928584-6953402 GCA_034782735.1 Sagittarius serpentarius
GCGACGGCGCGGCGCCCCCCGCGAGGGGCGGCGCCGGGGGGCGCGGCGGACCGCCCCCGCGCCCCCCCTCCCCCGCCTCGCGGAACGGGATTGGTCCGAACCGCCCGACGGGGGCGGGGCGGACGCGGGGGATTGGCTACTCACCGAGCGCTCCCGCCGGCCCGGGACGCGGCGCGGCCGCCGTTGGGGCCGGCAGGGGGAGCCCGGCGGCGCGCGGCTGGGGCGGTCCCGCCTCGCCGTCCCGCTTCCCGCCTCCCGCCATGGCGGGCGCGGATGGGGACCGAGTCTATCCGAGCTCCGTGCTTTGATGGGACGCCCCTCCGCTCCGGCGGGGCCCGCACCGACAGGCGGGGCCCGGTGGCCTCTAGCGAGGCAGCGGTGGCTGCCGGCCGGAACGGGGGTCGGCCCGGCGTGGGGAGCTGGAAAGACGAGATTCCCTCTGGGAGGCAGGAAGGGGCCGAAGCGGAGCCCCACCCGCCGGTGCCGCCATCGCTGCCTCTCCCTCCCTGCCGTTCCCTTCTGGCCGGCGAACGCCTCCTCGCCGTTCCGTTTAAGAACGGCAGGGTTACGCGTTCGATTACGTCTCGCTGTGAGCTCATCCCCCCCGCTCTCTGACAGAAGGGAAGCCTCCACCTCAGGCATCTCCCCCCTGTCGTCGCCCCGTTCCGCGCCCCGTGGGGGGTCCCGTGTCCCCGGGAGAGCGACAGAACCGAGGGGCACGCCGGGGCTGTCCTTCAGTCAGCGGCGGTGGCAACCTCGCCCGGCTGCCGGTGTGGAAGGGAAGGGTGGTGGTTGCCTGCTCTTGCCGCCCACCGCTGCCCGGCCTAAAAGGCCGCCCTGGAGGGCCGCGCTCGCCCTTTCCGTCCGTGATCCGGTTCAGTTGAGGGCTGTCCGCTTTGCCGGTGGGGTTCTCGGCAGAGCTGAAGGACGGTGAGCTGCGGTAGCCTGTGGCTGGAAGTCGGGGGTGGAAGAACATCCCTGTGGAGTGCGGAGACCTCTTTCACCAGCTTGCCTTGTGGAAGGGCATCCCGAGGGACAGGAACTCGGAGAGCCGTCAGGCGTAGCCTGTGGCAGTGCCGAGGGCACGGCCTGCAGGAAGAGCTTTCTGTGGGATGTGCTGAGAGAAGAAGGGCTTGGAAAGTCCTGAGGGCAGACACTGCTCCTGCTGTCTGGTTCTTCCCATATCAGTACTCCTCCCAGGACACCCAGCCCAGAAGACCCTGCCTTTCTAGTTAGCCATACTGGTGGAAGAGATGGGATCCAGTTTCTAAACTAACACAAATGGAAAGCCAGTGTTCTGCGTATGGACCAAGTAATAGATGTGTTCCTTAACTCACATTCTTGATGGGAAAGAAACCCAAGATCCGAGAGGTATACAGGCTTCCCGTACATACACAGATGTTAAAAAATGACAGATCTGGGAAAAAAACAGCGTCTGCAGCCATGTGAGGTGTGATCTGAAAGCCTTGCTGATGGAGCAGCTGCTCACCAGCTGCCTAGATCACAGTGGGAGGTCTGCTTGCAAGACACGCAGCTAGAACAGTGAAGCAGATGGAAGAGGATGCCAGTGAGCTTCCTGCTCATGGCCAGCATGGTATTCAAGGAAATGAAGGAGTCCTTGGAAGTTTAGGCCAATTTAGAATTTACTAACAACTGCAGCAAGGACTTTAACTGTAAGATTTAGAAAGAAGACCAAAGGATTGTAAATTGCTGGGGAAGTAACGTGTGTATGTGTGCGGTAGGGCTAGCTGGAGAACTTGGGAAAGCATGGACATGAACAAGAGCTTTCCACCCCTACCTGTGATGAAATGAGAAAAGAAGTTGAATATCTTCAGTCAAATAATGTGAAACCTCAGTAGAGAGGAAGACTCTGGAAGAAGAAGGTTCCTCATAACTCATATGCATTTTTGTATAAATAGCTAGAAAGATGAACTTTGGCAGCTGACTTGAATGCTCAGTCTATGAGAAGGCATTTCAGTTTACAGAGTTGCTGAGGATGTACAGAACAGGCCAGCTTTGTCTTCCCCTCTGTCTTGCTGACGTGCAGAGAAATTGTAGTTCTCCCTTCCTGTCAGAGAAAGAGGTTTGGTTCTGTGGGGTTGAAGAACCCTTGCAATAGATTGGGAAGGTGAGACTATGTCAGTGGTCTGCAGAGTGGAAAAGGCCCAAGTGGCTGTTTCTGGGTCTCTTTTAAACCAGCTGGATAGACTAGGAGATACGGTTTGATACAAGTGATAGCTTATTAAAGCAAAATTAAGTTTTCCTGACAAGAGTGACTGAAAGAAACTCGTGTGAGTAGCTGTGGCTATAAACATACACAAGAACTGTATATATAACTGTACACAAAAACGTTGGATGATGTTCATCTAGCTCAGCGACTTGTCCATGACTGCTAACAGAAGCATCCAGTGGGGGAAGCACAGAGTGATGCTTTCCCGTGTGTACACTTGGCTTCCGGCCATCTGCTGTTCAGGCACTTCCTGAGTCGAAGGTTGAATGCTCATCACTATGATTCCCAGCCCCAAGGAAATTTTTTTCCTTGAGCTCTTCTTATGTGCTCCATTTTTATTTTTGGCATGCATAAAGCCTCATGGCAATGAGTTCTGCAGTTTAAGAACCATGCTGTGCAAACAAGTACTTCCTTCTCCTCTCTGCTCATTGCTCATCGTTCTGTGCAGCTCTTATCATGTCTTACCTTGGTTGTTCCTTTCTAAGGACAGACCCCCTTCTCTGGCATCCTCGTTCTGCCATCCTTGCTGCCCTTCTCTGTCTTTTCTACTTCTGCCATATCCTTTTTGAGAAGAGGGGACCAAACTTGCATGCAGGGTTCAAGCTGCGAGTGTCCCACAGATCTATACACCTTTCTCTTTTCCTTTTTCATGTTTGCTCTTTCGAGCCATGAACCTGACACTATACAAGAACTGTCCTCAATGACTTCCTCAGCAGGAACTGAGGTAGCACCCACCACTACAGAAGGGGAGGGATTCCTTCCCTTTCCACCCCACCCTCATTGCAGTATTTTACTTTGTATTTATCCAATATTTGATACCACTGCCATTTAATGCAGTCATGCAATATTACAAAAATCCTCTGCAGCGCCTTCCTGCCAGTTTTAGTTTTTACAGTCCTGAATGACTTTTTCTCGCCAGGAAGCTTAGCACGTACCTGAGAAGAGTGCATCATCCGTCCCTTTACACACACACAGCAGGGTTACTCCTCTGTCTCACCTTTGTGCACACAAGTTCTGGTCATTGCTGTAGTTTCATGCAATTTTCTCAGTACAGAAGTTGGACTTGGTGGTTTATAGTTTGTTGGATTATCTCCACAGCTTTTTTAAAAATTGGTATCAGACTTGCCACCTTTATTTCTTTGGTACTGAGACCATTTTGATGAGCAGGTTGCACATTGCAATAGTTTAGCATCTTCATCCTTCAGCTGATAAAAATCTCTTGGGTGAATCCCATCTGATCCTGGTGATGAACAGTGACTCATTTTATGCATTTAATTTCACATCTTTTACTAACACTTCACTGTGAGACAGTTCTTTTCACTTGCACCCCATCAGTAAAGGTTCCTGTCTGGGAATGTCTCCAGGATCCCATGTAGAGATGCGAAGAATTAATTTAGCTTTTCTCCTAATCCTTCCTTGAGGATTTTGTATGTTGCGCTCATATGTTGACCCTAGACTGGCCAGCAGATTTTCTGTTTCTGGTGTGCTGGCAAAAGTTGTATTTGTTCATTTTGGGGATGAAGTTTAGAGTTAGAAATGATCACGCCTGAAATCGTGCCTTAAATTGAGGGACAGTTTGCTGGGTGCTAATCCACAGTCAAATAGACCTGTGATGCTTCTGTCCAGGTGGTCTTCTTTGTACGGCCTGCTCCTAATAACAAATTCTGCTGGAGATAGCAGAGCAAAAAGAAGAACCATCTTTAGAAAAAGAAAGCTGCCTCTTCTTTTCCTATAAATTTCAGAAATGTAAGCCACTCTTGGATAATGTACTTACTGGAATAATGGATGTAGAATTGCAGAAATGGACTTGAGAGCAATAAAAAGTTTCCCCAATGACAGAGATAGATAGCAAAAAAATTGTGTGACTCATACGTGGCTAATGCAGCCATCTGAAATTATTGTATCGAAATTAAAAGATTTCTGGTCAGAGCAGGAAAGCTAGAAGTTTAGAAGGTGGAATTCTTTATGGGAAGTGGGATGGGCACAAGCACCGGTTGACAAAGGGAATTTTGAAGACACAGTGATTTTAAAACAGATTGCTGTTTCAGGGTAGCAAAAATCTTAATCTAAGAAAAAGATGGGGCAGGAAGTGCAGTAAACATGCGGCAAAAGAGTGTTTCTGTAACTGCACAGGGTGCTATATTTTGTGGGTACATGAGTGTGTTGGATATTCTTGGGCTCAAAACTTGTGTAATGAAGAAGAGAGAGTATGTGATACTAGTGCAGACTCAAATAAAATGAGTTCTCAGCCAGATTTGATTTCTGAAATGGATCACATTACACTCGAGGAGGAAGGTTGGGGCTCCCACTACCTCAGTGGGTCTCGGGGGGACAGGTTCCGCAGCAGATACATCACTGCAGCACAGTCTCGCGGTGTAAAGGGAAGAATTCAGTTTTCTGCCTTTGCAGAACAGCTCCTCTGGGAGCAGGCTGAGCATATTCCATTTCTTTTAGATGGCTTATAAAATAGCTATTAAATGGTCAATAAAAGCATAAAATATACCTGTCATTCTTTATGTTTGGGTCTGAGTAAGAACCTCAGTAAAAATCATGCTTTGAGTTCCTAAAGAGGAATAAAGGGATTGGGGCTGTACTTAAATTACTGACTCTCAGTCTCCTTGTCTAACTCTGTCCTGTTGGCTCATAAATGCTAATACAGATGCAGAGGTTCCAGACTAAAAGTGACACAGGCAATCTAGTTTGGCAGGTAACCCTTTGCAAATACAAATAAAGCTTTACACATGATTTGACCGTTAGTATGCAATTGGTTTAGTATTTAAATGAACAGCAGCCTTTGATAAATTGTAATTGTTACTGGAAAATTACATCCACAACCAAAGGAGCACATTCAGTTTGATTTGATTTGATTTCCCGAGCTAAGGGAAAGGCCATGTAATTTAACTGTAGAAGTTGTTTTTCCTTCTTTCCTTATTAAAATTGATTGTGTTATTGTTTGCTATTGTATTTTAGATGACAGCCAAGGAACACGAACTGCATTGTGGGCACTAGGAAAAAACCTACTAATGAAAGATCAATAGAAAAAGACAGCATTGGGAAGGAGAAAGAAAAAGTGGCAAAGAAGATGTATTAAATTGACTTGCTCTGCAGCAACTATTTGAGTTTCTTCTAGCAAAGAGGCTGAATACTTAGGAAACAACTCCCACAAGCATATCTTTTATCCCACATTTCATCTGGGAAGGACACAGTGGGAAGGAATTAAATGACACCTTAAAGTCAAAGGGTAAATTAAAGCACTTCCAGATTGTTCTGTTTATTCTCATGACAATTCGCTCTTGTACACAAATTCCTCTCCATAATAATTTAAGTGACCTATCCCATCTACAGTGTGTTTTCAATAGCAACATACCAGAAAGAGGAAGGAGCAGGTGCATTTTGTATGCACCTGTTCATATGTATCTTTCTAGCGAGCACTGCATGTTTTTCATGCTGGTTCATCTCTTCAATTCAAAACACAAGATAGGACCACCAATGCAGAAACAGATTTTGTTATTCCTGGAGTAGTCAGCAGTACTGGCATGCTAACAATGCCTAACAGCCTTCCTGAGTAACTGCATGAGAACACATCTTCACTTGTTAGTCAGACCTCAAAGGTGCCAAGGCTTCTTAGATACAGCTTGAAGAGCACTTAGGCAACACCAAAAATATCATCACGTGAATGGCTTCATAAGTGCTGAACACTGGGTGGCTTAGAAATAAACATGCTTGTTGGGGAATTCTTTATCTGCTGTGAATTTTAGTGATACCTCTGCATCATAAGCCAGTTTTCAAATGGCAGATGCTCACACATGTACATTAATGTTAGTCCACTCCCTTGGTTTCTTGAGTGTTAGACGCTTCTGGAAGAGACGGTGCTTTGGCCCGGATTAAAACCAATGGTGAAACTCCCGCAGGGTCATACTGGCATGTAAAAGCAGCACACAGTGTGGCTATTTACATATGTATCTTTGTGTAGACCCTTCTTCTGACTAGGAAGATAACTCGGAAACATTTTTTCCTCAGAAATGATTTGAAGCAAAATGATATTTTCATTTGTCCTTTTTTTCTTACTGTTTAATCAGGATTTTTTTAAAATCCATTTGTAATTCTAAAATAGCTGAGCATGTGTTTTGTGTGAAAACATTCAGTATATGCATTGCTCGGGAACTCTTCACTGTGAACTTTTATCTGAGCGCTCAGCATTTTTAATTTGAGCTATGCAATTGCACATCTGACTCAAATGGGACTATTTCCGTTCCCTGGCTTGATGATTTATGCTTTATGTTTCTGTTTTCATCCAAAATCAATTTCAGTTCAGTCTTTACCTATGTAGATAAAATTGCAGGAGGAAGGACTTTATGCTTAAGCTACAAATTTGAAATCCACCTTCTGAAAGAGTATTCAGTAATTCAGAGCTGACGAGAGAGCTTTTGTCCAGAAACTGGGAGATTCAGGTTCTCCTTCTTCCTCTGCCCATTGGGTTTTAAACTCCAGCCCAGGCTATGGCTCTTAGGAGCAGAGGGGAGTGTTCATCTCTGGCTGAAGTTCCTTTGCTTTGTTTACAGGGATTAAAGATTCACTGCAAGGGAAAGGGAGCAAAAGCAGAGTCTGATGGTGTTGGTGAGAGTGTGCTTGGTGAGATGTGGGACGGTTGTCTGTGTTCTAGTCCTGCTCCAGGAACAAGGCAAACGTGCTCAGTGGCAATCAGGTATAAAAGCATAATACATGTGTGTAGGGACTGGAAATCTGTTGTCCCTCTTGCTCATTGAAACTCCCAGCCATCGGGAGGGTCACTTCTTCCCATTCTTTCTCTTTAGAAAAAAAATTTCAGAAATTTAGTAAGGAAGCTGTCTGTCTGTCATATGTATATAATTGTATATGTACATACTTACTCGTGTAAAGATACACACTCATATTTAGATATTAAACCCAAAGTTTCTCATTAGAAACCTATTTCAGATAGGGAAGAAGTAGGTTAGAGTATCTGATGTTGTGACACTTTTCCACATGACATTTGACCAGAAAGATTCTTGGAAAAGGTAATTTATAAATGTGCTTTTAGGACCTAATACAATCCTTTTGTGTAAGAAGGCAAAATGTCAGTAGTATTTTTAGGGGCATCACTGAGCATTGTGGTACAGTGGTATATGCAGACCAGGCAAAGAGATAACCTCAAACTGCAAAGACCCATTTATAAAATTATCTTTAAAAATATTTGACGATTTTGTTTTCCTCCAGCAGTGGTGCAGCCCCACTCATTTGTCTGCATCCCAAGTTCTGCATCATTCATTTTCTCATGTTCCAATATGTTTCAAACACCCAGTGAGCTCTTTGCAGCTTTCTTTCCAAGTTCCTACAAAGTTTCTGTTGTGCCTGACTCTATCGCCTTCTAGTATGCTGCATGTCCTCAAAGTGTCTTGTTATTCATCCCATCTCCTGTTCTATGCTGAAAGCTTTTAAATAAATTTTAATGATGCATAACAGCAATATAATGAGCCTAATAGCATGCTATTGATTTTCTTTTGAAACACTGGCATTTGAACATTTCAATAGCCTTTTAACAGTGTGTATATTTAATGTGATTCAAAGACAAGGCAAATGCAAAACAATATCTCTCTACCAAAAAAAATCCACGATCTGTATCTACTGAACATCTCCCCCCATCACCTGCAATCTGTTTGTTGAAATCAGCTGCATTAGAAGTGTATCATTTCCAGTGTCTTAAAACAAGCAAGCCATAATCCTTGGTACAGGAAATAAAAGGGAAAAACACAAAATCACTGTATCCAGACACAGCTTTGCTTATCTGCCCTGGTCGCAGTGAAGATATTAATGATCCACATCCAGTCAGTGCTGTCAGAGAATGCAACGCGTTAGCTCTGTAGCAAAGGAAACTGCCCAAGGATGCCCTTTAGACAGGAGATAGCTGAGTTATGGGACGCCCTAACTCAGGCTAAGTGGGTGGGCTAAGAAACACGAAAAATGAAATCAGCAAACGTACACATCAAAGTAAGTTAAGATAGCAGTTCCCTTTTGATGAATAACTCAGTAGTTACATCCTATGGAGAGTTTTGTTTTCAGGAAAGGTTTCTGAGAGGTCAATGAGCAAGATGTGAAGCAGCCAAACAGTGCCCTGACTAGTCTGCGTGTGTGGCTACTTGGACGTAAAACTAAAAGCAGCGTTGCCAGGCTGCACCAGCCATGTATTTTCCTTGTGTTATAAGTAAAGACCTTCTTTTTCCAGTGCTGTGACATATTATTTCAGGGAGTGTTTATAGCAAACGAATACAAGTCAAGTTTACATCAAGTATTAACCTTACCCTTCTGGCTTTTCACAGCATCACTCATGTTCTTTATACATCAGTTATCTGTACAGCAACATAAGTGTGCATGACGCTATCGAGATATTAGGAAATACAGTTTCTGCCCTATGGGTTGATTGAACCCGTACAAGGCAATACAGACAGAGAGAGAAAAGCAGAGGACCAGGGAAACAAGGAAGACATGCTTTTGCAAGGTCTTCGGTTCACTTGCTTTCCCAATGTGCAGCTGTTGGTTTGTAACCACATCTACCAAGAGGATCATCTGACAAGTCATGACTCAGACTTTATTGCAGTTGAGTATAATTAGTCAGGGGTTTTGCTGTTGAGCTTAAAAGAAAATATCAGCTGCTTTGATTACCATTTTGTTCAGATGTTTTTCCAATCTCTGTGCCTTTCTTTCAAGATCATGATGCAAGTGAGGGGAGCAAAATTTCTGAGAATATGTAAGTGATTTTGGAGTCTAGGATGCTTTTTGAATGAATAGTAGTTCGCAGCGTGCAAGTTAGGCTGAAATTAAGATACACGATTCTCGGAGGTTACCTAAAAATTCAAAACTTTTTAGCAAATAAGCTACCTAAGACAGACATAGGGACATGTTTTGTGATTAAAAATGTAAGTGAAGTTCTATTTCTGCCCATACCAGAGACACTGGCTTCTAACTAGTGACAGAGATGATGAGGAAGACCATCTGCATTTGGTTGACAAATTTGGAAATGGGAAAAACAGTCTATCTTGAATACGTGGTGGTAGTAATGAGTAACTCTGCTGAAAGCAGTAGAGTGGAGCATGGGTTTTAAACCGGTCTGAGAAGAAATCTCAAATATATATAATTAAAGACAGAAGAAATGGCTGTTATCTTTTTATTTAAGATACGTCACATGAACAGTCTCCTGGAAGTACCTAATTCTCTTGGCTGATGGTGGAGGGATTGTAGAATGATGAGCTCAGATGTCTCATTTTTCACCTCTAAGTTAGAAGAGATCAGTCCCATCCTCTGGGGAAGCAAGGTCAAGTTGGAAGCTGAGTTGAGGCTAACTCCTGGTAAAAGCCCCAGTTATACCGGCAGGCAACATATATATGTTCCTTTTCTTATCTTCCAATAAGTTGCATCCCTTTTCCCCAGACTGTGCTTGTCTTTCATATTTTAAACATAAATTCTTCAGGACAAGGACTGCCTCTAGTGACAGTCCTCAGTACAGCATTTGCTGGGACTGCAAAGTATCCCTGTAACGGAAATTCTAGCATGTCTCAGGAAGAAGGGGCTGCCATGCATAGGCTATTGAAGCAAAAACTAAAACGTAGTGCAAAAGCAAAGGAGATGGACACTACAACTGCTTCTATTCTGCTAACTCGCTATGACGGAAGTCCCTCTTGGCTCCTGCTGTACGAACCGTTCTCTTTTTTTGATGTTATGTCGGCACTCGTGTCTCACAACAGTCAGAAGTTGCTAGAGGATGTGGAACTACTTTGTTCCCTATCGGTTAAGTATGACTATAAAAGCCCAAGTCCACAATGCTACCAGCGCAATGAAACTGAAAGGTAGTAAATTCAAATCTTGAAAACAAAAAGCATTTTACATACAGCGTGCATAAAAAGAACTTACTGCCACGGACTATTGCTGAGGCCAAGGCTGTAAGGAGGCATATGACATTTTCAAAGATAACAAAATATCTAGAGTTAATGCAGGAAAGGAGAAATTTAGAATACGTATAAGTGCTTCTTCAGCTTACACAATCTATTAATGATGGATGAGACCTTTGGGGGGAGTATTTCCTCTGAAGTAGCTAGTCTTGGTCACCGTCAGACAGGAATCTCTAGACCATAAATCTGATCAAATACAGCAATTTCCACGTCGCTCACTTACACCTGAGAGAGTCTGCTGACTTCAAAGTGCACGAAGGGTTTGGTCTGAAGCACATCATCCATCACTGGTGCCAAAGAAGTGCATTCATTCTGTGGCGGTGTGAAAAATTGCCCAATGGGCAGTTGGTTTGCAGGCGAACAACGCATACACATGGGTAATGTGGTGTCGGTGTACAAGACCCTGCACGCGTTGCTGTGCTGTCGTATGCCTAAAAGGATCCCAGGTTTTGAAATTCATGCACCTCCGGCTCTTCCTTTTAATTCTTTACTCAAAATCCAGTGCAAACTTCCTCTCTCATCCTGACTATTTATAAGTATACATAGAAACAAATGTTTTGTAAAGACGTGAGAGACATTCTGCTTTATTCCCAGGGGCAAATAAAGCCTTTTATTTTTAGCCCAGTTTCCTAAGGAAATGAGACTGATGCAATCACATTGTCTATTTGTCTGTCTATCAAACCAGCCCCCTTCCCCCCTTCCCTCTCCCCATCAACTTCTCACCATTAATCTTTTCCAGCCAGATCGGACAGAAAGGCAAAATTCTTTCAGAAGTGTTAAATGTGCCTAAGTTTTATGAAAATCAGGGGCTGAGCCAGAGAAGAGATCTCATCAGTTCCCTCACTGGAGGAGTAAGTACTGGTTGAATTCAGCGGGTAGGCAGCAACATGCTGGCAAGTCACCTTGTGCACAGCTGTGACATTGCCATGATGCGTGTTGTCTCCTGGAGGTGGAAGAGCAAGAGGGGCAGGGGTGGCAGTTCAGAGGGACTTCTGGAGGGGCTCCCCTGGGTACTTGGCAGTATTTCAGGGGTGGGGAGAGAGAGGTGGCACAGGGGAAGGGAAGGAGTGCGGTTGTTGGACGTGTGGGAGGCAGGGGTCAGAGCATGCTTGGGGTTATTCTTTATATCCCAAAGGGACTGAATGTTAAGGTCGTGTTCTGGGGAGCTTCTCAGTGGTGGCTCAAGGAACCAACTTGGAAAAGAAACGCAAAGCCAGGGCTAGAGATGTGGTCATCTCTGTCTTTGCCATTACCTGACAAGGGTTTCCCAGGTAATTCCTGTCATGGAAAAGAATATACACTGGAGAAATAGGGACAGGTTCACATCTAACCAGTCAGTTGATAACCCCATTGCAAGTGCATGTGTTGCCTCAAATGAAGAGTGCAGATCTGCCCGTATATTAAGTTGTGGGCAGTCTCTGAGTGTTTCTAGTGTCACTGTTGGGAGACTTCTACCTACCGAACGTACCAAGTATGTTCAGACCAAGGCAGAAGCCCAGCCTGTCCCCTGGCTGCCTGACCACCTGCCTTTTCCACCCTAAGAGATGGTCCCGAGCAGCGCGTGTGTGTTTCTGTGTTGGAGGGAGATATGTAGCATAATTATTTATTTACTCTACCTGTGTTTGCAGTGATGTCTGGAAAATAGTCCAGATGCGTGGGAAACAGTCTGAAGATAAAGCTAAGATTGTAAGCCTAGTGAACATGAGTTCATATTTCCATTGTGACATATATATTCTCTTATATTTCAGCATCACAGCATTGTCCCCCGTGGCCTGTATTTTAAGTCTAAGTGGCAATGAAGTGCATAAACACTTTGGAGATATGTAGCATGATGCCACATTATGGGAGAAGGGCACACAGGTAAAAGGAAAGGCAGTTTTGGTTTTCAGACAGCTTCTCCAACTTAGTTTGACATCTGCTGATGCCTTCCTAGCATCCTTATTGTGATGTTTGAGAATTTTTTTAAATGGAGAAATTGGTAACATCTTTTAAGAGACTAAGCTTCCTTTAGTTCCTCCCTATTCACTAATATGCTGGTCAGCAGATAATGTTTAAACATCTTTTTAGCAAAGAGATAAGGTCTCTTGTCACAGCTCTGGGAAGCAGCTTCTTCTGTTAGGGAATTCCAACAAGTCAGTACCCTAAAAATTTATTATTTAAACTAGTGTTGGTGACATGCCTTTTCTTCAATTGCCCCACTCTTCCTCACTAAACCCAAGCTACTTTTTACCCAAATTCTTTCAAGCTTAAATCTGAAGTATCTGAGTGTCTGGAAACTACTGTCTTGCAAGGGATTTGGAACAGGCTAATGGGTACAGATGAGATAAAAGAGATATCACAAAATCAGTGACCCTGTTGTGATGAACAATGTGAATAAGAAAATTCTCTTCTCCCTTCCCCCATTAACAAAAAAAGAAGAATACAGTTTTCTTCTTGGATAAGATGACAAGGCAGGAATCTGTTTGAGGGGAACAGAAGTTCCCAGTTCTCTGCAAGTGCTTAGTGATTTTGGACACAGATCCAAATTTTTTTAAATGTGGTTGGCCTTGGAGTGCATGGGAAAGGAAGAAGAGTCAAGAAGTACCTACAGCACGAAAGTCTCCCTCTCACATACACAAAGTGTGATCTATACAAGCACACAAGCGTGCCACTTGCAGTACAGAGCTATGAGACCCTGTGGCACCCCTGATTTCTCTTGCTGTCCCAGCCTGTAACAGAAGACTGGCATCTTTAACTGACCCCCTCACAGAAACTGTGAAGGTGCAGAGTGCTGTGTTAACAAAAATGGCACGGAGCACACTGGCATCCAAACAAGTCTGAAGGCTGAGCCATTTTGCCTTCAGCAACTGAAACCATTCTGCAAGTATTTAATATATAATTAAACCTTCTTTTCCCATCAGGTGATCTGACCCTAGCATACAGCTTTGCATGCCAGGACAGAAGATGGTGAAGTGGGTCAAATAGTGTAATAATGGGCAGAAACATTCTATCTGTAAGTATATTATTGGAAATAAACTGAGTCCCTTTTCCAAAGGGGAAACCCTAGCCTTCCTCGGGATCCTTGTTTCACGCACTATGCATCCCGTGCTTGTGTCCGTAAATGTTTCCCTGTGATCAGCCACCATCTGCAGATCTGTCCCTGACTGCCAATCGTTCCTGCGTTCCTTGCAGAGATCACACCGAGGACAGACATAGCCAGTCAGCGTAGCTGGAAAAGTGCACTCTGCCTCAGCCAGCTACTATTTCACATGTATTAGCCACTGGAGCCTGTGGTTTGGCATCAGCAACCACAGCACAAACATCTTCCTAGCACAGCATTAGAAGTTGCCTAATCAACACAAAAATGGTTACCTAGGCCTGGCACAGCCATCTCCCGGTTAGCGGTGATAACCCCTTCGTGCACTGGCCCCCCCTCCCTGGTTTGTTATAGCACCTGTGGGTCAGAGTAAGCTCTTCACAGGGCTCCATGAAGGCAGCTTTCCCTACACAATAACTCTGTAGCTGCTGCTCATCACCCCTACTCTAGATCTTGATGCTATTTCACAACCCTGTGGCACCAGAGACCTCAGCTGGCGAGGGCTGAGGCGAACAACAGCTGTCTCCATTCTGCTGCGTCAGCAGCACCATTTCTTTGCCAGGAACTACCACTGTCAAGTAAGGGTTAAAAAATAACACTGCTGAAGTGCCTTTCGTGGCTAGAGCCTTCTGTGTGCATCCTTCTGAAATAACATCACAGTCCAAAACGGGAACAGCTCATTCAATGGTGCAGGATCCATGCCTGGGCAGCAGCTGTAGAGGATGTAAGGGAGAAAATGCTGAATCAGAAGTATTTTATTTTTGGTAGTTCAATAATGGACTAGGAATGTCCATTGGAGCAGGAGCTGAGGAAAGCAAACACTTCTTTCCATAGCACACAGTGAAACAGTTCCTTAGGTAGCTCATACCGGTGATGCTTTGAAGTCCTAGCCACCTTCCCAAAACTTCTCGCGTGGACTTGCATATAGAACTGTGAATCAGATGTGTGCTTTTGGGCAAGTTTGGTTTGTCTGGGTATCCACACCCACATACGTAAGCAGAGGTGAATCCTACAGCGAGAAGCGGGCAGAGGTGTAACTTGCCAGAGCTCCAAATGTGTGGCAGAACTGAAAGCATCAGGTTTCCCGAGTCCCAGGGCTGCTTCTCAGCCAAAAAAGAGCAAAGCAGTAACACAATGAGCTTGATTTCAGTTCCTCCATTAGCTCACTGCTTTCTCCGTTTAGGTACACAAAGTGCCTGTACAGATGTACGTGTTCCTGTATTTTTGTAGATACGTTCTTTGTCTTCATGTCTTCATGTCTAGAAGATGGCATGTCCCAGCAAGCTCCTCGGTTTACAACATCCTTCCTCTGGCCAGAATGAGTTACTGCAGCTTCCATAGGCCATGCTGGGGCAGAGTAAACATTATGTCACATTGGCACAAGGTAGATGGGCTGAGAGCTACTATAGGGTAGTTTGGTAGCATGAAAATGCTTCTGAAAATGCCTTTGTGTTAAGGTCCTAAGTCTTGTTGCTAGAGAACATAAGCACTTCTGAGACAAGCCACTGTGTCCTTCCGAAGACTTAACCTGCACCATGAATGGATCAGCTCACATACACCTACTACTGCCAGTACAACCTTGTCAAAAGGAGCACAGAGATATGTCCATACTGTACTTAGATAAATGGTTTCAACAGGAAAGAGTGAGTTTGCTCAGTGCAGTTTATTTATGATCTGAACATTCAGAGCATTTCAAACGTCTACTTGATCAACAAAGGCAGAAACCAACTCTGTATTTACACAGTCTTGTACCAACCTCCCTGTTCCCAGTAACTCAAACCTGTGGCTAATTTCAGGTAAAGGAGAGAGAGAGGTGCAGAGGCCTGGAAGAGATGGAGCTGTACAAGCTCCGTCAGCTGGAAGCTTGGTGGAGGAGAAGGGCTCTACTGTGGAGTCTGCCCTCAATTTTTGCTCTTCGGTCTCTCAAGTCTAACCCAATTTTCACGTTCTCACTTCTTGGCCACTCTGCAGCTGTGTCAGACCAGCCGGCCTCAGCACGGAGGCCTTGGGAGGGAGTCCAGGACCAGGCTGGAAGGAGGGGAGAGAGGAGGTTTTGTGGGAAGCGGGGATTGAAGATGTAAAGGCAACGTGGGGATCTGGAGAGGGGGTACAGGGAGACTGTTGCAGTAGGGGAAGGCAGAGAGGAGAGCAGAGGCTGTTCCAGGTAGTGCTCGTTCTGCTGCCCGCAAGATCCTCTTCTTTGACATGTGAAAGGAATGTGAAGGTGCAAGACAACAGGAATTAATAAATAATCAGTAATAGTGCTTTTCAATTCTGAGCCTTTTATAAACATTATTGAATCTTCATGAGCTGTTGGAGAGGTATTTAAGCCGTATTCCATTTTCATAGATAAGGAGATGAAAGCTCTGGCTTAAATCCAAAGTTTTCATAAGCAGAAACTACTTTTAAGAGCTGTCCTTGATGCTCAGCACCAGATCTCCAAAGGGATTGATTTCACAGTTGCCATCATTGTCAACTGCATGCGGATTGCTTCAGCAAAGCTAGGTCTAAACCTGCGCACTCAAAAGCAGTAATGGCTTCTGAAAATTCAGGCTCTGTTGGCTTGTTGGGTTTTCCCAAAGTATACGAGGAGAGACTGGTTTATGAGAGAAATAGATATGTAAAAACATTTTAATTTGTTACTATTGCACCATGGCAAGAATGGAAACAAACACTTTGTGGGCTTAAGACACTTACAAAAAGGGCAAAGTAAAACAAAGATTAAAAGACTTCCAAGTAAACCCATTCATCTGTGCAAATGGGAAGGGAAGCAGAGCATGTTTTCAAATCTTTCTACATCTCCCGTAAAGACTAGGCAGATGGTTTGGGTGCATTTCTGTAAGTATGTGATGAATATTTTATTCCTGAAAGGAATAGAAAACATGGACGTGTATGTAGTCACCAGCTTCGCTGAAGTGAGGGAGAAACAACGCAGGACTTCATTAGAAACCATGTGAATTGGTAGTCTGGGGAAAAAAAATGTTTATAGCAGGATAATTAAAAAGGAAGAGAGAGTTACAGTTATTTTATTTGGAATGATGCATTCCCATTTTTAATTGTTCTATGCCCATGTTTGTTTCAAAGACTAACGTCTTGTTTGCCTACCTGCAAAAACATGGGTGGTGAAAAAGCCCCCAAATTCTGTTGAAATGGCGGGTGTCATGTTTAAATTAGCCAGCGGCCAAAACAGGAGGAAATCACAGAGCTTTCACACAGAATATAGCAGTCAGGTAGAAGCAGAAATGCAGTACTGATAAAGACAATGGGTTCAAACCCACTCCTAGGCATGTGGAGCACAGTTCCTACCCGGCAATATCAGTGATGTGCCAAGTACAGTCTCAGCAGAACTTTGAGTGTCATAGCAGATCAGTGGGAAGATGTAAGAATCACAACAGAAATGCTCCTCTGGGGATCCCAAGTGCACAAAAATGTGTAAAACATTTTCAGAAAAGAATTATCTTAGAGGGTACCTCAGCAGCGCTCACATACCCATTTTAAAACCTGTCTCAAAGTGCTGACACTTCTGTGACAATCAGGTTTGTGCTGTGACACAGGTTTGCCACTCCTGCAGCTGCAGCTCCCCACGGGTGGTTCGAAATCCTCAGGAGGTGAGCAGAAGTGGTAGTTCCTCCCTACGCCTTCTGCCGCACCGCCGTGCCCAGCCCCGGCACCCCCGGCAGCCCTGGCACGCTCACCCCGACGCTGCTCAGGTGGTAACGTGGCCTTGAGCCCTGTGGTGGGAGACACCGACCCTCCACAGCTGCCAAACAGGCAGGCAGGGTTCGCAGAAATGGAAAGCAGTAGAGTTTTACGTGGCTTCAGGCTGGTCGTAGAGTCCCTGTGTGCGCAGGGTTATGAGAAATCCCACGGAACAGGAGTATGGCATCAGACCCCGCTGCATATAGGCAGGACGGAGACCATAATAACTTTAAGGGAGATAATATACTTTCATGTGTTTCTGTTCTGCAACTCTTGTGTGGCTTGAGTCACCTCTGACTGAGAAAAAGGCATGGTTATTTCACTATTTCAAGCAAGTCTTACTGTCTACATGGATGATATTTCAGGGGATGGTTGTTCAAAGGAAAAACAAGGTAAGCACCTAAAGGAAATCTTTAAAACAACAAGAACCTCTGGCTCCAAGTGCAGCAAAGCAAAACAGAAGTTCTGCCAGCCTCCTAGGCCAGACTTTTAGCTAAGGCAGATTGTACCCAGAGCCAGCAAAATGGTAGAAATACCCCTGCCCGTCTTCATACGGAAACAAGGTGGGGGCACTATAAACAACGCTGACATACTTTTGGAGGTGATTTGGGTTTTGTTTTTTTCCCCAAATCACCTAACTATTGCTGAACTCCTGAAGACTTTTTGATCTTGGAAGACGAATTAGTATGAGGATTTTGGATCAGGAAACAGCCCTGGAGGAAGCCGCTGCTAACACTGGCCGCTCCACTTCAGGCTTCCTTTGAGACTGCCTAGCACGAGTGAACGCCAGCAGCTACGCTTTCAGCAGCATGTGAGTGCAGCAATACCTTTTTCCTATCAAGGTCAGTTGCTTTCGCTGCTGAAACACCACTGATGTACAGAATATTGCAATTAGAAAATGGGCAGGTTGCAACCTCCGTTTAGGAAGTTTTGTCCTCTCTGCTCTGGGCTTTTCAACTTGTCACAGGTTATGGAGCCTTTGCACCTTTACTTCTGATTCTGCCACCTTTGTTCTTGGCATCGCTAATTTCCTCTCTTGTTCAAGATCTTGTGTCACCAAGTTTAATTCATTACATTCCAAAAGGTATCAAAACCACTGGCTGCCTGCTTCATTCTCCTTCAAGAGTGCCAGTGCATTTTAGGAGGCCAGCTCTTCCATTCCCACTACACTATAGTGACTATGCCACGTCAAAAATAAATGGTATTCTTGGAATGCAGTTTCTTAGATAGGGCTGGACATTCCTCTCCTTTTCTACCAGAATAATTTTAGTGTCTTATTTCAATGTCAAACTGGGTAATGTATAAAAGGGAGGGCGTCTATCCATAGCTATGTCTTTGAGAATGAAAATGCCTCTGAGACAAGGGGTCAAGGGCCCTGGCGGGTGGACAGGGAGGGGGGTATCCTGGACCGTAATATGAAAAGTAACTTCTTCTTTCCGTCATACCAGAAGCCATCAACAGCATCTCCTCTCGGCTTCCCAGGGTCATTACCAATGGGGCTGGGCAAGCTGTGATGAAGAGAGATCTTCTGCACCTACTGATGGTGGAGAGGAAAGCAGGCGTTAAGTCAATGCTGGCAGAGTGCAGAAGCATTATTAAGCACTGGCCGGGGGGTGTCAAGCAATTGGCAGGGCAAGTCACGGTCACGCTCCTCTGCTGTCCTTTGCAGAAACAGTGGCCATGAAGGCCCTGCCTGGGTTTCCCCTCTGTCACCTGCGTGCTCTGCAGGGATTTGCTGTATGTGAGTGTAGGGCTAAGGGACTGTTTTTTCCTCTGGTGTTTTGGAGAACTGGAAGTTGAGTGAGGCAAGAAAAAAGTTGGGAGAATTACTGCCTTAAACCACATGTACATATTATTTTAATTACATGTCCTGAGAAGGGCTTAAGAAATGCTTGTCAAACACCTTGAAATGTGATAGCCCTTCCAGTGTCACAGTAACTGCGTGGTTCCCAGAAAAGGTTTGGCAGTCCTAAATTGCAGAAGTGAGTTTAGCAACTGGAAGCCAGGGAGTGATGCTGGAAGTAAAACAAGAAGTGGAATCAGCAGCACAAACATTTTGGACATTGCTGTTCTAAAGAGTTCATCAAAAGACCTAGTCCTTGAATTGAGTTCAGCCAGCTGAAATATAAAAATGTGCATTATAGTGTTGTTGACAAGGAAAAAGCCATGAAATACTATTGCATAAAACTGTGAGTCAAGACCCCTAATGTGTTTTTACAGTGTTGCCTGTAGCTTAATCGCACTTGCTCCTAATAGTGTATTATATCTTCTTATATCTTCATTATCACACAGGCATTAATTTAATCAGAGATAATAAATGAAACCTCTTGAATTAATTACAGGTCGTAACAGTTTTGTTGCTTTACTAGAGCAGGTGGGAAGACAAAAACATGTGGACCCATAAACATTAACTGGCTTTTGCAGTCCAGTCATTACAGGAGAAAGGCAATGAAGATTAAATTACTTGGAAATGTAGCTGAGCATGTTCACGCATTTCCACAGCAGTTCTTGGTGCGGAAGACCTTGACTAGCTTTGCCATCTCCTGGATCATTTCAAATCCAAATGCATCTTGTGTTTGAATCAATTTAAAAGATCTAAGCTTATGAATTGCTTTTGCAGATTCCTGGGATCTGACATGTCTGGCAGGAGGGGTCTCTGCAGCGTGGTTTCAATGGAGGCTCACTGCCAGGAGTCGGGAGCTGCGTGAATTACCATGATTTCCCTTTGGGCCCTCTTGTTTCTGCCAAATTTGAAGTGGACTTTCTGCAAGTGAGAAGCAAACATGGCCCCTTTCCAGCAGAACAATGTCTGGGAGGGTGTCTGACGTGAAAAACCTTGCAGAGGAGCCTTTCAAAGCATCTTAAAAAATCCCCTCTTGTAGGGGATTTCTTGTAGTGAAGAAAGTCATTATTAGCTGGGCATAGGAGACAGAGGGAACCTTACTTGATTGCCTAATCTTTCTGATCACAGAGTTACATTAGAAAGTAACTCCATCTTATATAAAATGATGCATCTTATACTATTTCTAAAATGCCTGTAGTCCCTTAGTACACTATTCAGAGCAGTAAAAAACTTCCCGGTCAGCAGGATTTGCTGAGTATTTAATCTATCCTTTCCTTTTTGGAAAAAAAAAAATCTCTTACTGCTTTTAGTGACTCCCTTTTTAAACACAATAAATACATCATCTTCTTTGTGTTTAACACACTGATACTTGTAGGCAACTATTTTGTGCTCCACTTCAGTTGTCACTTGCAGCCAAGGTACACATATATCAGACCCAACCAATCTGAGCTCACAAGTCAGCTTTAAACCCTTAATAATTTCCAGTGTTCTTTTCTTAAACTGTCTCCGCTAGATCTACATCATTCAAGCACTGAAGTACTCTGAAATTAATATCTCAAGAATGGTCCCTTTGGACTTCTGTAGAGGAGGACTGTTATCTGCTTGGTCTGTGATGGGGATTTGTCTCCACAATGCAGGAAGTATAATCTTACGTTCCATGGAAAGCCTGGCAGTCTTAGCAGTGGGGGATTTTGGATCTTCAGGGTCCCAAGGGTGACCCTGTGCCTGGAGCAGTGTGCTGGGTGCTGACCAAGTGGGTCACCACATCTGCTCCTTAGTTCGGTGTAGGTGGGAGATAAGGTCTTTTCAGAATCCAGCCACATACCAGTATGGAGAATCTAAAGACTTGTGGCTTCAGTTCTTCAGAAAAATCCCTTCCCTGCTGTCAGAGTGCTCAATGGTTTTTGGCCAGAGGGCTGCGGACCTCCATATTGGTGGGTCCGCTCCCCATCGAGGGGACATGCCACTGAGAAAAGCAAACGTATGGATGCCTGCCGACAACTGGTCTACAGGAGGCTGAAGCCATAGTGGAAAACTGTGGGGGCCACAGAAAATAAAAGGTTGAAACCAGCAGCTGTTGAATAATCTCTGTGAGGCTTTTTTTTTGACCCCTGGAATAAGAATATTTTAGTTATTTTTCCCGAGATGTATTAGTCAGCAGTTTGAATTTCCAATGTTATATTTGCTAATGTGTATTATTTCCCTAGCACCCTACACACTATTTCTCTGCACTCACTGCTGCCTCTAGTGCGTCCAAACTTGGGATCATCTGGGAGTTTCATCAGCTGTGTCTTGGGAATTCAATTAGCTTACTGATTAGGGCTTTTCCAGGCACTAATAACGACACAAGGTAAAGACTCAAAACCGGAAACACGGAGATGATTGGACTGCACACCTGCAGAATGCTAGCCAAATTCCAGCTAATTCGTTGCTGCAAGTATAAATAAATGAAGCTCCATCTCTAGGCTCTCATTTCATGATAAATGCAAATAAATCTCCCTACGGTCTCCTGCCTGAAAGATCCGCCTGTTTCTTTGCCCCAGCCCAGGACGTGCATTTTTACCCTAGTTTTCCTACAGCCACAACATGTCTAAAGAACTAACCTGTCCAAAACACTTAAATAAATAAAAGTTAGTTTTCGACTAGTTTAGGACCACCGCGCTGCCTGTTTCCTGCCCATGGAGGCATCGTTCATTTGGTGCACATAAGGAATCCACCGTCCCCGAGCATCTCGGTGATACCCAGAATAAAAATTCTGGATGTTTGATGGATGAAAAAGATGAAGCCATGTGAAGTTAAAGGGCATGCTTAGGGCTGGGAAGGCAGTCAGTGACAAAGGCAAGAAAGGAAAGCGAAGCTTTCCCTGTGACTCTCCCCTGCACCCTGCGCAGTCTGTACTCTGTCTGACGGACGCTCAGGATCCCTGCAGTGTATTCCAGCTCTGCCTGATGCGGGGCTCCAACGTAGTCTGCACGTCGGACTCCCTGCCTTGTGCTGTTTGGTACTGGAACCTAGGAAAGATACATAGCATCATAAATAACCCAAACACAGTCATTTCAGAGTACGTGTTAATGGTGGCACAAGGCTGGAAACCTCATTTTCTTTCAGTTCTTTCCTTTCAAATATATCTTCATTTTTTCAAAAGCTATTTTTCTCTCACTTACTAACCTTGAGTACCTTCAAGTAATTAAGATAGTCCTATCTTTTCTAGACTGTATCAGAGAACATATAAAAAGGTGTATAAGTTCTCACAGCACTCTGTTTTTTGTCTAATAGTCTACTAGATTCCTGCCCTCCCTGGTTTTATTTGCCTCTCTAGACACTAGCATTATAAAACTATTGCCTCACCGGAGATTTCAGAAGATCCTCACATCATCCAAATCCTGTCCAAATACTGGCTGTGGAAATAGCCGGTACATCGCTGCAGGACTTTCTCTGTGAACATAAACCTTTTGTTAGCTGTTGCCAAAGACTATCTATTTAGTGGGTAGAGGCTCTGCCATTTGGTGATGAAACACATATGCGTGGGGTGATTTTTCCTCGCTGTTTTTTGCTAAAATAATATAATAAGCATGTTCAACTTCTTTCTGTGAGCTTTTTTGACCTGGAGGTTATCGCGCCTGTTTCGGTGCCGAAGCAGCTGTGTTCCTCGTGCTTCCTTGTGCCTGCGGCGGCCCGTCGACGTCCGAGGTTAGGAGCGGTGCAGAAGAGCCAGGGGAAGGGTGTGGGTGAACGGCCCCCGGCCGTGCCGCGGCCAAGACCGGGGACCGTCCAAAATAGCTGGCCTGGCAGCGTGAGGGAGGTGGTGCACACCGAACGGCTTCATGCTCAAAGTGGCTCCGGCAGGTTCAGGTGTGCTGCTGACCTCTGTGGGAAAGGAGATCCTCCGGGGGGGGTGGGAGTGAGGGTTCTGCTGTCCTAAAACTGATGGGCATTTTGGCAGCGAGCATCGCTCTGCAGCCTCCTCGGGATGTCGGGGAATGCCGCGCACAATGCCACGCTGAGAAAGAAGTAGGCTCCTACTTTCAGTAGATGTGTTTATTTATTACAACATATATTGCAGAGTGCTTTCTTTTTCTCTGTCGTCCTGGAGCAGTCTTCCCTCATGTCATCCACCCCCCTTCGCTCCCCCCACAAGCCATTTATCAGGTGTTCTTTGTTAATTACCTTCCATGGGTTCCATGCGTTGGAAAAGCTGCTTATTTAAAAAGCATGAATGATCCCATTTTGTGGGGCTAACTTGGATGTGGTTACAAAGCCCGTGACTCTGAAGGAGTACTGCTGGTGGGGTTCAACCAGAAGCGTGTCTCAAGGTGTAATTAACAGAGGCAGGTGTGCTGACACCGGATCCTGAAACCAACTGCTTTACTCTCTCGACGACCCTCAAGCTCAAAAGCACATCAAAGGTCAGCAACCTGCTTGGTCTTCTTCTCAATTATGTCTCAAATCAGCCTGCCCCAAACCCAACGTTGAATGTAAAAAATGCTTCGAAAACAATAACAGAAATCAGTATTCAAATATCTGAAAAAGGAGGAAATATTCACTATCTCACTTCACCGAGCATTTAAACTTCCAAGATTACACATCTTCAGGACTGTTTTGGGGGCAGGGGAAACCTCTGAGCTATTCTTATCCTGAAAGAGCATTTTAAATAATTCCTTCTTACACTCTTGTTAATTTTTAAATACATTGTTATGTGGATGTCCATCATCTCCTCCTTTTAACAGCTTTTATTTTTGTATCAGGCAAGTAGTATGCTTACAATGCTTGCTTGCTTGCTGTTCTGCGTATGGAAATGAAATCACCGCTGTACATCGAAATTACTGTAAAGAACACAGATCACACGGTGTTTACTAGACTGCAGCTGAGTAGAGAATTTTGCCTGCTAAATGTTCCAGCTGACAGCTGGAAAGCAGTCCACATGGGCACCTTCCAAACCCCAATTAATAATTACCGCTGGCTATGCTAAGTAGTGCACTGCAGCATCGGTCCCTTTCAAAGAGCTGGGAAGTTCACGACTCACATAATACGTTGAGCTTGGTAAAGTGAAGCTGGGGTCTTTTTCCCTAATCAAAATTCTCTACTTAGAGGGATCTTTGCCCAGATTACGAGTATGTGATTTAACCCACAGTCACTGGGGTCTTCAATGCAAATGAATAGTGTGTGAGGTTTAGCAGCCTGCTGCTCAGCAGTTATAAATTGTTTAGTATTTGCTGTTAATTGGGAGCGGAACGTGACTGAAAGTACACTGGTCATGTTTTAACGGCAATCTGGGTTAATGAAAATGTAAAATACAGTGTCAGAGGATTACCAGTGTCGGTAAGGTGCTGCAGCAGTAACCATTTGTGCGGGCTCACAAACGATCCTACCAACAGCTCAACCACAAGCAGTGCCCGATTATTTCTTAAATGAGAAACAAACCCCTGTAAAATTAGGATTCTGAGTTTTCAGCTGGGGGATGACGTTTCGAGCGCTGGCATTCAAACATCCAAGTAAGTACCTGCGGGCTCGGGCTTTAGGCTGTGATCTAGAAGCAAACAGGGAAGCAGAGCCCCCCCCAACCCCCCGAAGCCAGGGCACCCTTCCCTTCCCGCCACCCCCGGCGGCCCCCCGCGGCGCGGCCCGGGAGACGCAGGCCCACGGGTGGGGGTGTGCCGCCGCGGGGGACAGGCCGAGGGTGCTCGCACCGGCTGGGGAGACCTGGGGGCCTGATCCGGACGCTACCCGCTGTAAAAAGCTGCGGTGCCGGTGGCAGGGGATACGCCAGGACCCCGGGGCGCCGTGGGAACCCCCATGTGCTGGGTGTGGGGCTCGGGGCGCCATGGGACCCCCGAGAGGGAAAACCGGGACACACACCCCACCACGGAGCTGCCGCCGCCGCCGCCACTGCCCCACGGCACGGACCGGCTCGGATGGCGGCAGCGGCCGCCGCACAAAGCCCCCGGCTCCGCGGGGAGGGCGGCCCGGACCCGGGCTCCGCCGCCCGCCCCTCCCCGGCGGCCGGGCCCC
>JAVKLA010000057.1:6954238-7005807 GCA_034782735.1 Sagittarius serpentarius
TGCGCTGAGGGTCGCCCCCTCCTTTAGATACAGGCAGTTACATAAATACGTAGAGGACTTCTGACTTTCGGCCGGTCTATACATTAGGGGGAGGGTGTTGTTAATTCAGTGTTGCGGAAAAGTGGATTCTGACTTATTTTTGCATTAATTATACTAGGGTTTATGTGGCTGTGGATAAGGCACGTTATATCCGTGTGGCACTCTAGGTACGTGTAGCGAAGGATGCATGTGAAGAAGAAGGATCACGCTCTGCCCTCGCAACAGTATAGATCTGTGAATAACTGCAGTGAGAACGTTGCGTTAGGCTGCGCTGACGTTGTAGAGTAACTGAGTAAGGAATTTGGGCCAAACTTTTGGTTCAAAGACATAAGCATCTGAATTCAGAGCAACAATACTTTGGAGAAATAATCCAGTTTAACAGCGTAACTCTTAAAAGCACATGAGGCTGGTTTGTGCCTTTTAAAAAGCAGAATTTTTAACAGTGGCTTATAGATTTGAAAGGATGGTCAGGTAGTTTCAAAGCCAGTATTTTCTACGCAGCTTAAGAAGCTACATTACCGCATTTGATACTTATTTTATTAAAACCTTTTGCTCCTGAGCCATTGACCGTGCCACTCGGTAATACTGCTTTCGGCATTATTTCTTTTTTAAATCAGAGCTTGTCCTAGCTGTGGAGTCCTAAAGAGCACAAAACTCAATTGTGGCTTGGTGGATCCCATGTTACCAATGTATTGCTAATGAAATGCTAGCCCTGGTAAGCTTAATGGAAGTTCTGCCAGCAAGTTACGTTTGCCCTCATATTTTCCCCTGCCCCCTGCGTGGAAGTCGTAGGCCACTCTTTTGTGATTGTAAGGATGATGTGGATTAATTTTCAGAGTTAAAAATAGCTGTTTACAGCCGCTTGATTTAGGTCCAGGACAATCATGAGGTTCAGATCCACAAATGTTAACTCCTCGCGCCTGAGCTTTCCACGGCAGAAATTTGCAGGCTTAAACCAAACAAACTGCTTTTCTCTCTGGTTAAGTTTCAGGTGAATCATTTCGCTGAATCTACAGTGCACGGGCTTGCATAAATCTCTTTTGGCTGGCGAAAGAAAGCCGCTCCTCTCTCAGACAACCTTTTCCAAGGGAACTGTAAATTCTAACAGCCTCTTGAACCATTTGGAAATGTTTGTATTTAAAAGGGCTTAGAAATTAGAGTCCTATAACAAAAAAGCAAGTGTGGGGAAGCATTAAACATAGCTGGAGTTAGATGGATGGCTTAATTTTTTTTCCACAGTTTTTACTTGGGATGAGCAAAATGGAGACCGGTACCGAGAAACAGTTGGGCTTTGCTGGTAACTGCTTTCAGTGCAAAGCTTACCTCCTGATTCTTGCTTTACATGACTATAGAGGCACTTTATTAGTACCTGCCTTTTCCAAACCGACAGATACAAAGAGCAGTTAAGCCCTACCATATTTCAGGGTATGGTCTACTAAGCTGTAGAGCCCTAAGTTAGAAGATTTTGTTTGTTTTACTGGGGCAGTGAAGCTTAAGTGAGAACAATATCCATATCTGTTTTCTTTTCCCTTTAGTAACTTGAGCCCTGGCCACTTGCAGTTACGTTTGATGGAAAGGTAGAAGTTTCAAAGATGTGAGGGTCCTGTACATGAAAGCGGGTGCCATAGTAAAAGAGAATCTCATAGCTCCTCCACTGAGGAGGAGGAGGCTGCGTATCCTCAGGCTGTGTTAGACCCGTGGGGGATCAGCAGAACAAAACCCCCAGGAGACTAGATTTCATAAGTAGATGGGGCAGCGGACCACCCATGCCGTAATTTGCTTTAAACAGGGTGGAAGGGTGCAATGCCTGAGCTGCCCTTGTGCGTGTTACTACAGTATGGTGTTTGCACTGGACCTACGTGAGGACATCTGGTTTATGGCCCCATTCTCATACGTGCATGTATTTTTTTCTTCTGGGATGCTTCTCTCTCCTTACCAGGGCATTTTATCCATTATGTAAGAGTAAGTTAGCACAGCTGGAGGGTATATTTTGTGTGGATTTAATTCCAGAATTAATGGACTAGAGAAGATCTCTCACACAAAAGCGCTTTTCTTCCGTATCTACTTTTCTTTCTTTGAGTACTGTTTTTCAGTCAGACTCTGAGCAGATGTTTGTAAGAGAGAGACTATATTTACTACTGTTATTTAATTTGCGTCCTAGGGCAGTTACCAAATGCACACTGGGCTTGCAAGCAGCACGTACAAAAAATGATGGAGGCTGCGTTTAACTCTTCATTACCTGACCGGTGTCATTCTGGTTTCTGTCTTCCTGAGGGATATGCTTTTCAAGTAAATGTTTAACTTGCCACTTTACCTGGATCTCTACTTGAGAGCTCTGTGGGATTGGAGACAGGAAGGAAATGGATAATGTTTTAGAAATACTTTACAGAAACAGAATTACAATTTTTTAACTAATAACTAAGTTATGGATTTTTAAAAGATTATTTAGCTCAGCATTTTCTGTTGGTTCTGGGTTTTTGGTTTTGGTTTGTTTGGTTTTTTTTGCCTAATTGGAGACCTCTGTAGCTATCCCTACAAAAAGGCTTGTGATGTAGCCATGATGACAGGTCGGAGTTGGCTGGATTTGGTACTTGCTGATATCTTTGGTTCTGAAGTTATGTATTAATGATAAGCTTGAGATGCCATCAGTAGTCAAGAATACTGTCAAATGCCTTATGGTAGAATAGTGCAAGATGGTTTAGCCTGTAAGTGAATCATTACTTTCATTTTTATTAAGGGATGTTGAAAGCTTCATTCACCTTCCTGTTTGATTAGATTAGTTTTGTGCATTTTGACAGCAAAACTGCTTGTTCTGGGAGGTGTTGGGAACGATTTCATCACGAGCACTGGACTGAGAGTGGTGTTTCAGTCTTCCCAAGCAGCTAGCTTTGCTGTTGCGGTTTACACGGTACTTCACATTGCACACTCATAGTATATAAGAACCCACTTAGGATTCTTTTAAATACTTGTGAATTTTCCCTTTTATAAATAGGGTTAAATAAAACTTTAAAACGAACTCGTTTCAAGCAGCTTTTTGTCATTACTTTTTGAGATATAGTGCTTCTTTAACTTCTTGCTTGAAGTAGATCAATAAAAGATTATGCTTTGTTCCTGTTTTACCTGTGTTTTTAATTTATTTATATTTCCCCCTACTAATCTTCCAGCCTCCATTTTCAGCTCAGGGCACTTTCCAAGCTGGATGTGGTCTGAGTTTGTTTGCAAGTCGCAGAAGATCAACATTTTGAAAAGAAGTTAATTTCTCCTTCAGCTTATATAAACCTCTGTCATTCTCAGCTTTAAATATAAGGTAATACACTAGCAGAAAGAAGCATCTTCTGTATATGAATCTGAACCTTACTATTCCTTTAATAAAAATAAATGTGGTAGGCATGATAAATACACTTCCTTGAGCTATATGCTGGCAATTGAAGTAAACTCCCATCTTAGGATTTTATTTTTTTCTTTCAAAGAAAATTCTTGCAGGTCAATAGCTTTGAACTGATCTATAGAGCAGCTCTTGGTTCTGAATGGAGATCTGACTAGTTACATGAGAAGAGCTCTCTTCTTTATTTTCCCCTTGCCTGGATTTTAATTTTTTTAATGCATGCAGAAAAATGGCTATTGATAACCTTTTTTTTTTTTTTTTTTTAATTGATGTAACTTTTCTGGAAGTTAAAAAAGCAAAAGGTCTTTTGCTGCCCTTTCATACTCTCCGGTCCAAACAATGCTGTAATCATCGCAAATACATCAGCTGTTGGTAGCCCCGTGCTTCTCCCAGGGTCCCTGTAGAGTCTGTTTCAGAGAAGGGCAGTGAGGGGACCACAGAGGTTGAGATTTCCCGCAACTCAGATTGGGAAGCCATCGAGTTTCACCTCTTCATTACGTTGTGGCAGAAGAGGGTCAAAAAGATGGCAAAGACATGGATTTTTAGTGGAGAATGCAAATGGGTATCCCCGTAAACTTTTTTTACCTTTTGTGAGGGCTGAAAGGCAAATGGAGTAGTGTATTAAAAGATCTGTCCCAATAAAGTTTTCAAAACAGCTTACCTTTTTGTCTTAAAATATGTCCAAGATACCAAAACAAGCTACTGATAGACAAAGGCTCAATCTGAGCTCTAATTTAAGGAAAAAAAAAAAAAAAAGGCGCTTTTATTCTACATGCAACAGATTGAGGAGAGGAAGACGCCACAATAATGATGTTAATAAATGATATTGGTCGTGGTCATTGCCTGTATTCATGGTTTTGTTTTCTGAAGGAAGAGCTCTGAAGTCTTGCACAAGGAGAGGGGGAAATCCAAATACTTCACTGAAAGCTTGGCCTCTCGTCAGAATGTTACCTAGCCTTGCCCATAACTGGAATTCAGATCGGCAGGTTTTTTTTCCCCCTTCTGTTTTTTCTTTTTTCCCTCCTTATTTTACGGTTAACATTTTGTAAGGAGAATGCACGCTTATCAGCTCTTTCCCAAGAGGGTGCCTTTTCTGTTAGAGCGTTTGGCTGGGAGGCGTGAGCTGGAAGGAGGGAGCCGGGCACCCCGATTCCTGACCCTGAGCCTCCTGAACTGTGCGGGCGGCTCTGGCTCCCTCTGCTTGCCTCTCGGGTGGGGGGGTTCCTGCTCCTAAAGCACCGTGACGCCAGGATGGTTAAGGCGAAACGCAGGTGCTTGTGTTGAAATGCTAACCTTGTGTTAAATACTAGTATTAAAGGTGAAGATGTACCTGTGCATGGAGAGGGGGGGGCTGGGTTGTGGCTGCTTAGAGACTGACCACCAGCCTGTGCAACGGTAATGTGGTGAACAGCTACGATGGCTTTTTATTTTTGTGTTGTGGAGGCCAAATGGCGCAGAAAAGGGCAGGAAAATCACATAATGGTTTGGGTTGGAAGGGACCTTAAAGACCATCTAGTTCCAGCCCCCCTGCCGTGGGCAGGGACACCTTCCACCAGACCGGGCTGCTCCAAGCCCCGTCCAGCCTGGCCTGGGACACTGCCAGGGAGGGGGCACCCACAGCCTCTCTGGGCAGCCTGTGCCGGTGCCTCCCCACCCTCAAAGGAAAAAACATCTTCCGTATAAAATAGTTGAGCGTGTCTGTGGTGGCAGAGTTTAAGTAACGCTAGGTCGGTCTCTTCAGCGTTATTTACAGCACCCCGCAAAAATGAGAGAGACTTTTTTTTTATGTTGCCCCAAGTAGCGCCCCGTGTCTGAGTAATTTACAGGGCTGCAGCAGCAGCTTGTGTGTCCCACCTTCTCGTCCCTTTCCAGGTGCAAAACGGTTTCAGGTATTTTCACTTGTAACCTGAGAATGGAAGCAGTTGGCTCTGCGGCCTTCGGGGCTATAAAAATAGGCTGGGCTTGACCTGGACTGATGGCAGAGGACTGAGATAAGCAGCTGCAAGAGCCTTGCTGTGGCAGAAATAACCAGCGCCCCAGGGCTGCGGCTCTGTTTCCACTATCCTGGGAGAGCGGGTGCGCAGTTTGGCTCACTTCTCTTTCCCCAGTGTGGTCTTTCCCTCCCCGCGCCGTGGTCCCATGCTGGAGCGAGATCTCGGCATCACACCGGGGATACGGGAGTCTCGGGGACCACGGGACACTGACCGCTGCAGTGAAATGCCCAAACTCCCCTCATTTCTCACGTCCAGCCTCCCCGGAGCACTGGGACTGAGGAATAACGATTAAACGGTTTGTTTTAATTTGTTTCTACGTGCCAGATGATTAAAACCCAAAACCCAGCCGAAACCAATTTACCTAGTGGCAGTGTTTGATCTGGCAAAGCGCATGCTGGAAGGAATGTAAGGGTTTGAATGTTGATATTTCGCCGGGTGAGTAAATGCTTGGAGCATTAGGTCTTTACACTGAAATCTAATGTTGTCTGTGCTTATCTTCAAATGTGGTGAGCCCTTATCGTTAGAAAGGAAACACAGCCTTCCTACAGCCCATGGAGTCCTCCTTCATCTTTTTTCTTATGTTCTTGCCTAAATGAGTTCTGCAACTTTTTTTTTTTGGTGGGGGAAGCCTAATGAGAAATACTCCCTCATGGGTGCTGCATTGTATCAAAACCTGTTTATATAATTTTGCACAATTCAGCGAAGACAGTGTGGCTGGTGTGAAGCCAAGACATTGAGCTGCTGTCGTTAGTAGCCTTGCGTAACCGACGATGTTCTTATCCAACAAAAATGTGGATTTTAGGGAGGCCTGAGTGCAAGTAATAACCTGTTAAACACCCGAGTTTTGAACTTTTAGAGAAATTACGTCAGGTTGGTATGAAAGACCTAGAGACGTCCCCAAACGTTTATTCTGGGGGCCACCACTGGCCAGCAGTAGCTTCATACCCATTGTCCTGGGCTGTATCTTTTTCCCTCTGCTTCTGTTTCCTTTTAGTTTTTGACTGTCCTGTAGTATAAATGGTTTCACTGTTGCCTGTGATATGGAAGAGGTCTCCTGCATCCTAACTGAAGGCATGCTAACGCATCAACCTGTGAGCCAGAGACCCTTTATAAAATTTATATGTACCTGAGAGCCAGAGACCCTTTTGTTTTATAAACAGATCCCATTTCGTAAGAGACCCTTCCATGGAGGAAGGTGTTAGGACACATTATTAGAAAGGTGCTTGCTCAGAAGCTAGGTATCTTTCAAAGCATGTTTCAAAATCAGTGTTCTCTGTAACGTTTCTTGTTTGTTTGTTTGTTCAGGGAATTTTGGCTTGTTTGTTTTTCGATGCTTCAGTGAGAAGCGTAACACAAGCATTATGATTCGAAAGTTACCCCAGTGAGTATGAGGCAACTCACACTGGAAAAACGTTGCCTCTAGTTTCAGCAATTTTCATGCTACTACACGTTCAACTAAATTATCATATTAAGCCTGGATGTATTTATTAGTGTTGAATCCTTTTCATGCTCCTGCAAATGTGCTCGTAGTAATTCCCTTTTTCCCCCCCCTCCTCTGGCTCTGTCACTCTCTTCTTTATTTTTCAGCACTTAAGCATCAGCTTCATGTGCAGCTGAACCACTGCAGGAGTACAGGTGCTAAACCGCCGTCATGGGCTCCTGCCAAGCAAGGTTACTGCTCGGTGTTTGGCAGGAGAAAAACTAAAAAGGTGAACGGGGGGGGCTGTTGCACAGCCTGCAGCGATGGTGGGTAGCCTCGCCGGGGGGTAGGACGAGACCCAAGCATGGGGACGGGACGCACGCTTGATGCTCGCTCGGCTTTAGCAGTACGTGCTTTTATTTTCCCCCACTGGCCTTACGTCCCTTCTGGAGCAACCCCACCGCAAACCCTCCTGGCAGAGGTGGGGCAGGATGGGACAACCCCCCCCCCCCCATCAACCACAGCGTTGGCCTAGAGTGATGTCGGTGTGGAGTTGCTGTGCCCTTGGGAAGGCTTCGCCGGGGGGCCAGGTCTACCTGGGCTCTATTCCGGCAGGTATCCTGATGTCCGCGCTCTTTTTCTTTTTTTCTTCCTTTTCATTCTGAGTTCTGGCTCCTCCTTGTCATCCTTAGTTAATATTTTAGCTGTGGGTAGTTTAGACAAGGGAGATGGTTGGGGTTTTTTTTGCACAGTTGAAGGAGGAAACTTTCTTTTTCATAGTTGGTAAGCAAAATGGAAATTGTAAGCAGAAGTAAACAGTGAGAAGAGGAAATGTTTTTTATGGTCAGTTATTCAGGAACAGAAAAAGGAATTAATTTTGCACTGGCTAAGAAGTAAAACCAAAATTTTGCAGCCACTTCTGTGCTTTCATGCATTTTTTCATGATTTCTGAAAAAAAAAAAAGTCACAAATCAGATGTTCATTAAGCGTTCTCTTGGGATTTTGGTAGCATTTACTGCTAGTTGACTTTTTTCCATGACTTTAATGAAATGAAAAAGAAACCTTTCCCCCAGACCCATCACCAGGAGAAAACAGGTACAGCATTTCATGTCTTCTTTTTCTTTCTTGTAATGTCTCAAGTCTTTTGAAATTTGAAAGTTAAACCCTTTTTTTTTCTCTGCATCATTTGATGCTGTCTTACTGGCTTTAATCCAGATGTTCTGAAGACTGCACACGGAAGTTGGTGCTCTGTTTTCTGTGAGCACAGATATTTTGCTACCTTTTATACTTGGGTGAATTTTGATGTCTTTTGCTTGCACTTACAGGAGAGCATTTAGCATTTTCTGGTATTACACTTATTATTGGTCTCCAAATTCAGGTCTCCATTTTAAATAAGTGGGTGTAATACCTGGACACACATTCAGCTGAGAAGCAAACTGGTGCTGAATAATATCCCACCATACAGTTTTAAAACATAATGTGTCCAACTTCTGCTTGGCTTTGAAAGCATCATCAACGGTGTGTGTGAAGGCAAGGAGGAAGTACTTGATGTAATTTTCTTTGCTCTCGGAAGGTTTTTGGTGCTGTTCCATGGGAGCTTCTTACAGCTCCTAGACCAGAAAGTGGTTACGCTGCTGCTTTGTTGTGCTGAACTCAAATTAATTAGCAGTGGTTTGTTGTCCAAGTGAGAAGGCATTTCAGATGAGGACTTTGTAGGTCTCATTTTATTGTTTCCATTAATCACTTAGGTGATGGACTGGAGAATGCAATTATAAAACCTGCACGTGGTGCCAAGGGCTGGCAAAACTTTTGGAGGCTGAGAATAGTTCCTTTTGTGTTGGGTTAATGGTGAAGGAACAAAAGTACGACAGGTTGGAAAAATTAAATGTGCAAAGGGAAAATGTAGTATTGCAGAAAACTTCCTAGATACTCTAGTGACATAAGCAAAGCCATTCCTTGCTCTCTGCCGTCCTTGTCCATAGGAGGTTGTGTCTCTGCAGGACATACAGTATAGGGGAGTTGAATATAAAGCTGCCCCTGAATTGGTATTTGTAGGCACCATAAAGCAAATCTTGAGTTACCCTAACATGCCAGCTTGCAAATCATGGCATTTGGATAACTTTTTCACGCATAGCTTGGTTCTGCCTGCTGGGGCGGGGGGGTGAGTAGTGAGAAAGGCCAGCAACTCCACCTGGCCTCCAGACTGGAACGTCTTTTTTGGGGGCAGCAGTTGCTCCAGCTCTCCAAAATGAGTTTGCCCATATTTATGTCAAGTGCCGATTTACAGTGGGATACTGCTGCAAGCTTTCTTGCTTATGGTAGTGTGTATGCAAGATAGACACAGGAGGTGATTTTCCACTCTTCTTATGGCTGAGACTTCACTAGTAGTGAGCATCATGTCCAGTTTGGAGTGTCACGCTTAAAAGACAAGCTGGAGAGGTTGCAGTTTAAGCTCAAGAACAGTGGGCTGTTTGAAAAACATGACCCGTAAGGAAGAAATGAGGTGATCTGGGTTTCTTTAGAAAAAGAAAAATCATTAAAGGGTGGGCAACCATGATGGTACTTTTTCAGTATGTCAAGCATTAAGAACAGAAATGCCTGTGGCCGGTTACTCTGCGCGTTCCGGGGAGCAGGATTAATTTCTAGCAAGAAAGTTTAAAATTGTGGTGGTTGGCTTGTTTGTTTGGGGTGGTTTTTTTCTGTAAGAATACTTAATGAAAATAGTGGAAGAGGCTAGCTGGGGAAGTTGTTGCATCTTGGTTGTGGGAGGTTTTGAAGAACTGGTTAGACATACACCACTTATGGCACGGGTGTATTTATCCAGTTTCAGAGCGGGGCTGGAACGGTAACTTCTTAAGGTGCCCTCAGGTCTTTCCACTCCAGTTCTGTGGTTATATACGTATAGATGAGGCAAAACCGGAAACGCAAAGAACTTGATATGCTTTTGATCTTCTAATCCGATTTGCCTTTCGCATTTTGAGCATCTGTAAATCACAGCATAGACTAGGGGAAGAATTGTTATCGTTACGTTCCGTATTTTAATTTCATGGCCTTAGACGTGAAAAGACTTGCAGGCTACAGAAGCGAAAGTTGGCGCTAATTCTCTTTTCCCCCCTTTTTCTTTGCAGGTCGCTTGGTTGGTGCCCTGGATGCCGTGTTAGACTCTAACGCACGCGTCGCGCCATTTCGAATTTTACTCCAAGTTCCAGGCTCACAGGTTTACTCTGCCATTGCATGTGGTGAGTTATTGAACGGATCAGAAGTTTACTGGGCCGTAGCTATTGGTGAGTCACAGACGGAAAACCCCAAACCGATTCTGAGCATGGTCAGTGTCTGCATGTCCAAGAAGCTCAAGGTAACCCCAGCTAGTAGTGTGTGCGTGGAAAGCTATTGCCTATAGCTTGTTTAACAACCAAATTAACCTCTGGTTAAAATCCCAGATAAGAATTATGAAAAAGTGTTAACTAGGAACATTAAGTTTCTATGGAAAGCTTGTTTAGCTGAGGGTGTTTTGCGTTAATTTTCTGTCTCTTGCAAAGTAGTGTGGTTCTGTTCATATGCATATTTTTTCCTGCGGTAGTAATAGTTCCTTACAGCAAGAAGCTACTTAGTCTAGGCTTTTACCAGTCTAGTCTTTCGCTTGCTTACTGTGAAGTGTCTTACCACACTTGATTATAATGAAATATAACTGGAATATTTGGAAGATGCTACATGATTTAGGAGGTAAAGTTGTTAGGGGGGAATGCCTAATTGTCTGGTCTGTTGTGCACTGATCGCTTTTGCAGTGTTTCTGCAGCCTCTGAAGGTCGAGCTCACCTTCAGGAAAGTGATATTGATGTGAATTGCAGCAGCCTTGCCATGGCATGGTAAAGGCCGTCTGAGTGCGCTTGTTCCGTTCATCCTGCTCTTGCCTGGCCAGTCTGCAGGGCTGTTCTCATCCCTTCTGCTCCAGCCTATAAAATCCTAGCATCGAAATTTACAGCAGGTTTTCCTCTGGGAATGGTTCGAAGCTGCACCAGGGCAGGTTTAGACTGGACATTAGGAAGCATTTCTTTACTGAGAAGGTGGTCAAACACTGGAACAGGCTTCCTAGAGAGGTGGTCGGTGCCCCAAGCCTGCCAGTGTTTAAGAGGCATTTGGACAATGCCCTTAATAACTTGTTTTAACTTTTGGTCAGCCCTGAAGTGGTCAGGCAGTGGGACTAGATGATTGTTGTAAGTCCCTTCCAACTGAAAATACTCTGTTCTTATTCTTTTCTATTCTATTCTATTCTTTCCTTTCTTATATGGATCAAGCCACGAAATAGTTAGCTAATGTAAGTGTTGGCATATTGTTGACGGTGTTTGACATAGTAGTCCTTTAAATGGAAAGGGCAATCTATATATTTGCCCCCTTCCTCTGTACAAGCTCATTTGGCGTTTCTTCCTCGGTTCAGCAGAGATCCCTCTGCATGTTCCCTGTTAATACTGGGAATTTTTCCCTGTGCCAGATGTGTGTGAAGAAGCTTGCGTAAAGTCTGTTCGTGCTATTTTTGTTGTGGCTAGGTTTTCATCATTTTGCAATTGCTCTACACTTTATATCCCTACTCGCCTCCTTTTTATATTTAAATAATGCCATCTCATGGAGAAATTTAAGAGCTTCATGCTGTTACAGTCCTTTGACGAAGCCAGGTAGCTTTCACTGGAAAAGTAAGCTCAGTGTTGCTGTCATGGGCTTCTTGATCGTTTGAATATATGTAATATTCCTTTCTGGGACTGATCCTTGCCTATAGCTAACCTATCCACACTCTTACTGCCCACAGGTTTGGGTTTGGTTTTTTTTTATATTAAAGGAACTACAAATCAAAAGCTTGCCTGATTGGAATGGTTAAGGATTTTGCTGAGATAAACTTATTTGATTAATGTTTTCTAAAATTCTCTTTGGCTCTTCTGAATGGATGCTCAGCCCTGAGAAAATGAGATTTATAATAACAGAGCAGAAAGCAGAGGGCTCTGTTTTGTATGCTGTGTGGGTAGGACACACGCGGTTGCCAGAGCCGCACAGCAATGAAGAACCATGTTGTTTCTGAATAATATAGCTGCTGTGAAACCCTGATGTGAGTGTCCCCGGGAGAGCCGGTGCTGGCAATAGGAGTCAGAGGAACAGCATCACCCGACCCTTTTTTTAGGAAGCTGGAGGACTTTCCCTGTGCAGAAGCGGCCGTCGCTGCTGGCCCTGCTCTGCCCTGTCTGAGTGAGGTGCTTCACGCAAACACAGCGCTGAGAGCTTTGTTACTGATTTGGAGGGAGCGGTGAGTCAAATTAAGGTTCCTGCTGTATAGCAAGGGCAAGGAGCAGCTCCAGGAGCTCCTTCCAGTCTCCTGCTGTAACTTCATTAGGGATAGCCATCATGTCATTAGGCAGTTAATTAAAATGATGTTTTTTAATTGTATGTTGGCAGCCCTCCATGCCAGGAGCTGTAGGCTTAAATGATAATATATTCGTAAGGGTCAGATCTGTGTTACAGACTTTTGCAAATCTCTGAGGGCCGCTAGGAAGTCTGATCCCTGCCCGGCACGGCTGTTCTGGCAGAGATGTTTTAATCCAGATGGTTAATCATGTTGTACCGGTACGGGAAGAAGAAAAAGGCTAACCTCAGCCCTAGCGTAGAGCTGCTCCCAATTTTCCTTTCAGAAGGCTCGTGGCAAAACCCAAGTCCCAGTCAAGTGAAGTAGGTTTTGGGAAAGGGAGAGCAAACGGACGGGTGAGAAGTGGGTTTAAAGAAGAGATTATGAGGAGTGAGGCTGTGGTTAGGCTAAATACACATTTGGCACAGGCACATGAAGAAGGTGGGTAAAAGGTAGAATAAAATGCTGTGCAGAGCGTCGGCACAGGAAGAGGAATGAGGAGGAGATTGGCAATGCTTGGGACAAATCACAGGATGACTTTAAGCCATGAAATGGAAATTAGGAATAAAGAAGGGACCCAAAAAGCTGGGGAGTTGGCCTGACCCAATGAAAGGGGCGAGGAGGTCTCTCAGTATTTGAGCAGAATCCCTGGAGATACCTAACGGCAGGCAGGAAAGAAAGATTGCAGTAGCCCCCGTGGGAGACAGCCCCTGCCCGAGCCCGGGCTCAGAGCAGGCCGAGCAGTGTGGGTGCTGCAGTGAAAGGCGTCTTGCTCACGGCTTAATTTCACGAGAGGCAGCCCACCAGCTCTCCCGTACGTCGGTGTCTTTGCGGTTGCTCAGAAATAAAAATTCAACTCAGTATTTGCTTTGCGCAGCCATTTCAATATAAAATGACTGTATTTCTGGTGTTCTTAACCATGGATATAATTTGTTTTCTTTATCTAAAAGGCATTTAAGTGTCTCATTTTCTTTCCTTTTTTTTTTTTTTTTTAATAATTTGACCTTGATTAATGATATTTATGAAGTTCTATCACAAGACCTTCCTGTCAAGGAAGTTAGAGCTTGGAAAGTTTCCCTGCCAGTTGGCATTCTGTATGGAAAACAGAGCAGAGGAAAGTGGAAAATCCTTAGCTAAATTTATCATTTTTTTTGTTGTGAGGCAACATGATGCATCTCTAATGTACCCACAAATCAAATCTTGAGACAATGGGTCTTCTATTTGAGATTCATTTTATTATTATATTAATCTGTGATTCGTATGTCTCTTGCGTCCAACTACTTCTCTCCTTTCTTTCACTAGCAAGGCATTAGGAAAAGCAACTTTTGCTGCCTTTACTTTTTTACCTATAATGTTTAATCACTGACCAGTAAGATCTGGAGGGATCAGATTGTGCCCTTATTGCCCTGCACGTTGCCCGTCTTGCTGTGACTTTTCTGTCATTGTGTGACGCAGCAACAGTTCAGTTTCAAGCAGAAAGAGCCAAAGCAAATAGGTGGTGACTGAAATATTATTTCTGGAGTTAGTGTGAACACATTACATTTAAAACAGCAGCAGCAAACCCCTCAAATAAATCCTTAGAGGAGGAAGCCTTAAAGATTTGAAAATCTGTATTTGTCAAAGATTTTCTGTTCACTGTATTTCTTCCCCAACCTGCAAAAATGTTCTCTTGTAGACCTTTTAGGTGTAGCTGGACCAAACTCTTTTATTTTTAGGTACTTTAATTATTATAGAGAGCTTTTCAAATAGGATGCAGATTATGGCCATGGATATTCCTCTTAAAGGGTGTGCATGTGTGTGGGGGTGTGTGTGTGTATGCACGTGCATACCGAGGGAGGGAGAAAGGAAGATCAGGGACTTTTGGGAACAGGACGTAAATCAGAGGTTTCCAGTGGCCGCTTAAGGAACGTCATGTCAAAATAAGCTGCAGTCTAGCAGCTCAGGATGAAGTTTTGTGGTTGTTTCTGCTTTGACTTTTAATGTAGCGTTTGCTGGCTGAGAGTGTCTGAGAAGATAAAACTAAAAGCACTAAAACTAATTCTCTAAAACAATGAGGTTTTTGTTTTTCTCTAACTATACTGCTACGAACAAGACCTTTTCAACCTGTTTGCTACCAAGAATTTTGAGGTTGAAAGTTCATTTTCTTATAATGAATTTATGAAATAGTGCATTTTATTACTTTTTTTCCTTCCTTTCAATTTTATTTTGTAGGATGAATTTCAGTGCACTACTTTCTGCTTTTCTAGGTGCCACTGCAGAGGAGATAAACCAGCACTGGGAATGGCTGGAACAAAACTTGCTCCATACTTTGTCTGTGTTTGACAATAAAGAAGATATTGTTAGTTTTGTCAAAGGGAAAGTGAAGGTGAGGAAACTGTCTTACTTTCACCCTTCCCTGCCCGATTATGTGTGTTTTATTAGAAATAACTGTCATGAAGTTGTCATTCATATTTGGTTTTGTCCATCTAAACATTATTTACTGGTTTTCTGTGTGGCATTTGCAGCTGATGTGGCCGGCATCTGTGCATCTTTACTCACATCTTCTTGGAAACATCTCAAAACCAAAGTATCTAATTTAATCTTTATTCCACGTGTCCCTTTCCAGCTTCACCATTTTCTTCCCTGTGATGTGCAGCTGAGCTTTCTTCAGCGTCTGCTTTCATTTCCTCCACCTCGCCAAAACATTATGTTAAATACCTTCCCAGCCTGTATCTCAGCTTTTCCTCCTTACTGCATTCCTCCTCCTGTCTCCCGTGGTCTTCCTAGCTTTAACCCATCACTTTCTCCTGTCCCCCTTGACGGGGCTCAGAGGTGTCAGCAGGTGATAGCCACAGTGCCTGAATCGGCTGGCAGCACACCCGTGCGGACGGTGACGCAGTCCCCGGGGACAAGGCCCTTGTGCAATGGCACCTGCATCGTAAGGATCTGGCCTGAAAACTGCCAGTGGTTTTGCAGGACGTGGGAGTCACGGCCGGGCGCTGCAGCGAAGCTGCTGGCTGGCCGCAGGGTTGCAGGAACGAGCATCCTTTTGGAAGGCTCAAGAGTTCTAAAAGTAAAGAAATCTGGTGACTGAAGACCACATTTAAAATAGCAACAGCATGTGTGGTAAAACTTAAAAAGCCTGGTGCCCTGAGCTCTGCTTTAGTAAAAACACGCTCCAAGAGGAGCTTGGTGTTGGCTGGCGGGGTGCAGGTCTGCTGGTGACTCCTATACCTCAGGTCCTGCTGCAAGCTTTTCCTTGCAGAGAGTTATAGTGAGGTGCTCTTCTGCCTATAACCCTTTTTTGGTCTTGAAAGTTTGTAAGAACACAATGTTTTTGGTGAATTTCAACCCTGCTGCTGTGATCTCGGTGGGCTCTGAAGCTGGGGAAGAAGGGGACGGAGAGGCAAAAGATCACCCTGTAAATCTTAGTTTTTATCCTGCTTTCTTAAAAAACCAACTTTGTCTAAGTGCACTGATAGGCTTGAATAAAATTAATCTCTCTTGATAACACTGTGACAGCCTGTTAGCTAGCACAGCACATATTTAAAATTCGTCAGGTTTCGTTAGTTAATGTTAAGTCCAGCTTTTGGGCCCTCGCCGCTGTAGATTTTTGGCCTATTGGGACTGCTTGGTGATTGCAAATTATACCAGGGGCTGTAACATACAGATTATTTGTCTGAACAGTGCAATACATACTTAATTCCTTTGCTGTAATACCGGTATTAAAATTCTCAACACTTAATTATACTTAACATAGATGTTCTTGAAACCTTGTTTTCAATGGTTCCAAGCATGTTACAACTGACGGACGCATCTCACTGCGTTGCCTCTTTGTGGGAAAATAGTACTGGTCGGTATACCCAATTGCTACTCTACCTTTGCTCTGTATACACCAAATAACAGCAACCATACGCAGTAGTGAACTGTAAATATATGGTTTTGCCAGACTCATTGAAGAAATGACAATGAAAAAAAGCCCCCAGAAGTTTTGATTTGGAAGCATTCCAAATGTACGAGAGACGCAAATACCACAGAAATGTCTCCATTTGTGAAAACTGCGAATCAATTTGAATTTCTTTCTAAGAAGGGGTTGCATTACTGAAATTTGAATGGGTAGCTTGCAGCAACTTGCTCGAGTGTGAATGCCGTAACTTTATCCTGATACGTTATCATGTTACGGACTCAGGCACTGATTGCAGAGGAAACAAGCAGCAAGCTCGCCGAGCAGGAGGAAGACCCCGAGAAGTTCCGAGAAGCCCTGGTGAAATTTGAATCCAGGTTTAATTTTCCTGAAGCAGAGAAGTTGATCACCTATTATTCCTGTTGCTGTTGGAAAGGAAAAGTTCCTCGGCAAGGCTGGCTTTATTTGAGCATCAATCATCTCTGTTTTTATTCCTTCTTCCTGGGCAAAGAATGTAAGTGTAAATGCTTAAGAAATCTAATGCTGGGGAGGGATATAACTATATTTAAAAGCAAGAATACCTAGAATTTTTACAAAAAGCCTAGTTCACCTCTCAAATTTAGTTTCTGAGTTTTTTCTCGTTCAGCTGAAAGGTCCCGTTTAATTTGGTTTTCGCTTTAGCCTTTATGTCTGTATTTTAGTATTAATCCAGTAATAAAAAGGAGACTGTAAGAGCATGCAGACACAGCTGCTATCTGGTTCTTTTTCTTGCCATGGTGAAGCAGCCTTAAAATGTAACAGACCTTCTACACATTCTGAAACAGAGCCTTTCAGTGCCGAAAATGGTGAGTAAGGGCGGGTCCCTCCCACGGGCAGGGAAGCAGGGAAGGGCCGGCGGGACCAGGGATGCCAGAGTCCAGCTGCCTGCCGGAAGGTAGCCCAGGAAATGTAACCGGGCTGCGGGCTGGAGAGCCGGGTGAAAAATCAGCGTTTTTAAGGGGAAACAACAGCAATTTAGGGATTTCTTTGTGTTGCTGCGTAACAGTGCAGGAAGGTCACAAGAAGCGTGTCCCGGGGTTTTTAGACCTTCAGATGGTTCAGCGAGCTGTAAGACTTTGGTCGTGGTGTTCCTCTGCAGAGGAGGGGATGTGTGATTATGAAAAGCCTGGCAGAATAGATATTAGAAGGTAAAAATGAATGTCATAGACATTAGATGGTAAAAATTAATGTAGCCATTTAAACTCTAGAGCGCTTTTCTGTTTAGTAAGATTGTGCATGAACTGATAACGTTTTAAGTCCTTTTTATCCTGCTGGAACTTCAGCAAAGAGAGTAATATAAACTTACACAGCTATAAATACAGCAAGAATTGTCAGTTACAACGATTAGGAAAACTTTACCATTTACTGTGTGGATTTCATGTTGGGATGGCTAGTCAAATAAAACTGTAGATTTAAAAATGAAGTACATTAGTGTAAAGATAAGAAAGATAGTAATTGGAAATTTCTAAGACTTAAAACATACAAAGACATGCTTAGGGTTTGAGCTCCTTTTTTCCCTTGTATTATTTCAGGCCAATTATTTTGTCATATCTGTAAAAGGTGGCAGAGTTAGATTTAAAATGCTGCTAAGTTTGTTGTTTGTTTCAAAAACAAAACCCAAGTTTTGCCGAGAAGACTAGAATGGAGTCTCTTGATACATACTAGATGTCGGAGTTCTTGTTTAATCTCCTTGTTTTCTGTTTAGTATTAAATAATATCCTTTGTCAGTCATTTCTTCTTGCTATCATTGCAGGCTTTCTGTCATTAAATCTGAGATAACCAGTCTGCCAAAGCACACAAAGCAAAAATGGTACTTATTAACGATAGATAATGGGGGAAGGAGGAGGGAGAGAAAAAACCCCTTTATATTGTTGCAAAAATTTTGTTTGTTAAATGATACTGGAAGTAAAACATCACGCTGTGTTATTTAAGGAGAAATCACTTCTCATCTCTTCTTAATAATAATTCATTATGAGAATACAAAAAACCCACAAACCACTACACGTTTGCAACTTTTCATTTTGACCATGGAAAATACACTGTTCATTCACTCTTGCAGTCCATTGCATGGCCTTTGTGTTCCCTTGCATTTGCATGGAAATGTGAAATAAAAACCTGAATTTTCTTTCGGCTAAACAAACTTCCCTAGCTCAGTGGGAAGCATTTCAACATACACTTCCTCAGTTCTGATAAAGCAGATTGCTTCTGTTTCAAAGCTAGTATTTTCTCACATTTATGAAATACTCGTATTACACTGAATAATCAAGATTTACTAAAGTTCTGGTTCTTACTACGTGAGAAGTGGCTGCTGGGTATATGTAGAACAAGTGATTCATTGTCTTTTTTTTGAGGTAGCAATCACAAATTAAATGTAGTTAAATCTAGTCTTGAAAATATTGCTAAGAAATCACATTTACTGCATTCTTCAATACAGCGCAGGGAAGAAAAAACAATATATGAGTTGCAATAAAAAATGTGTTTTAACTCTATAAAAATTCCCCCAAACTGTAGACTGAAATCTCTTTATAGGCAAAGCGTTAAGTCTTCTGCTTCTGGCAAGTCTGTCCCCTTCCCTGTGTTTTATTTCATGTTGAAATGACCTGGAATGCAATATTGGAACCTGTTTTCTCATAAAATTAACTTACAGCTTATGCGAGCAAAAACTCCACGGAACATTTTTTCCAGGACAAGTCCCCTTTTATCTAAGCCTCGAAATATTTGCAGAATTTCAGAGGCTTAGAACGTCAGATTTCTTGAAAGGGCGTGCCAAGCTTTCTTCACATTTTTAATTAAACTTGTGTTTTTCTAAAACTTTGAAGACGACGTACCTTCCATCAGTAGTTTGGGCCCCTTACAGTCTGCTGTGCTGTTTCTGTAACCAGCGCTGCAGAGCCCACGTGATTCCGACCTGCGTGAACAATAGTGCTTTTGCTACGGCGCTGTTTCATCTTTCTTCCCTTGGCTGTGCCCGTACAGATGATTTTATGACCATTTGCAACAGTTTGTGCGTGTTGACGCAGCTGTGCTTTATTTAAGTAAGAAAAAATGTAATCTGCAAGTAATCTTGACAGCTGTGGTTCATGTAGTACAGAAAACTTGCTGAGGGTAGCTCCTTGGGTAATTAATGATCATGGATAAGTGTCGTATATATATGACAATGTTTGTTATTACTGCCTTTTTATTGCTTTATTGGCATCAGGAGACCGGCTAGGGATGTTAGGGGGTATAGTCTTGATGTTACTGGCACAGAGAATCCTGGGAAGCTTCCAACAGTTGTTAAGAAGAAATTTAATCTGTTTTAAAGTCCTTTCCAGCCTAATTTCTACCCAGAGATTTGTATGAGAGAGGCAAGGAACATCCTGCAGTGGTTATCTAAAATAAGCTGATTCTGTTTACCATTTGTATTTATGTTTCAGCAGTGTTTAAGTATAGAGAACAGTGTCCTATACTTTTTCTTTTCTATAAACAAGTCTAACTACGGTTAACGTTTAGGGCAAGATTTGCCTGTGCACTTTTTCAGTAAAAAGTAACCAAAACGGGAAGATCCTGTTGCCTGGGCAGCTTTTTTTGAACGCCCTGTTTATAGTAGTAATTAAACTTAAACTTAGTAATTAAACATAAAAACGTCCATGTGCAAAAACTTCCTTTTGTATGGGAGTGAGCTTTGTTTCAAAAGTTAAAGTACTGTGCCTGTAATCGAGTTGCCACCTGCCTACAGTTTTCTTTCTGGGAGATTACAAAGCCTTTCCCTATTACCTTCGTACTCTTGAAGTGAACTGTTTCTTCTGGTAGTAACGAAGCAGGCTGCAGAAACGACTTGTAGTTAGGAGCGGAGATTATGGCAGGTGTTCTGCAAAGGCAGAACTCCTCAGTCCAGCACTTCTTAGGAAAATAGGGAAAATTTTGAGGGAGAGATTCTGAAGACGACAGTCTTTCAGAGTGGGGGAGATTGAATGTAGAGTAATAACAGGCATTTCAGCTTTTGCTTGGTCTTCCTCTGTAAAAATGGGTCTCTCATCTTCAGTTGTTTGCATTTCATTCTGAATTTGCTCATTTCCCAAATCTGAAAAAGGTAAGCAGTTTCCAACCCACTTTTGCTTTTTTCTCTGATGGCAGTGAAACTTATCATTCCTTGGGTTGAGGTCCAGAAGCTGGAAAGAACCTCCAACGTCTTCATGACCGACACGGTCCGCGTCACCACTCCAAATAAAGAGCGCGACTTCTCCACATTCCTCAATATCGCCGAGGCTTTCAGGATCATGGAGCAACTGGCAGATGTGACGCTCCGAAGGCTGCTGGATAATGAGATCTTTGAACTGGATCCAGGCCTACAGGATCCTACTCAGATCACCAAGAGGTAAAAAGCTAAATTGCCGTATGAGCAGAGGTTTGATGGTGGGCTTCATGGTTTGCTGTGTTAGCTGGGTAAGGTTTACTTGATTGGGCGCAAAAGAGATTTTATAATGTATTACGGTGTATCCAATAGGTGAATTTTAACTTGTGTGGGGTTTTGTCTGTTTGTTTTAAAAGTACCATTCCTTGTAGAAGGATAGATTGCAGCAAGGGATGTTGTCCATCTTCCCTGAAGAGCAGCATTATTTTGTTTCTAATTTTGGCCATGTGTAGGCTTTCCTAGTGCCGTCAGTTCTGTAGAATTATTGTGTTTGATCGTATCTGAAACATGGAATTTCCAACTAGCGTGATTGCCATAGCTGACTTAGCAAGCAGTTACAGGACTTAAAAAACCCACAGGCAGTTGCAACAAATTAATATGCTATTGTCAGCTCTGCCCCATGCGTCCCCGAAATGCATCTCTGCATTCCTCTCCCACTACAGAAATGCATTGGGCTCTCAGGGGGAAGATTGATAACTATTTCTCTGCCAGTAGCACAACACACAGCTCTGTGTTTTATTTGCTGCTGTGGGAAAGGGGAAGGGAAACTGCCCAGAGGAATTTAGGTGGGCAGGATGGAATAGCCCAAACTGGAATTTGCCTGAGGTGTCAGGGTTAAGGTGCTGGTTTAAAATACTGCTTTTCTCACTGGGGTGTGAGTGGAACGCTCATACCCTCCTGAATCATACCCTTTCCTGCTCTTCCTTCCTCTCCCTCTGCCAGAGGTATGAAGGTGATGTTTCCTGGCTAAAACATAAAGAATTCGTGGTATCCTTGCCCAAAAAACAGAGACATGTCCAGTAGTCCTTTTATTGTTTCTGAGGGACATTTTTGCAGTGGTGTTGGGTATACATCTCGGCTAAACACTTCTGCCAAGTTTTGTAATGGAGTTTAAAACAATAAAATGCACTTTCTCTGCAATTTCATATGTACACACGATAAGGAAAATCACGGATACCAGGATTTCATCCATGATGTCGTCAGGGAATTCATTTGAGGTGATACAGTGGTGAGCAACCACAAACATCTTTGCAGATTTTTTTTCATAGCCATGGTTCCTTTAAACACAAGAGCTACCGTTGTTTTTACAATATATGGGTAACTGGATGTTGTTAACGTTGTAGGCTTTTGACCCAAGAAATGTACGATAGGTTCTTTAGCTAACGTAGGATATGGCTGTGAGTAGTAGGTTGTATCTAAGCCCCCTTCCATGCTGTACCATTCCACCCTCCTCCCACTTTTGGACTGCAAAGTTAGATGCACAAAGCAAGGAAGGTAAATCTGGAGGAGATGTAACAAAGAAATGGGGGGAGATATTTTCAGCATCTACTGTTTTTTAACTCATCATTGTCACTTCCTAAAATAGTCTTTGAATCAGGGGTACTAACTGAATGGAAAACTACAGAGAACCTAAAATTACAGTTGCAAAGAAAAGCATGTGCTTAGTAATGTGCTGTAACAAGGAGGCTCTCAGGGAATCAACCTTTAAGTACCTTGTGGCATTTTTGAAAAGGAGTATGTCTATTAGCAAACCAGCAACAGAAACCATCCCACACATTTACTCAAAAAGGTTTTTTCCTCTCCTTCCTTCCAGCTTTTAAAAAAAAAAAAAAAAAGTTGGGGGTGGCAGAGGAGAAGGAAGGATAAAAATATATTTACTGAGAGTTCCTGGGCAAGATGTTCTCTAACCTGTGCTCATGTGCTGTAACTTGAGATGGCAGAAAGGAAAACATGGAAAAATGGAAGATGGCAAAATCCCATTTCCTCTGCATGAATTAGGTAGTGGTTGCAGAAGGTGCTGTTTCGGGTGCCCTTTGTCACACTTCAGCAACCACTTTGATGTAAGGTGATGAAGCAAGACTGTAGTTTGAATAGTGGATAAACTGGTTTTTAATGCTAACATGTTTTGGGGGAGCTGAACTTTTTTGGTGTGTGAAGTTTTTGTTGCTGTTTTTTTTTCCTGAAGCCATAGTAGTACTACAAGAACAACTATTTTCCTCTTGACATTTTCCCCCTGAAAATTGTTAATTCTTGTGCATGATTTGGAAGCAAATAGTAATCTGTCAAAATAAAAGCAATAATCCACACATCATTAGAACTATTCCAATTATGTCAAATTAATGAAGCTGCTGTGGATTGCTTTTGTTTGTTAGGCTTTCTTTTGCAAGAGGCTCATCTCGATATCCTTATTTTTAAGAAAAATGCATTTTTAATGCTGTCGTGGTCTGTGTATTCTACATTCCGAAAAGCAGAAGCCTTTGCTGCCGTTCCTGAGGCTCTTGAGGTCATCGTGCTGAGCAGTGGAGGGAGGGGACTCGCAGAGGCTGTGGGATTAGGCCCACGGTCTGTGACACAAATTCTATCACGGCCAGAAAGATACAAGTTTCCGTGCTGCTTAGTGAGAGGATAAGGCTCAGAACAATGGATTACAAAGGGATTAATGGCAATTAAGTTAATTGCCATGAAAAGCAAAGTAAAGCTGAGGTGTTTGATAACTAAAAATGCCATTTCTTGCAGATACATTTATATGCCATACAACTTTACCGGAACATATGGTAACTTTTTTTCTTTTTTTTTTTTACAGGAAGGTCACTAAAATCTCTGGTGTAGGTTTCTTGTACTTCTTATTTCCATCTCTTTCAGGATGCAGGAATATCCATTGCATTCCTCAAATGTAGTGAGGAAATTGGCCAGAGCAGAACAGGTGATTTAAAAGCTTTAGAGCCGCTGTCAGTAAGGTTTCAAAAGTATGATACATTTCTCCAGGCTCTAAACGCCTCAGTTTCTTTTCTTCATGTCTAACTGTGAATTGCCAGTGAGGATGGCTTTGCTTCATACGAAGGCAAAGAAGGTTTTTAACACTGATGTAAGCTGAAGGGAAACTGAAGTATCTTGAATCGTAAATGTCACTTCAGTCTGCATTAATTCCTTCAGAGAGGGAACCCGAGAACGCTGTAAACCTTGAGCAACAAGGAGGATGCGACTAGAAAGAACCTCTTTTTATTGCATCTGCCTGGCAAAAGGCAGGGTTTGGATTATCTCTGTGTGTCACTCGTGACAGATGATTGCCCAACCTGTTTTTAAGGATTTCCAGTAATGGAAATACCAGGATCCATACCGGTACTTCACTGTCCTATCACTGAAAAGTCTTTTTGAAGCCGAACTTGAATCTTTTGTGCAGCTTTTTGAGTCTGCTACTTCTTGTCCTGCCCAGTACTATTGAAGAGATGAGCTGTTCTTTCTTTCTTTAGAGCAGCCATTTGTGTATTTGGAGGTTGGTATGCGTCTCCTTTCTCTTTTCTTCTTTAAACTGCACTGCCCTAGTTCAGCCAGGTTCTTCTTACCAGTCTTGAATTTAGCCCTTCTGGTTGCGCTTCTCTGGACATTTGTCACTTCTCCCATGCAGCTGCAGGCGTGGGGTGGTGGGGTACGGGATTGCCCCCGACGCCTCGCCGGTGCTGACCAAGGCAGGAGCAGCATGACGGTCTCTGCAGCCGCTCTGGGACTGCACTTCTGCAGCCCAGGGTGGTTCTCCTCTTCCTCCTGTGAGCGCAAGGCTGCTGGCTCGTGTTCAGCTTGGGATCCTGTGTAACCCCTAGGTCTTCTCTTTTTGCTGAATGGCTGCCGGCGGAGTTGATCTCCACGCTGCATTTGTGCAGCTTATGATGTACGGCTGAAAATACTGGTAATGCTTTTTTTCCACACCATCCCTTAACTTCACGAGTATCAGTCTGAATCTGATCCTGTTGTTCTGCTCGTTAGCCTCTACCTGCCTCACATCGTCTGCAAGTTTAATAACAACAATCTCTTGATCCATTGTGCAGAATGCTGATGAAGATGTTGAACAGAAGCTGGTCCAGGACAGACCCCCAAGGAGGTCCTCGTGATACAGCTTTCCAATTGACCAGGGAGCCTTTGAGGGCTGCTTTTTTGGGGTACTCTTTTTCAACTGGCTTGGAACAACAGTTTTTCACTTCGATCCAGTTTTATTAGTTCCATGTGAGGAAATATCAAGACTTTCATCAGTTCTGGCTAAAACATTCGTTGCATCTCCTCCATCTACAAGTCCAGTGTTCCTGTTACGTGAAGGAATGATGTTCAGTTTACATGTGTCCTGACAAGTCCATGTTGGCTCTTCTCAGATAGCTTCTTCTGGCTTGCTTACAAGAAGCCTTTCTTGCCACACAAATTTAGCAGTTCTCCCAATAAAAAAGACGTATATTATTGGATATGTTATTTCCAAAATCTGTAACTTGCAGGAGTCTGAATAACAAGAAGAATCTAGTAATTAGTCTCTAAAAGCAAGAGGTCAACCAGTCTCGTTAGATTTTAGGTAGGCAGCAAGTGACTCAGCAGAGCTAAAATCTTGCCAAGTTGACTCCTGTTAGATTTAAAGCAGAGAAAAACATTTGACAGCAAGGACGTAATTTTAAGTGTCCTGATACTTTTAGGCACTTTGTTAGTCTTCTGTGTTATTTCCTTTAATTTAAAACTCTTGGAAGGTAACAGGGGGGTCACACATAAGGAGTTATCGCAGTTCAGACTTGCCTTTCACTTTGAAGTGCTGGAGTTGGAGGCAGTCCAGGATCTCGTAACGTGCAAGTCGGGAACTGCGCTTGGAAAGAATTGCTGAGTTTTCTGAAAAGTAGGGAACAAGGTAATTGCATCTCCTTGCCTTTTATTCTTCTGATGCATGTGTTAACACTCGATAAACATTATTTTTACATAATGATAGCATTCTTTTTTTTCATTAGGTACAGCTCAGTACGCTGCATTTGCTTAAAAAACAAATCAACATGGAAATGGTTAAGTTAGAGGAGAAAATTTCAAAGAGATTGGGCTGCAGGTAGAAAGGTTGCATTTCTGTTTGGGGTTGGAGGTACCGTGAAACTCAAAACGGAAGCTGTGGGACCTGGTGATGTGGGCCAGTCGCTGCATCTGTGCTGGATCATGTTTAAACAATGTCCGTCTTGTTTTAGGAGCTAATTTCATTAGTGGGTGGGTTTTTTGGAGTTAGAGGGTTTGGGGTTTTTTTAACCAGCTCTAATTTTGTTTGGCTGTATTTATGAAGGGAAGCAATTGCTTTAAGCCCTAGAATTTGCCTGCCTAACAGGAAATATTTTCACAGTGTGGCACTTTCTAATAAAACCTCTTGTTTTAAGCCCACAGCGGTAGGTGCTGACAGCATTTCATCCCCATGCTACCGTTTCGGTTTTTTTCCCGGGATCCCTCCCGCCAGCGGGCCGGCCCCTGTTTTGGCACTCGTCTCTGGGGCAGCCCTGGCTGCGGTGCGGTCTCTGCGGTGGCCCTGGCTGACCCTGTGTCATGCGTCACGGGGGGGACAGGCAGTTCCAGGGATGCTGGGGTTGGCAGCCTTCCGCCGGTGTGGGGTGAGGGGGTTGGACGCAGTGCTTGATGAATTTACTTCGTTTCAGATGCAGGAAATGTCATTCTTCAGCTGAAAAACCTGTGGCTGCCTGTCTAAAAGGCCCCACACCTGGAGCCTGCAGCCCCAAGAGATAGCAAAATCCTGAAAACTCAGAAACTGCAGATGTTGGAGCATTAGAAACAGTCAGCTCTTAAATAACAGATGATCTCTGCCTCAACAGAGGTCCCACTCTTCGTATAATGCCTCTTCACATAAATGTATAGAAATTTTCACGACTGAGTACATGCAGGGAGGGTCTTACCTTCTCAGCACAATAGCAGGAGAGCGCAGCTCTACCCGGACCTGACTGCAGATGCTATCAGCAGCATTCATCTGTGCTGTGCAGAAATGGAAAATATTTTAGTGGTGAGTTAACTAGGAGGCATATCCTGATCCAGCTTTGTCACAATAGCAGATCACTGCGGGCACTTATCAGAGTTGCTCTTGCTGTGGAATTTTAACTTGGGAGCAACCTTTTTGTCTTCCTTCACAAAGAGGATTTCTCTTTGTTCTTTGTCAAAAACAGGAGACTATTTGTCTGTTTTCCTTGGATAATATTATTAAGGAAGATAATGCTTGAGAAGGAAACAGCAGCCGAATGCTGGTCGAGTGCATTCTGTCTTTTCTCTCGGTCACAGATACAGATCCTCCCTTCCCCGGTCCCCGTTTGTTCTTGATTGTCTTCCTCCGTGTTTCACATGGCTTTAGTTTTCTCTATGGATTAAACTGAAATAAAAAAACCCCAAACAATTGATTTACTTACTGAAGGAGAGGCTTCATCTGTCTCAACTTATTTTTAATCAGCAGGGCTGGGGTAGGGGGAAGGCATCTGCGGAAGAGGAGGGAGAAGGAAGGAGCAGAGAGGGGATTTAGAGCACCAAGGTACCACTCCCTGCTATGCTGCAGCCCACGCTTTAAATTCTTTCAATGGAACAAAGTCAAGATTTTTTTTTCTCCTTTTTTTTTTTTTTTTCCTAAGGTGAATCATGTTTGGAAAAATTTACTTGTAGTAAAGAGAATGATAGAATTTAAGCCCTAATGTTTCTGGAGCTCCTGTTGGTAAGCTAATAGCTGTGGCCTGTTTATAATGTAATTGCATAGCTCTCTAAATTACTGCAGACTTCTTCATTAAAAAAGGAGAAAAAAAAAAATCCCCAAAGCTAAGTCTGTATAACCATAGCTCAGTAATGAAAGCTTCATTTATTTAAACTTTTTCTCTCCACATAAATGTGGATGGGTGACTGGAAGGAAGCCAAGTCCAAACTGAATGTCACTGGTGCTCTTATTCCCAACTGAGTCTGTAAGTGACCTGAAATTGTTTTTGCGTTTTGCAACTGTTCTGGGAGCTCTCAGAGGCTGATACCTCTGCAAGTCAAGGATGCGATGATGTAAATGCCACCATCATTAACTCTTCTATTACTGACCACTTCAGAAGTACTCATTGAGCAAATGCATTACTTTTGGGTGCAGATGCAAATCCCTGGGGTGATGTTGTTAATACTACTGGCAGGGGAAACAAGGAACATAAAGCTAATCTCTGTTACTCAATGTATGTTTGTCAGGTGAAAGACTTAGTTGTCTCCTGGGCACTGAAATCTCTTAACTCTTTGAGGCTGGAAAGTCATACAGCAGCCATAGAAAATGCATGGGTAAATAATAATTAACCCCCCCCGCCAACAAACTAGCTGATTTAAATTGGTGTCCTTTCCTTTCCTAGTCAGTTCCTACAGTAGTTGCTTTTGACCTTATTGTTAAACAAGGAAATATTGATAATGATTCTTTTTTGTATTTCAGAGTCAGTCTTTTATCAATCTGTTCACATAGGCACAGAAGATTAGTGGGCACGGTGCTTTTATTCTGTTACCCTCGCTCTTGGTGTGGCTAACAAGAAAAGCGAACCTTGCGCTGGATGTCCTGGCTTTCGGGGTCTTGTGATTCGCTCTTACTGCTTTCTCTTAAGGGATCTTGAAGCCAGAGCGCAGAATGAATTCTTTCGGGCCTTCTTCAGATTGCCCAGGAAGGAGAAGCTGCATGAAGTTGTAGACTGTTCTCTCTGGACACCGTTTAGTCGCTGTCACACAGCGGGAAGGATGTATACTTCAGACAGTTATATCTGTTTTGCCAGCAAAGAAAATGGCTGCTGCAATGTTATCATCCCACTTAGAGAGGTAGAGTTGTTTGTTTGTTTCATTTCGGGTCCTTATCTGCCTTTTTCTCTTGTAAGCATCCACTGTCACTTGGCTTATCTGCAAGCTATTGTTTGATGAAAAAGAGTAGGGTGCTTGTGTGTATCATGCCTACACGATTGTTGTAAAGCTTGTTCTGGGACTCATAAGGGCATGAGTTCCTAAAAATATGGGTGATTCAACATGATCCTCAAAGTGAAGTATGGACAGGTGATACAACAGGACGGAGCACTGCAAAAGCAGAGTCTGCTCGGTCCAAGACTCGGCCAGGGCTCCCCTCCCAGCTCCACAAACGCATACATCAAGCTTGGTGTTGATGGAGACTTCAGCTTGGACCCATTCTAGCAATATAAAAGCATCCTTGCCTGGGATCAACACTTAGAAGTGTTGAAGCTCTCCCTCCATAGACAAACTAGCAAACCTGTGGATGCTTTGCAAAGCTGTAGGGCAGAGAGAAAAAAGTGCATGCTCTGGATGCAGTGACGAGCTGCCAAATTTCCGTGAAATCAAAGACTTGCTTGAATGGAGAGAGAGCGCATGGGAAGGTGGTGGGAGTAGAAGAGGAGAAGGAAGCTGTCAGCAAACACCTGCCTGATCTGCTGTGGATACAAGGCTGTTATGATCTCTTAATTAAAGCTTTCCTTTCATCCTCGACTAATAACAGAGTAACATCCAAATGATCTCTTAACTGTAGCAACTTACCGTCCGCTGTTACAGAAACAGAAAACAATAAGAGAACAGTGTTATGTACTTAACCAGAAATGACAAAACAACTGTTTCCCCCATCTGCAAAAGAGTGAAAGTAAATTTTCTCCTCCATTCCCCAGAATTTGATCAAGTTGGTCCTTTTCTAAATCTTGTTTTAATCATACTCCCCTTTCTTGTCTTTCCCCTCAGTCCACTCTCCAGAAGTGGGCCTCAAAGTCATTTAGAAAAAAAAGAACCTCAACAAAAACCAAGAAAAGGCAGCTGGGATACTTTTTGGTGCTTGCTTTTTGCTTCTAAAGAGACCATGAACTTCAGGTGATAGGATGTGTCTGATCAAGGAAAGCCAATATGAATAACCGTGTTTAAAGCATGTGTGCATATTGAATGCTATGTTTGTACATTTTGGTACATGTAGAATATTTGAAGATGTTTCTGTGGATATGGTGCCTAATGGGTTTTCTGTAATGTTTCTGGAAAAAGGTAATCAGTATAGAAAAGATGGAGGACACAAGCCTTCTCCCTAATCCCATCATTGTTAGCATAAGGAGCAAGACAGCCTTTCAGTTCATTGAGCTGAAGGACCGGGATACTTTGGTGGAGAACCTGCTCCAGAGGCTAAAAGAAGTGAACTCCAGCAACCCAGTGCACTGTAACGACTGGCAAAATAAGAACCAGGTACCGAACTTCTGGGGTTTTACTGGATTATGAATTCAATGTGTTTACCCAGTGGTCCGTTGTCCTGCCTTCCTCAGGGGGTTGATGTTGGGCAAGTGCTGTCTGATGCCTCCTTTAAAGACCTGCCTGATGGGATGGAGTGCACCCACAGCACGGTTGTGATTGACACGCTGCGGGGAGCGGAGAGTATGGCGGGGGGCAGGCCTGCCCTTCACGGAGACCTTAACGATCTGAAGGAACGGGCTGATAGAGACCTCATGAAGTTCAACAGAAGCAAATGCGAAGCCTGGCAGAGTAACCCCACGTAACTGGAGGGGCTGGGGCCTGGCTGGCGAGCAGCCGTGTGGTAAAGGCGGGAAGGTCGTGGTGGACAACAGGCTGAGCTTACACCTCAGCAGCGTGCTCCTACAGTGAAGGGGGCCAGCAGCGTATGGGGTTGTGCTAGCAGGATTGTAACCAGCAAGTCAAAGGATGTTACTATTCCCTTTTATTCAGCACTTCTGAGGCTGACCGGTACTCTGTCCGCTTTTGACTCTAACCCCCGCTCCACAAGAAGGGCGTTGACAAATTGGAGTAAGTCTAGTGGAGGGCTACAAGATGGTCAGGGGCTGGAGCACATGGTCTGTGAGGAGGGGCTGGGGGAGCAGGGCTTGTTCAGCCTGTCTGCTGCTAGCTAATGGGGAGTTACAGAGAAGATGGAGCCAGACTCTTCCTGGAGGTGCCAGCTGAAAGACGAGCGGCAACAGTCCCAAGATGCAGCAAGGGAGAATCTGAAGAGAGAGAAAGATTGCTCCTCAAGGGTGGGCGGACCTGGACCAGGCTGCCCAGAGGGGCTGTGCACTCCCCTTCCTTGGAGCTACTGAACGCGACTGGACACAGCCCCCAGCAACCTGCTCTGAGGGGCTCTGCTTTGAGCAGGGGCTTGAAAAAGTTGGTCCCCTCCAACCTAAATTGTTCTCTGATTCTCTTTTTCAAATCCTAACCGAAGTAGAAGATTGTTTGGTAGTTTGGTGTCAAGGACACTTAGAATTTACTAACAACTTCTGTTTTAAAGTAACAACCCTTTTCCTGACATACAAGTGAATGATAATTTGTATGAAGTCTTGAGTATGGCCTTTCTTCCTGAAAGGTGTGAAAGACTGTGATGCAAACGGCAAAGGTCTGTGTCTTGAAGACAGCTGAGGACGTAGTTCTTAGCCTCTTCTCGGTCGTTCCTGCTTTGATTCTGTATTGCAGAACAGTCCTGCCTTTGGATCCCCGTGCGTGCTCAGGGATGGTGAGCCTGCGCGTCTGGGAACAGAGGCTTCACAAGGCAAGGAGAGAAGCGAATGTGGAAAGGAGAGCAATTATTTGCTCAATGCAGAAGCACTAAGGTCCGATTTCCATCAGTCAGGAATGGCGGGCCTTGATTTTGGAAAGGTGTGTAACGTTTGGGGGAAGTTGTATGGAAGTTTTGTTTTGGTTTTTTTTAAAAGCTGGGGTGACATTCAAACAGATACTTGTTTTTAGTAAAATAAACTCTGTATTGGCTAGAGAAGTTAGGTATGGGATAACGGCTTTTCTGTTTGCTTGGAGTTTTTTCTTCTCCCTCCCCACCCCCTTTCTTTCTGGCGAGTATTTATAATTTTTCTCCCTGTGTGGTGAATTGCATGTGCAAAGTGGGAAAAGTTGAAGTCCCTAGAGCAGACTTCCCATTTCCATTGGTAATGGAAATACTGTGCGGAATTTCTAATACGTAAAATGTTTCTGTTTACCAGTTCTCACTTGCACGCGATTTGTTCTTTTAAAATATATCTTCTTGTACCCAGTCTAGGGAGCAAATCAAAGAGAGCCTGTGGGATGACCATTTTGTAGAATATGGCAGAACCGTGTGCATGTTTCGCACAGAGAAGATCAGAAAACTTGTTGCTATGGGAATCCCTGAATCCTTACGAGGCAAACTCTGGCTGCTCTTCTCAGGTGGGCACACTTAGAAATGTTGGCTGTAGGCATCATCTGGTTCTGAACATGGCAAAACATTTAGGCAAGAAATCTCCCAAAGGCAATTAAATGTCGTTTACACGGAGCTTGTGATACTGCTTACAGAAGAGAGATGATCTGAACTGAGCTAATAAGTGCAAGGAAGTACCTAGGCAGATCTGTAAAAATTTTATCTCGGGATGACATGATGTGCAGAAGAACTGAAATAACATCTTCTTCATCTGTGCAATTTAAAATTAATGTCATGTTTTCATAAAATAATGTTCATCTCCAAGCAACAATTAGATTGTAGCACAAATATTGATTTAACCCTGGACAAATCAGATTATTGCAAAATAATGACATCTTAAAGTCAGCAGTCCCGCTCCTGCCTTTTGTTGAATGTTGGCAGGGGTAATAGAAACTGGAGATGGGAAAAACAACTCGTTTCATTCTCAGATCTGGCAGAGCCAGAATGTGCCTACAATATGATTTCAAGTTTAGTTCTTAATCCAGTGTATGACAGGTTCAAACATTTGTAAAACGTGGAGGTTTTCCTCCTTGAAGGGTGTGAACAGTGCTGAGTACATTTCTCCTAGTAATACTTTCTGCTGGGGAAGTTTTCTGCTCAATGACAATATTAAGGTGTTTTGAATGATGTTGCGTCATATAAGCTTTGCTAAAGTTTATTTTCTTTTCCAGACATGTATTCTGCTAGGACTTTATTTCCTTTAGGCTTGGAGACTTCACTAACTTCACAGACCTTGGGGAAAACCATCTTGCTTACATCCTTTTGAGCAGTAATTCCCACAACACTTACATTTAGCGTCGTCCTAATCCACTTGCATCTGCCTCTTTTTCTCTCTTCCCGCTGCCTTCAGACGCCGTGACGGATCTCGCCTCGCATCCCGGTTACTACGTACATTTGGTGGAGGCGTCCATGGGCAAGTGCTGTATGGCAACGGAGGAGATCGAGCGTGACCTCCACCGCTCGCTGCCCGAGCACCCGGCCTTCCAGAGCGAGACGGGGATAGCCGCCCTGAGAAGGGTGCTCACGGCGTACGCGCACAGGAACCCCAAAATAGGATACTGCCAGGTGAAACACTCCCAGCCGGTAACGCTGGATGCTTTTTTCCCCTCTTTCCACTCTCTCTGTTTTATCATTCTCTTGGGAGTATTTTTAATGGTAGTTTTGATAAATAATGTCCTTACAGTTATGAAAAATACATAATTTTAGATATTGAATGTCATTTACTGTGGAAAACAAGTGCATAGGCTTAACAGAAGGCTCTGGCTTAACAAAAGTATTCCCTCAGCATTTTGTAAACTGCATTTGGAGTTAAAGGAGGGAAAAAAAATGTTTCTGATGCTTCTGTTTGTTTGAGAGTGCATTTCTTGCACAATACTTGGAGATGGTGCAAAGTAAACTGGCCTGCACAGATGAGATTCACGTAGAGTGCTGGGGCAGAGGTTTAATGAAGTGAAGGTCTGCCCCTTTCTTCCAAAACTGATTACAAATTATTAAAGTACTTTGCCCAGCTGGCCAGCTAAAACATTAACTTTACCTTCTGAGCAGCTCCCTGAATTCTGATTATCAGAATGGTCCAGATACAGGAAGGGGGGAAAGCAGCCCCAAAACATCTTGCACGGTCAGTTACCTGCTTTGTATCTGGGCAAATCCACTACTGTGCTTTTCTCCATTGTTTCCTATAGCTCTTGTGAAAAGCAGTGTACATAAGCTTGAAAAACTTGTTATGCCTTTGGGTTGCACTTATGTATTTGGTGCCTATTACCTTTCTCTGGCTGTTTTTGTTTTTTTTTTTTTTTTAAGTTGTTTACGTCATGTTAGGCTACTTTTCTTTCTTTAAAAATAGCCACAATTTAGCTTTTGTCAGTAGGATTTGCTGTCACTAACAAATCCCTTTTTTTCTCTTTGCCCTTGTAAGTCTATGAATATTTTGACCTCCGTATTGCTGTTGTACGCCAAAGAGGAAGAAGCCTTTTGGCTGCTGGTTGCTGTGTGTGAGCGAATGCTGCCAGATTACTTCAACCACCGAGTGATAGGTGAGCTTGTGTCTCTCTTCTTGCTGACTGGGAAGGGGTGACCGAAGGGCACTGGGGTGAGTAAAATGCTCAAGGTCTTCCGAGGTCCAGCGTGCACGGGCGAGGTGGTCCATCGACTTGTGTGGTATGCAGGGACAGCAGTGGTGACTGCTCAGGATCCAGCTAGGGTTGGTTTTGGTTTGAAGGGTTTGAACTGCAAGAACTATAAATATATGCTCAACTTTACAGTTTGCGTTTTTTTTTTTTCCTGTTGGTCAGAAGGCGGTGGCGCTTTTGCCTGTTCGGTAAAAATAGAAGAGCCTGCGTGTCTTGGTTAGGAGTGTTCAGTATTAGAGACTCGAGCTGTTTAAGGTGAACCTAGGAAAGATCTGCTAGGGTAGCTAATTCTGATCTGACCTGTCTGCATTGCCTCGCTCCTGGAGTAATACAGGCTTGCATCTAAACTGGCACTTTGTAATGAGGGCTGATACAAAGCCCTCTGAATGTGAGACGCTGCGTTAAGAAATAAGCCCAGTCCCTCTGCAGTGCGTCCCTTGTACTGCATGTGCTATGTCTCCTGTTCTTTGCAATGCAACTGTTTTTGAGACTGCTGTACACGTCTGCCTAATGCACAGAACGAGAGGGGCTGAGCAGCTTGACGCAGTAATCGCAGGTATGCGTACAAGAAAGAGTATTTGTTCTTTGCAGTCACTTTACTCCCTCCTCTTAGAGAAATATTTGATAGTTTTTCCCTCTTTAATGCTAACCTTACTCTTTAGCTACAGTGTCTGCCGTTACATGTTTGCCGTAGCAAAGGGGGGGATCAAGGTCACTTGTGAGGAGGTGGGGGTAGGAGAAAATCCCTGTCGGTAGTGGTTCGGGGAGCTAGAAATGGTGTGGGCATTCTTGTGCTGTCTGGGGAGCGGGAGGAGACATCTGAGACGATTTGCAATCTTTTGCTTGGAGGATGGGCTTCTCATACCTGCCTCCTGACACTCTGCTGCTGCACAGTTACTGTCTTGTCACTGAACTGGCAGGTAAGGTAAGTTAAAGCGGTGTTATTCCAAAATCAGCTGGATGCTTAGGATGTTTTGTGGCGCTTTGAAAGCCATTGGTATTTCCAGATAGTGGATTGGGCACTGTAACTGTCCCACTTGTCAGAATTTTGGTGCTTGTCTTCAAATGTGACTTTAAACTGCTATCCTGATGACTTACTTCCATGTTTGTCTGCCTCCTTCCTTGATTAAAAAAGAAACACAGCTTTATCTGTCCTTGTGCATTTCTAGATACCATCAGCCTGCTTTGAGTTACTGATAACTGGTGCTTGCTGGGTTATTGCCCCTAAGTAGCATTCTCCACACCCAAACAAACTTGAGTTGTCCCACTTGGCCGGCCATATCACTGCCCTGAGTTGTACTTAATTTTGGGTTTGTGTCTTGACTGTCACTCACCATGGCTGCAGCCTACATTGTTGGAGTGCTGATAGTCTTGGTTGTCCTGTCCCTCTGTGTTCCTGTTCTCTGTACCCAAAGGAAAGAGCACCGTAACTCTAGAGGAGGTACTGCCATGGCTCACCACAGTGTGAAGAACCAGGGGCTTCAGCTAAGAAGTTCCCCTGCTCCCCCTAGCCAAATGGCAGCAGTGTTGTTTTGCAGCGTGATTGCTTCACTGAGCAGTTACTTCTGCAGCTTTAATTTACCCTAGACCTTAGCGTGCCAAAATCGGTGCTACTGATCTTCTCCACCCTGCCCCTCCTCTGGTTCCTGTTGCTTGAGTTAGTGTTCTTGGCTTCGCATTTCAGTTGACCTTCTTTTTTGATTTGCAACCAGCTCTTGTCTAAACGTTGTATTGTTTCTTCCTGCATAACACTTCCAAGACCCAACTTTTCCTTTTTGTCTGCACTGCCAACACTGTTGCCCAAATTTTGATCTTTCTCTAACTTTCTTGATCGCTGATCTTGGTGCCCATCGCTGTGCTTTTCCTCTTCGGTGTCAGCCAGTAATCTCTACAGTCATAACGGCTACTGAATTAATGACCTTGTTGTAACAGGCCTTCTTAGCTCCATCTTCTCTTGGGCCTTTTCTTTATGACATTCAACATTATGTATTTATTTATTGATAATTCTTGCTTTCAAAACTTAGGCAATTCAGTCTTACTCAACCTTTTTACTTTTATCACAAGAGCCTGCAGGCAGGGCTGGTACCCAATATCTCTTCCTTCAGGAATAACCTTTGTCCTTCTCCCTTCTGCAAAGCATAGAGGAAATTATAAGCAGATAGCTGCAAGATAGAAAAAAGTTGTACTTGGGTCAAGAGTGGTGGCAAGGGTCATGCATATCCTATTCTCATGTTACCATGACTTTTCCATCCTCTGCATAAACCAGCAGGCCATCTTACCCCACCTGCCTGTTAGACTGTCATCGTCTTGATCTTACAATTCTTGAAACACTGAAAACCTCATTTCATTTCTCTGATTTGGCCTTTTCACTCTTGGAGATGTCATTTAGTTTGCATCTTGGGTCATCATTTTTTAAATGGATACCCTGGTATTTTCGTACCTCGTCATGGTTTCGGGCTGTAATACATTAGAGATTCAGTTGCTCAGATTTCAGGGTTTCTGGGAGCCTAATGAAAAGGTGGGCATAAAAGCCACTTTGAATACACCTGCTTGACTTTCGTCTATGGTGTGAACACTTAATTTTATTAAGATCTGTGAAAGATCTGGGCAGCATTGCACATTCCTTTTAAACCTCTGCTTTTTGCCAGTGCTGCCACTGTGTCTGCCTATCTGTCTCTGGCTTCCTTCAAATACCCCTAAAACCAGCTCTGTTTTTTGGGTCTGTGTTAACTATGGCTATTAAATTGTTTGTATCAAGCTTGTTAAAAAAAAAAAACAAACGCTGCCCTCTGTTGAGTAACCCCAGTCTGTTTTCTCCTCTGTTTTCTGTACCCTTCTTATTTATGACCATCTGATGTGAGAAGGCTTTCTCTTCAAAGCAAAGCACCATGCTTGATGTGTTCCTCAAAAGCTCTTTGCATGTCCCTGGGCACTTATTTTTGATTTGTGGTGCTGTAATGTTTGTTCAGCCACCAGCAGAAGCTCTTTGTGGCTTGATGTGAAAAGTTCTAAGACCGAGAAATGTCATAGTTGGGTTGTTTTTTTTTTTTATGACTTAGATGCGAAGCCAGAAGATGCTGGCTCTCTGCCACAAATTGTCCAGGTTATATTCTGCTTTTGGGCAAAAGAAATTTTGAGTGCTAAGGGTATATATGTCTCAGGAATTTCATAGCAATTAAAGTTGTCTCCTAATATTAGCAGAATATGGACTATGAGAAAGAAATGAAATAACTTCAAAGGAAAGACAAAATAATTGAAAAGCTAACTGCATTTTGTATTCAGGAACATTTTTAACTTCTAGTGTCTTTGGTTAAAGCCCTGATGTGGCAGATCTGGTTTGTAGACATAGGCCACTTCAGCTATATGAAACTATACTAATTCTCCAATAGCTGCTGACAAAGCAGGACTGAGCTAGTAGCTGAAACAGAGCCCAAATCTGCTCCTTTTGGAAAGACTGGTTGGGACAGTTAGGAAAGCTTACATCTGGGCATTGCAGAAATCTTTTGTTCTTTGTATCTACATTATATTTGCATGTAAGTATACATTTCTATCTGTGCATGTATTTGTGTACACGTTTTTCTTTCTGCTTAGTGTGTGTAGCCATATCTGGATTTCCATCTTACTTTTTCTCACTTAGAATGAAAGCTCGACTGCCTGCTTGCTTGAGTACATACACTGGAGGGGAATGGGTACTGTCTTATTTTCATTGCATAGATCCCAAGTCGAACAGTAAAATGCTTTAAGATTGCTTTTGCTAGCACTTAATTATTATGTGCTCTTTTAGCCAAAACCAACAGCTGCTGCTATTACTATTTCATTGCACCCTAAAGGCACTTGGGAGAATCAACATAGTCTTTTTGCAGAAAGTTGTACAGTAAGGATTACGGACGTGAGAGGTGGGGCTGATACTACAGCAGGAGCATAATGGGATTTTTCATTGTAGATGTCTGCGCATCTTGTCAGTTGGAATATTAAGGAAGTCCTGCAGTTGATAGTTGACAGCAGTCATTAGCTTTAAAGAACATTTTTTCCTGTGTCAGTCCTGGCTAATACTGTTTCTTTATGACGTGCAGGTGCTCAGGTAGACCAGTCAGTGTTTGAAGAGCTTATAAAAGAGCAACTTCCAGAGCTGGCTGAACATATGAAGGATCTGACAACCTTAGCTTCCATCTCTCTTTCGTGGTTCCTTACCCTTTTCCTTAGCATCATGCCGCTGGAAAGTGCCGTGAATGTTGTGGACTGCTTCTTCTATGATGGGATCAAAGCCATTTTCCAGCTGGGCTTGGCCATACTGGAAGCCAACGCCGTGGATCTGTGTAACAGCAAGGATGATGGGCAGGCCCTGATGATTCTGAGCAGGTATGGCCACGCTGGAGTGCTCCTTCCATCGCGGACCGTTCTGCCGTAAAAACAAAGGCATTCGGGTGCCATTGCGATATCCATGGCGCTCTGTAGGCACCAGCGGGACCTTCCGTGTTGCCTTGCTGCTGCTTTCGCAGTGTCTGCCTTAAACAATGGGCTTTGTACATCGGACGAGTAGATGTCCTGTGAAATTTCCTGGCAGTGCCGAGACATGCATCAAGTGCGTCAATGTGCAATATTTACTGCTGCTCTTCGTGCCTTCCCTAGAGTGACGGGCTTCCTGCTCCAGACTTCAAGGAGACAGAAGTTTTCTTCCTTGGGCAGCATTTAGTCATTTGGCTGGCTTGCCATTCCTCAGATGAGTAATCATGAAGGCATTTTTGAAAAGCCTAGCAGCCCGAAAACCAGTTTATTTCTAAGTCTGAGCCATAAGACTTGTTTGCTTACTTATGTTGAGAAGAGCACAGTGCAGAGTAATCTGTGTTGCTTATGTTTCTTCCCTTCAGGTTTTTAGAGCATGTCAAAAACGAGGAAAGCCCTCTGCCACCTATTGGTAATCACCACGCGTTCTTCAGCGACGACCAGGAAGCCTCTCCAGTGACGGAAATAGCTAACCTGATTCATGACTCCTATGAGGTATAATATTGCTCTGGGTCTACTGGTCAGTTAAGTTAGAATTTTAAAAAAGAAAAAGGTTAAATGATGTTTTGAAAGTTAATACGCGTCTTTACGGATTCCGTGACTAAGTGCTCAAATGCACAAGGCTAGGTGTAGTATAAACACCTACACTGACAGATCAGTTAGAGACTGGGTATGCTTTTTCTTCAAGGACTCACAATACTTTAAAAGTTGTATTTCCAGTAAATGAGAAATACAAGTATCATAAAATACTATAAAAATAATAAACTTCTGTTCCTCCCTTGTAGAAATTTGGAGACCACTCTGTGGCACAGATAGAGCACATGCGCTACAAACATCGAATCCGTGTCCTGCAGAGCCACGAAGACACAACCAAGCAAAATGTGGTGAGTAGGGTATTGTTTCGACTGTGGCAGCTTAACATCTCTCTGGAGGCAGATGGCTTTTGTTTTTTAAAACGCACCACCAGGTCTTGAAAAAAGGAAGAATCGTTACTGGCTCTGGAAAAAGCTCTTTCCTGGGATGCTGATGGGTTTGGTTTTTCTTTTGTGGTCCACGTGCATTATTTTCTAGGGTGGCTTTAACATTAAGAACCACAGGACCATCCGACCCAGTGCCTTGTCTCTGACCGTGGCCCTAGGCAGATGCCCAGGGAAGAGTGTAAGAAGAAAGTGAGCGTGCTGTGATGCTCCCCCATCCTCCTGTGGCCTATAGTTTAGGGACTTCCCGTCTTTGTTTCTAATAGCCCTTGAGGGATTTCTCTTCTCATAGATCTGTCCAACTGGTGAACCTAAAGAAGGGGGGAAAATTGCAACAATTTTTCAGTATTGCGGTTTTCAGCTGTACCACATAAATACAGTCCCTGTGAGGCTCCTGGTTCTGCCCATGTCAGTGATGACGGGAGAAAAAGTTGTCACTAACATGATTTTCTTTCTTTTTAAGCTCCGAGTTGTTATCCCAGATGTTTCGATCCTTCCTGAAGATTTAGAGGAATTGTATGACTTGTTCAAGGTTAGTCTCCCTGTGAAAAGTAGGGGGATGCACCTATTTGAGGCTTCTGGGCGTAACTTCCAGCCATCGCTTTGCAGAGCCACCTCGGACCTCGTGTCCTCTGCCTGGGCGGTACTATTCAGATGGGACCTTGTCATTTTGTCCTTTCTGTGCTTGCCTGGTTGTTAAAGAGGAATAGTAATGTACTGATCCTTCAAAGGAGAATTGCTTCAGAATTGCATTTCTAACTTGCTGCTTGGAAATGGTCCATGAGAAATTACGTTCTGGTAACTTCCACGTGCAGACTAAATTAAAGAATAGGTAGCTCTGCTCACTCGGAGCTCTGCAGTACTTTTAAGTCATGCTCTCTTAATGCTCTTGAAAGGCAGACTGTGTTTTCCATGGGGGAAAAAAATCCCCACAAACTTCTGTCCTTGCTATTTGTTCCCAATTTTCTAAGATTTTTTTTTTTTTTTTTAAGAACTAAAAGCAGTTTCTACTTCAGTTCCTTTCTGTCGAGCTGATGTTTGGAAGAACTATTACAGAAGTTATTTGGAGACAGGGACATCTAAGCTTATACAACTATACTTGATTTAGAGGTCCAAGCATGTAATTGTCACCTTTAATGGACCATTTCTTTTGTGTATTGTTCATAGAATAGACTGTGGTATGTTCTTAGTGTAAACATAGCTTTGTGGCTAAAACCAGCTGTATCTTCCCTCCACTAGTGGTTGTAAGATGATGCTGCTGGGGCGTGCTCTTCAGTGCTTCCCTCCTGCTGCTTGCTGCTCTGTTTTTGAGCTTTGACTGCCTTGCACTCCTCCCCTTTCCTCATTTCGTTTCTTGGTGGTGGTTCCTTTTTCGTTAGCTCCCTTGCTCCCCCCGGGAGAGCTCGTTTTGTTAGGACTCTCTGTTTTGCATCAGCCTGTCCCTAAGGGAAGACTAATAGGGATGGTATCTAGAGAGGTCCGAGAGGGAATAAATGAGCAGGTCAAGCCTGTGTAACGCTTACCCTGGATTTTCTCTGCCCCTCTGTACCTTTGGCTGGTTAGGGATGTCCCGGGCCAGATGTGGCTAATAGAGTTTCAGTAGCCTGCAGTGAATTTCTTCCAAGAACCTGCCCAGTCTCCCTTCACATGTATTCACTATTCACTGGAAATCATCAGACTGCTTGGCTGCGCTACTTAAAGATGCATACTTTGCTTTTTCTCACAGGAATGGTCTTGGTATCGTTATAACACCTCGTGCAAAGAGAATTTTGAGCGTTTCCAGCATACTTTGACGTGAATGCCTTTTTCTGCTGGTTGTGCTCTCTCTGATACTGCACACCGCACACACCCCCTTCTCCCACCTCTGATTTCTCCTAGAGGGAGCATTTAATAAGATGTTACTGGGAAATGACGAGTCCGGCCGTCGAGCGGCACGACCCCAGCAGGCCGTACGCCGAGCAGTACCGCATCGATGCCCAGCAGTTCGCTAACCTGTACAGGCTGGTCTCGCCCTGGACCTGCGGGGAGCACACCGACGTCCTCGCCCAAAGGACCTTCCGGCTCCTGGATGAGAACATGGACCGGCTGATTGAATTCAAGGGGCTCGCCAGCTGCTTAGGTACCGGCTCCCCTGCGGGGCGGAAGGTGGGCAGAGGCGGGAGGTGGTACGTGGCTGAGACACGGATACTAAAATGCCATACAACTGGCAGGGGAAGATGCGGGGCAGATGGTTTTCTTCAGTTTGTAATTAGCCTAACCAGTGACCTTTACTCATTTTTTTTGTGTTCCAGTCACCTGAAGTTGATTAGATTTAAGAGACAGCCTAGGGACATGATTGAATATTGTATTCAAGTATTTGATTTCTCAGACAGTAGTAATTTTGTTGGAAGTATTTTATGAATTAAAATTATACTTGGGTCTGCATAGAATGCTAGGAAATCCTCTCTACCAGATTGTTGCTCTCAGTATACCTTTGAAATCTCAGTATACCTCTTTGTAACCGCTTCTTGAAGACTTAGTCTTATACAACCGACTGCTGCTTGCCTTGTCTGTTGACAATAAGCAGAACAAAAAAAACGTGGCCAGCAGGGACTGAGAGATGTGCTAGGGTTGGGCTTGAGGCCACCAGCTGTTCTTCTGAGATGAGGCTGCCATCCCAAAACCTGGCTGAAGAAGCAAGTGCCACATCTCAACTGTTGCCTGACCCCACGTGAAAAAAAAACTGAATCAACTTGCAAAGCTTCAGTAAAACTCAGTAAATCTGTATTCTCACCACTTAAGCTTTTTAGAATATTTGGTATGTACTGAGGCACCCAGTATTATTATTGGATTTTGATTCTTAGAGGGATATAACTTTAAAAAAAGTAGTTCTTCACAGTAATTCAGTGCATTTGAAAGTTTACAATCTCATTTCTACCGGTCATGGAAAATATGAATTGTATTATGTGTGAAGTAGTTACCTCCTTTGGGCTTATTCTACAGAACAGCAGCAAGGGCTTAAGGGGAGAAATATTAAGACTATGATGGCCCCAAAGGGGGCCAGTTTTCCGTCTCTCCCCTCTCCCGTTCCCGTTAATCTGTGGCAGCAAACAGCCTTTGCTAGATTCCCTGCCATCCGCCTTGGTATTTTTAAATGATGCTGAAGCTCCATAGGGTTAGGTACTCCCAGTCTATTTTACAAGAACAAAGACCAAACCAGATGGCTCTCACCTGCTGTTCCTCATTGACAGGCACAACATAAAATATTTTGATGTAATATACTGGCCATATGTTTTCATGTATTGTCCCTGCAAACAATTCTCTTTTGTGCACAGAGAGATGCCCGATTTATTTTAAACTGTGGAAGTAATTGCTCTGGTCCACTTCCTTCTTGTTTTTTTTTTTTTCCTTGCAGATGTTATGTATAATGGAGAAATGAATGAAAAGATAAAGTTACTATATAAGCTGCATATCCCACCGGGTAAGAAATCTCAAAGGGAATGAGTACCTCAGTTTCCCTAAAAATCTCTTGCTTAATGCGTTTGGGAAAAGGCTGCTTAATGAAGAACCCTACCTCGCTTCCTTCAGCTGGGTGCATAGCGGATGTGCATTTCCAGTTATGCTCGCTGCATTTTAAAAATGACTCCAGTAATTTTAAAACCTTCTTGGATGAAATTTATAGAACGTCAAGGCTCACATGTGCTGCGTTCAGAGATCTTTTGCAGCCAATTACATGGTTACTTCTGTACAAAATATGAACTGAAGTAACATTTTTGGATGACTCATACTCCGTGTGCAGTAGAAATCTCCTTATCACATCTTCATCCAGTTCTGATTAGGTAACAAAATTCTGTGGTAGTTTCTCTGTGCAGTTTTTAATTAAATGTGCCGTTCTTGGCAAACTTCCGGCTCTGTCGCTGCAGCACCAGCCTTACTTACGTTAACATTATTTTACAGTATGAGTTAATGAAGTACTGTTTAAAAAGTCTTTGCCCAATTACGTTGCTTTCTTCAAATACGTAAACTTTAAAAGCTTAAATAACCATTATGCAGCATTCGAAGGATTAATCGTTACATTTGTTACTTTTTTGGGGATAGCTCTCACGGAAAATGAACGAGACAGCCAGTCACCATTGAAGAATCCCTTGCTGTCAACTTCAAGACCACTAGTCATTGGAAAATCAAATGGTATGTCCAAAATCATTCTCTAACGTGTGTGCATATGAGATGATAACCAGCTTTCCATTTGTTAACCTTACTCTATTTTCTCTGCTCTCTGGGGTTTATTTGGAAATGTCAGTTGACTCCAGTGGCTTGAAAACTAACTCTCCTTTTTGTGTCTGCTGCAAAAAAGGTGATGCAGTAGATTACCAAAAGCAGTTGAAGCAGATGCTGAAGGATCTAGCCAAAGAAAAGGATACTAAAACCGAGAAAGAATTGCCCAAAATGAGCCAGGTATGTACATTAGAGGCTGTATAGTCCATTTTTAAAAAAGCAGAGTACTTGAAAATGAAATGACCAAATACAACAGTTTAGCTCTTTCTGGGAAAAGTGTAACTTCAGCCCGCGCTTAGATTCAGTCCTTTAGGTATCAAGGACTGGGCTCCTCTGATCCAGGGAGCAGGTGTTTAAAAACTCTCAGCTACCTTTCTAGCAGCTCCTTCTCCTCAGACAGGCTGGTGAATAGAAAGAATTTCACTCGCCCGCACCTGCAGCGTAACAGGCTGGAAAACAGGCTCATGCAGGCTGGAAAAAGCCCTCCTCCTAAGCCCAGAGAATTCCCCAGAATGCATATTGCCCTGACCTCCTCTCTACCAAACGAGCAACTTCTTTCTTAGTCCATCACCAGCTGGGACTTGCCCTGTCTTAGCCAAACTCTGACTAGAACTGCATGAAGAGAGCGAGCCGAGGGCTATCATCTTACCATTTCCTCCCTAATGCCAGTAGAGCCTTGTGTATGTTGTTGGCATAAGGAAATCTACTGGAGGGAAAAGGGCCCCATGTTCGTAAAACAGATGTACAGATGTGCAGAGAAAGATGGGACTACCGCCAGAATCCCTTCTGTGCTGGTGTTGCTAAGTCAAGTTTCAAATGGGTGGCACGTACCTAACCTGTCAGCTCAGCAGGGCCACATAACCTCTCACAAAGACATCACTTGACAGAACTTCCTGCACTCCCTCCCACCCTGAATTAGCCATCCTATGACTATGGAACTTGAGGGCTCACGAATTTCATAATACGCTACGGAAACATCCTCTCTAGCCTGATAATCATCTATGAGGGGTAAGCAAGGGAAGGAAGGAGAGAAAGGGGTTGCGCAGGGAAGATGCTGGGAAAAGATGGGAGAGAAACAGCAGAAGGGAAACTGCTTCAGGCCTGTGGATCACTGCTTTGGTTGAAAACTCATTCCAACAGCCACCAGTTTCCCACCAGTGACAGATTGTATCCCTTGCCTGGTATCTCGCTTGCCCTTTGGTCGTCTGGGAGTCCTGATCTTCTTCAAGGCAGCAAAATACTTTTCTGCTCTGTTCCCTTCTTGATTTGCAGCACCAAGGTTTCCTAGAATCAGTGGGGGTTGAAATCCCTTCGCTAGCATTTTTTTAAAAAGCAAGCAGAAGTTATAAATGAGCACATGAACGTATACAGCATTCTGCCTTCCTTTGCAGTACTGTGCCCTTGCCCGACTCCTACAGTTACCCATAGTGCGGCTGTTCAGGAGTTTGATTTTGGTTTTTCATCCTTTTACAGAGGGAGTTCATTCAGTTCTGCAAAACCTTGTATAGCATGTTCCATGAAGATCCAGAGGAGAATGATTTGTATCAAGCCATTGCCACTGTGACGACGCTGTTACTTCAGATTGGAGAAGTAGGACAAAGAAGCATCAGCCTGGGGAGCAGATCGGACGAGTTCACAGAGGACTTACAGCCCGAGGCCTCTGCTTCAGACCAGGATGCTGTTTTTATTGACACTGTGAAGACCCCTCAGAAAGACTCTCAACCTTCACCTGTGACTGAAGGGGACTGGACTGTCTCTTTTGAACATATTTTAGCGTCCCTCTTGACTGAACAGTCATTAGTTAACTTCTTTGAAAAACCCTTAGAACTGAAGCCAAAACTTGAGAATGCAAAGCTACATCAATACAGTCTCAAAACAAACGGAATGAGCTGCCAGTCACGGGGTGAACAGACAAAACTGAACACACAGTAGTAGCAAACCTGTCACAAATGAAATGCACTGAAATGATGCCAAAGCACATACTGTAAAAGGCTTTCAGCTAGCAGTGGACTTTTGGTAAACAATTTGTTGGCCTGTGGTTTTCAGTTTGAGAGCTTTAAAAGCTAAAGGGTGTGTAGGTTTGTTTTGTGCCATTGATTTATTAATTATGTTCTTGTTTTGAATGTAAAAGGAAACATCTGTCTACAGTGTGAAGACACTGAAGCCCTCTTCCGCACTGGGAGAGCAGAGGCTGGCTCCAGTTGTCCTTTTTTTTTTTTAAACAGGGGAAAACACTTCTCAGCTACTGTCCGCAGTTTGTTTGGGTTGCCTTTTTTGCACTAATACTGAAAACTGTTTCAATGCTGGTAATTGAAACTATTTTAATATATTTGATTGTATTCCAATTTGTATGTCTTGCTGAAATGTTAAGTGTACATGGACTGTGCTTCTGATGTTGGTCTGTGAAAACATGCACTTTTCAATAAACCCTTTTTGTACTAGACTTGCATTGACAGTATTTATTGATTTATGGGAAGGTAAGTGCCTTTAGTCCCTACTTCATTAAACAAACTCCCTGAGCTAGCGCGCTCACCATTAATTCACCAGTCAGGATCCCGTGTTTCACTGTACTGCACAGACTTGCTTGGGAGAAGCCTATTGATTATGCCAGCAGGACGCACAAGTGACCAAATACAGGGAGTTTACTTTAGCCACAAGAGTTTACATACATGAAGTATTGATCTAACAGTTTTGGGGGTTGGGGTTTTTTTGGGTTTTTTTGTTTGTTTGTTTTAAACAAACTTGGCTTTAACTTAAAATACCTGTGTAGTGGCTCTCTATTCTCATAGGAACAAAACAAAAACACTAGGACTTTGCCACTCATAGGAACATGTGCATCTCCTCCTTATTCCATTCATATGTAACAGAATTCTACAGTACCTTTAATTAAGAAAATAGCATCATTATGTACAAGCCCAAAGAAAGCAAGATACTTCAAGATGCTGTCACCTGTTCACCTCAGTGCTTCATGGATGAGAGCTGGACAATAAAAAAAAAACAGCTCAGGAATAAACTTTCTTTTTATCCTTTTATTGTAATGAAAATCAGTTTAATTTTCATCCACATTGACTGTCTGTAGACCTGCAAAACAAGAAATTGTATCACCACCTATTACTAGGACCATTTCCTTTACATATGCGCAGGTCTTCACAAGAAAGTGCACCTACAGTTTCTAAGCTAGTTTGCTGATCTACATCTGGAAGAGCAAACTATACAGGCAGGTATTTCACCAAAAGTTAGAACAAAAACTTCATATTAAATCAATTCCGCAAATAAGATACTTCTCAGATGACAAGCAGAAAAGGCTCAACCTGCTTGAGCTTTCGACATCAGAGGCTGTACTTCATATGGGAAAACAAACCTTAAAACTACCCTACAAACTCTGGCCAGTGTTTTCTGCTCTCTGAAAATTTACATGATTATTTCACCAAATTCTGTATTTACCGTCTAATGCTGATCAGGCAAGCTGGCAGCCCTGTTCTCTACAGCAGAGCTAGTTTAAGCCAGCAGTTTGACCCCTTCATCTGAGTTCGGCATTGCAGGAAGACCTGTCCCACTTTGCTACTTGTTCAGAAAAACATGGCGTGGTGGAAGAGAGACAGCATGCAACCTTACCTTTGAACGTTGTGACTGGTACATAGGTAACCAGTGTGTACAGCTTGTTTGGTGAATCTTCATCCTCATTGCGCTTTCTGGACAAACGCACACGGATACGGTAAGGAACATTCCTAAAATGAAGGTGTCAGATTAATTTTCAGTAAAATATGTATTGAAACCTGCTAATTTCATAGAAAAGAAAAGTTCTTTGCTCCACGATTACTATGCCCCCCTGAAATTCTCAAGCTTTACCTATTTGTGCAAAGACATGATGAGTCAATTCTGTTTCTATCTCGGCATCATTAACAAGAACAAAATCCTATACGTCAGCAATTATACTGTTTGCCTTAGAGGAGCTTTTTGTTTTGTTTTCTAGTTTTGTTAAAGTGAGCAGGTAAGATTTAACTGAGCCTTGACTAAAATGAATCCATAATCCAGTGGGAGCATAAAGTCAGAAGTGCATCATCAGTCCACTACTGATCCAGGAAATACACTGCAAAGATGATCACAAAGCACAGCGTGAATATGATCAGCAAGCAGCTGTTACTAACAAGCATTTCTTATTAGAACAGAAAATAGAAAAAAACCCCAACAATCTCTTCTGAAAGCCTGAGGCCCCTGTCGAGTCAGAGTGCTGTCCAATCTGTATGCCAGAAGTCATGTGGAAACTAGTGAGATCTTCTTCGTGGGCATACAGTTGATCAACATTTCTTCCTCACAAAGCCCATGGAACCACAAATAAATCGCCTAGATGATTTTGTTTGTAACAGGCAAACCACAGCTTAGCATCCTCCCCTAATACTGCCCAAAATATGCTGCTGAGGGAAGGCACAAAATTATTTGTCCACACCATTTTTCAAGCAACCTCCCACCTCAAATGAACTCAGGATTTTGGGAAACTCTTGCTCAGAGTACTTTGCTCCACAGAATATGTGAAGGAACTTCCTCCTTGCTGTACGCTCCAAAGAACATACTTCCTAAATCAGATGGATGCAGTAATTAAGACACAGGCACTTGCTTCGATTTAATCCCTTCACTTAGATCACTAACTATCATACTAGCTGATATGGTGATTTTAGCCTCTCCTGATCCTTCCAGAGGAAGATGTTTTACTTTGCGTACATTATCTATTCTAACTAGTGAAAACTACAGTTAAACTCACGCCAGAAAGACAGATGTGATGACTCCTTGCTCCACAGACTGCACTTCCACCAGTTAACATAAGGAAGTCTTGGTCAGTAGCCTCACTACTAAGCTCTGAAGTTACGCTGTCACCTTGGCTCAACTGCTACTCATCATTGCATGTGAACTGCAACAGCTCAACAGGAAGGAGAGAGAACCCCTGCCAGGAAGACCCAGTAACTTTGTCCCATCTTCCCATCCTGTTTTTGAAAGAAGGGCTGGCCTAAGCACACAACTCCAGGTAAAGAACTGTAAATATGTCATAGGCTAGACTTAGGAATCTAATTCCTAGAAGACATGGTTTAAAACAAGGGTTCACGTGTATCCAGCCTACCACTCACAGTATTAATCCCTACCAGTTAACCTTTAATTATGGTTTAAGAAGCCCCACTCCTCACAGGAGTCCTTTTGGACCATCTTCACACGTCAAACACCAAATGAGCTGCCTCTGTAGCAGTGAATTAACAGAAGTTGTAATTTTCTGGCCCCCAAACTACTTATCATCTGTACTTTCAAGACAAGATTAACAGCCCTATTTAAAACACACCTCATTATTTCCTTGTAGTAGCATTTATCAATTCAGCACGCTTTGTGTTCAGACACGACACACATGCCAGGTATCCAGCCTGGGACTGTAGGTATCACTAAAAAGCCCTGTTTCTAAAAACTGTCTGCTGCAATAGGGACTGGGGTACTACAGTATTACGATACTCCAATCCTTTCTCTCTGCCTGCCCTCCACCCCCAAACCCACACTGCTTCTTTCCTTTGCTTTATTAGAGGTAGGAGGAAGTTCTTTCAGTTCCAGAGTTTACCAAAGCTTTGTTACAAATACGCTGAGGGACCTGACCAGAACACAGAAGCGACAGAAAGATTAGCTTGGCACGCACGATGTAAGAAAGGAAGCATTCGCAAAGAAAATGCAAATACTGCAAGAAGCATACAAATTGTTCTGCCCCTCCAAGTCCTGTACCTCCACATACACAGTTACAAGGTTCTTCCTCACCCAGTAAGTTAAGTTGCAGAAACCTACCTTATTCCTTTAGCCCAGACTGCTTTGTTTAATCTGGTGTCAATGCGAACATCAGGAGTACCCATTTCCTTCATCGCAAATTTACGGATCTCCTTGAGAGCACGCGGCGCTCGTTTCTTGAAGCCCCTAGGACAAACACAAGAGCCACCTTTAACTTAAGGAAACTGTCAGCACTGGATACTTGTTGCAGCATTCGACCACTGACACTCTCTAAACATACGATCCAAAGACCTGTGTTCAACAGCAGTTCAACAGCTGCATCGTAGTACGATTAGACCTCTACTCTGGTAGGTAGCTGCTAACCTTAATGTCTACGCCCGACAGAAACCACATACACTTATGTAGAATAATTTCAGCAAAATTTTGCACCTGCAAATCTCTCAGATCTTACGTCTTACTCAAACACATTGGCATTAACACTTATCGCAGTTATTACTGAAGATAATCTGATCACAGCTTTCACAGATACTCTGAATCAAAGGCCTATGAGAAAAGCAGTGCAACAACAGCAATACAAACTTGACAACTGTTACCGGTATTGAAATAAATGGCAGAAGACAAAGCTGATGCTATTGTGAGTAAGAGCTTCTGCCAAACAGTATTTGACAGCTAATTTCTTCATGTTAGCAGGACTGCACTAATACCACCATCAGAACTGGTTTTTTACAAGTATAGCTTCTCTCATGCCTATTCTGGACAGATACTGCATGACTGGGCATTTACACTAAAAGTTACAGCTACTGCACTGTGAGTGTTTTGCCATATATATTATACCCACACTGTGACATGCGACTAGTGTCAGTAGCGTCAGAGGTCCCACCGTGGGTTATATTTACTATTACTTGCACACTGCTGTCGATATTTAGTGCTAGAAATTGGGAGCGGGTGAGTGATTACAAGCCAGACAAGCATTAAAAAGTATTTCACCCCTAGTACTTCATGCCCCCGAAGAAAAGAGGATAACCCCAAAAGAAAAGTGGATAGCACAATCATCAGCATTAAAAATAGACTGAATTGCCATAAACAATCAACAGGTAAGGCCAGAATATCTTATTACCATTTAAAGGTACCACTGCCTCCCATCCTCACCCATGGTTTTGCAAGAGCCCACTGTCTCATTTCTCTCCTAAGTTAACTTCAGCAATTTCACCAATTGTTTTAATTCGGATATAGTTTTATTCCACATGACTGTGGCCATACACATACAAAGACAATCAAAGGGAGATGTAGTTTCTCAGCAAGTCCTCTCAAGCACCTTACTACTACACAGTTGTATGAGGTTCAGCTTTTTGTCAGGTAAAAAGTTACCCTCATCTACACACAACAAACATTGTTTAACTCAAATCATGCCCCAATTTAGACCTCACACGATTTAGTGATAAGCATGGAACCGATCATTTGATCACAACAGTATTTAATTTCTAAAACTTACTATTGTGGGCTCAACTTTAAACTTCGTTTGGGGAAGAATGACGACCTGTGCACAGAGGTAAATGGATCTAACTTCAAATTAAGTCCAGGAACACTCACGAAAAAAGAAACACGCTAGTTCCCAAAAGCCATGTGCTAAGTGTGGGTCTGCGTAAGTACAGAGCTACTTCCTCGGGACACAACTGCAGCACAAGGGACTAAAACCACACATTAGCAACGGTGCCAGTAAGGACTGTTGTTCTCTGCCGTTTAAAACTCATCAAACCCACCTCCAAAGACCACTTTACATAAGGCCAATTTCACTGATAAAAAGAACTTACACGCCATGGATCCGCTTGTGAATGTTGATGGTATATTCCCTAGTTACCACCTCATTGATGGCAGAGCGTCCCTTCTTCTTCTCGCCACCTTTCTTTGCAGGAGCCATCTGAGCAACGCTGAAAAGCATCCGTGCACACATCAAACGCCGACCCAGCTTCCCTCAGACTTTTTCCCCGGTTACCTTCCCTCCCATTGTCCCCAGCTCCTCACAAGCCACACAGTTCCCACATTCAGAAACTTTCAACTTAAGCTTAATTCATCCCCGGGGTCGCAGCAGTTGCGGATTTTACACAGCAGTTTTTCAGCATCACAAATGCTTTACTCTCATTTTCCTGACAGCAGCATGAAACACACCTGAGACTCCCCGACCACTTCCCATGAAGACCGGGCTCCTGGCCAGCCCCAAGCGCCCCTAAGACCACCCCGTCCTGCTTCTCTATGTCCAAGCCCCTCCCTTCTTCAAGGCCACCCAGGGGGGCAGCTCAGCCCGTCCCGGAAAGGAGATGACGGTGCCACAGAGGCCCTTTCCAGGGCCTGACGGCGGCTTATGGCTCCCTCCTCCCTCGCCAAGGCCGAGCACGGGCCGTAACCTTCCCCCCCCCCCCCCCCCCCCCCCC
>JAVKLA010000057.1:7013915-7047308 GCA_034782735.1 Sagittarius serpentarius
AGAGAAGGGGCGGGGGGGGGGGGGGCGCGAAACTGGAGCACGGGGGTGCAGAAAGCCTAACGACCCGCGCCGTGACAGCGCGGCGGGGGCGCAGTCGCCGTTAATACCTGGCGATGCGTCCACCCGGCTGCCGTCAGGGTGTACGAAACGACAGCGTGCCTCTAGCCCGCCGCGGCTTTCACACCCGCTGCTGCCCCCCCGGCTTTGCTCTGCCCGCCCGCAAAAGCCTTGGGACCAGAGCGGGGTGAAAGCAAAGCCGCCTCGGTCGTGCCATCAAGCAGTTGAGGAGACAGCCGACCCCCCCATGAAGACACGAGCAAAGTTCGATGTGATTAGCCCTGCCATAAAAGCCCAACGGTGGGAATAAACCTTATTAAAGAAAAAAAAGGTATTTTTTTCTATTTATAATACGGATACACTTTTATTTTAATAGAGTCATTATAATACAGGTATGTAGGAGGTTAAAAGCTACAGCTGAGGGGTCTGAAGATAATGATGCAGCTATGTTTGCTGTACGCTTGGGCAGCAGATACAGGAGCTAAGTTTTCTGTGAAGGGAGCTACAACAGGTGGGTGGAACAGCAAACACTGGAAATGCCAAGAAACCAGCCACAGGAAAAAAAATCCGTGCCAAACCTACTAGCTTTCACAGATCTCAGTTACTACTAACTGAGGCTGAACTTCATTTCCCCGTGCAGGAATATGTTACGCTCACAGCCTGGGGGTCTCACACAAATCTCAGTGTATTCCAGCTGTGTGCCACCACAGCAGACTGCATTGTGGTGGTGGCACCCGACTGGATTCAGGGAACAAGCAGGGGTAAAGCTTATTTTGAGAGTTCGCACTGCCGACACCACTGTTGCTCGTTTCCAGTGTGGTCGGTCAGGTTTCTTTCAGGATCAGCTGAAAAACAGTAAGTCATCCACACCTTTTGCATGCCTCCCTGTTCAGTTTTCAGGCTGAAACAGCTGCTCGAGTAACCCTCCTGGCTGAGGTCTTAAAAAAGTAAACGCTGTAGAGAGACCCCTTATATAGGCTGCCCTTATATAGGAGAGTAGGGAAGGAAAGGCAAAGGCACACTTACAGGAGTGACATGATTTTACTTGCTTGCTTAATAACAGCTTGGTGTCTTCTTTCCATATAAGTGCTTCTGTATTCAAAGGAATGATTACCTGGCTCGGTACCACGCTTGCTTCTCTCAGTGCCTGCTGGTTCGCCGTTTGCGAAGATGCTATTTGCCCTTGAAGTTGAGGACTGGGGACAAGCTGCTGCTGAGAAATGGCCCCTGACCTCTGCTGTAGCTGTTGTGGCTCTGGCTGCTGAGTATTGCTAAAGCTCAGGGACACCGTTGGCTGTTGTAGGAACATCTGGAAAAGAAGGGGGGAGGGTTTATTTACATAGCCCAGCTGTCTTGGATAACAAAGGTGACAGAATTAAATCCAAAGATACATTCTAAAATGAAGTTACCACGTTTCGGGATTCACTATGCATTTCCTGTTTGTTGGAAATCGCCTATCTTTCCTACATTAACAGTTCTGCTGTCTCTAGTTTCTTGATTTCTTGTTCTGCAAGTGCACTCATTACTTGCAAAATGTGTCCTGAAGGTACAAGTCCTCTGTCCGTGGGGCAGGCACAGGCCCGTAAGAGCCATTCCCTGTACATTCACTGTGTTCTGGGGCATCCTGACCAGAGAAGAGAGCAACTCCATGTCTTTTCAGTCCTTTCATTTCTCCTTTCAACAAAATCAGCCTGCCTTTCAGACAGGGCTGCTTTTGAATTTGACTCTGGAAATTCAACACCTTACATACAGCTGGATTGTTGAAGGTTTTTAATGAGGCCACAGTCAGGCCAGAGTGCTCCGTGTTGAATGGCTGTGTCCTTATCATTGAGAAGATGTGTAAACAGACAGTCACTGTCATTTATCTGATTTCCCATCAGGTAACTGACACCCGGTGTTCTTCCTAACTGTGCCATGCATTTGACTTGTGCAAAGAGCTAGCAGCTCCTCTGTTAGTGTTTCTGTAAATGATATACTCTCCATTCTTGCATTGCAACATGAGACTTTCTTCTTTAAAAGTTGTAGGGCTTGGGAATTTTTGCTTTTCTAGGGGCCATTTCTTTTATTATAGCTGTACAGAGGAAAAAGGCATATTTTAAAACTATGAATTATTAATGCTACAAGCTATCTTTGCAATATTTCAAACCTAGCCTCTTGCCACCAAGGACTGTATGGAGGTACACTTTCCACGTAGTTGAAGGCATTTTTAGATCTGATTCTGATTCCACACCACTGCTACATGTGTGGAACTCCATTAATTTAAGTGGAGCTACTTAGGGTTTAAATGAAATCAGAATCACAATTATTCTCTTCATTATTCATCCATCAGTCTCATGCCTAGCAGTACGTCTGAGGTACGCCCAGTAATTAGTACACCTTTCTGCAGCTTATTGCTATATTAACAATTCCCTAAACTATCATGTCCCCTCTAATTTTTCTTGGAAAAAACCCATACCTTTCTCCAAAGGACCAGCACAATGCATTGCTTTCCTTTGCATAAGTATGGGTTGATCCGTCGTGTTTGTTCTTTTTTATCTAGCTTTTAAAACACATTTTTTATTTAAATATAATAAGTTTTTAATGAATTTGTGTGTGCCAAGATTTTACTCACAAAAAAGGTACAGACAAAGCTTACGTTAATCAGCTGCGAGAGGGGAACAATTAAGGAAAATGTTAATGGACCTAAAGCAACGGCTTGTTTTGGGTGCTGTAGGCTAACCACATCTCAGAGATGTCTGATAGAAATAAATAGGTCAAGTAACAGAGTTGGGGCTGCTCACAGCAGGTCTGAAACTAGCTCCGAGTGTTTTAAAAACACTGCTCACTGAGTTTGGAGCCATTACATATCAGAAAGACAGATGGTCTCACAACTTCTGCCAAGTAAATAGGTCTTATTATGAATAAATCAAAGAGAAATTATGAAAATTCATTTTCTTAATTTCTGTATGTAGAAGCTAAGCTTTGGGTATGTTTTAGCAAATGAACTCACTTGATTTGCTCTAGCAATGAAACTGGTTGCCATTCATGTAAAATTTGATATAAAACATTTGATGCAAAATTCAGAACAGGGAAAGCAAGTGGTGTGTTTCAAAAATGTGATGGGGAGTGTGAGCCCAGTGGTACTGGCCACATCACTGCAAATGAAGACCTTTAGGGGCACAGCGCTGGAGAACTACTAAGTTCAGCCAAAGCAAAGTCAACGTTCATCGGTGCGAGTATCAGGCAGGGTGTGAACTTGCAGCAAATGACTTACTTCGCAGGGACCTGCCTGTGCGTATGCCTGACTTCTAGATGAAGGCCAAGGAGCTTATCCTTGAAAGAAAGCAGAGTAACCTACTTTGCAATAACCAGAGTGTGCCACTGGGTAGGAATGTGCACGGTTAATGGTTGGCAGCCAACATGCTATAAACTTACAACCAAGTTTATCCCAGTAAACCAATTTGTTTGTTCATGTGTTGGTACCCTGAGAGGGCTCTGAATGTTTCATACCTAGGGACCCTCTGTTGCATTATAATGGCTGAAGCAGCATTATTACTGTCTGAACATAAATGTCCGGGAAAAAACAAGCTCAGGGCAGGAAGTGATGGAGCCATTTAATCCGGGTCCCGGCAGAACTGAAAGACTGAAGACGCCTCATCAAAACAAGAGTTAACCTGAGAGAGGATTGAAGCATGGAATTTCTACCTGCTAGTTAAGCCTAAAAGCAAGAACGTGGTTCATTTGTACAAAACTAATGGTGTTTTTTCATAATGTGCCTCTTTTGTGATAGTCCTGCCTGAATTCCACTGAAACACTGAAATACAGCAGCTTTAAATAACAGAAACCCCCAATAAAGAAGGAAATCTTTCCCAGTCTGAACGAATCCAAGTAGATAAATTAGCAGCCCCCTAACTGCCCTGCTGCTAATGACATGTCTCGTGGCTGATTCTGCAGACTGCAAGGTCAGTGAAGCATCTTGCAAATATTTTTTAATTGGCCAGCTTGTTAACATACGCAGCAAAGCAGCAAGGGAGGGGAGGGACCCTCTGACACTGCTGCCCCCTCATTCCAAGATAGATGGTCCCTACAGCTAATGGATGAATCACATTGGCAAGACGTCGTGAGGAAAACGTCTCTTTGACTCTACCTGTCCTTTGGACAATCAGGGGATTTATAGCCTTTGGGCTCATCATTATAGACATAAGACTCTTTATGTAAAATATGGAAAGATGAGAAGCGCAGCACTGGGAAGCTGAGATTCACTGACTTTGAAGGGAGCCTGGTTTGCAAATGATGGGGGGCTGTGGATGGTCTCGTTTGTAGTTCTTGCAGGCTGGTCAGGCTCAGCCCTTCTGCCTTCCTCCCAATCCGCAATTCATTAGCTAGACTGTTCAAATCTGGAGCAGACGCAGCATCCTTCAGACATCTGAGGTTACTCTTGCTGGTCCTGGCCTTCGTACTTTCATTTGTCAGGAAAAGCAGTAACAGGGATTTAAAGGAGTTTTGAACACTTTTGTTCAGGGCCCACAACCCTCCTGCTAGTTTCGTCTTTCATCGCACAAGGCTCTTGGAAATCGTTTCTAAGGCAGACTACTGTGCTCAACATCTGTCCGGTTGGGAAAGCGTTTCTTGGTGGACTGTCGTACTGCAGTTTTGAAGATGTCTGAAGGAAATAGAAATGGGGCTTAATTCTCCACAGAGCTACCTACACACTTCTGTGTGGAAGGGAGTGAACCAGTGGGAAAGATATGCTAATAAATCAGCTAACGAGGGAAAACTGGAGAACACTTCCCCCTTTGCAGACAGCCTACGGCACTCCCCCATGCTTACAGCTCTTCTACATGGAATATTAAAGAGACCAGAAATGTACTTGATAGTAATGCTCGCCTGTTTGCTACTATGCTTTGTAGCTCTGATAATAGACGGAGATCAATGTCTGCAGACATCCAGCTCCCTGAATGACGAAATCTGCGTGGCAAAGCACATGGTTGGATTTCTGATTTAACAGTTTACTCCTAGCTGCCTGTGAGTCACAAAAGTGCTGCATGCAAAAGTGTGAGGCTTTTTTTTAAGTTGCCCCCTGCCAAATAAGACAAAACTAATTCCTGGTCTCACTCTGTCTTTGCAACAGCACAGTAGTTTCTTTGTGGTCTTTTTCTTTTAACCTAGAGAAAGTGGGAGAAGGAAAGGTCCCTGGCCATGAGTCAGCATGACCCCTCGCATCTCATCGCCTTGTTTGATTGCTCTGAGGAGACTGAAAGGCACTCGAACTACAGAGGATGATCCTCCCTGTCCAGCATTGCCCCCTCAGGCAGGTACGCAGCCCCCGCATTTCCGAGCTGCCTGCCAGTCCCCTTGCGTCTCAGTCTGGCATCTGCAATAAGCTGGAAAATGGTCAGTACTGACACCAGAGAACTTGTACTGGTTTGAAAATACTTGGTCCAACCTGGCATAGTCTTCATGGGGGAGAGAATCACCCAAAAGGTATAACTCAGAGCTACAAATTGGTATGGGGTGGGCAGTACAGAACTACCCACCATTTATGCACTGGGCCTACCCTTCTCTCTGCTGGAGCTCCCTATGAACATATCTGAGAGTCTGTCCTGTGGTCTTTGTAGTTATTAAATGCACCCTAGCACATATGGGAGACAGCTATGTAAAAATAAAATCCATTTCCTGCATATAAGAATGTGCTCTCATCTTCTATTTTTGCCTGAATTATGAAAAAAAAAAAAAAAGATGAGTATATGTGACTATTGAAGACTTTACCAGGAGAAATACTTTTCCCCCAATTAAAAAGAGAGGAAGTGAGAATATCATGTCTCTTGACATTCATAATAACAATAATAGCTTTCAGACATATGACGTGATTCTGAACTGAAGACCAGTTAATTGCAGAGAGACTTTCCCTTCCCGTTAATCAAAGTCAGTGCAGAACCAATAGAAGAAATGGACTGAAGTTAAACCTGGTCTACCTATATGCTTATATGGCAGCAGGGACACAGAGTCCTGGTTTTGGGACCCACCATTGCTGTGCTGTCTTAACAGCAGTGCACATGCAACAACTGAGGTGGCAAAGTTTCTAATTTGGCTTCACTAATCCCTTAATTACCTAAACATACAATCCCAATGTGTTTTAATACGTGAAACTGCATTTCACAGATGCTGCTGATGGGTGAGTCTATTTCTGTGGAAGATGGGAGCAAAATTCCCACTGACTTCAGCAGGTCCCATGTTTTCATCCTGTGCTTAAAATGTTCTTTGAGACATTCATTTCTGTGACAGAGCTTGTCTTCTAAAAAAAAATCTTGTTAGTACAATACTCACAGTGGGTTCCCAATGCAACATGTCTAGCAAGGGTCATTTAACCTGGCATTTATAGTTAAATTATGAGGAACATAGCAGTAATCACCCTGCATTTAGAAAACTTCCATAAAACTGGATGATTTGTCCATTTGTCATTAAGAGAAACCTGTGAGGTACTGGACTGCACTTGCTGTTATTTCTGAGCTTTGGTGGACATGAGGGGTAGTACAAAGCAGATACTGTACTTGGTGAATTAAAAGCAGATACTGTACTTAGTGAATTCTAGCTCTGTGTAGGAGGGATCAAAGGCAGAAGAAGAGCAGGCTGAGTCAACTTCACTCTAAAGGCTTTAGCTGGTCCAGTGAAGAACAAATTCAGACACCCCCCAGGTGTGAACAAATGAACATCAGCAGAGGTTTGGGGGGGTTTTAACATGACAAGGAAATTAATCTCTTGTGCTCTGTATCCAGGCTGGGGGAGGGTCAGGATAACAGGGAGCGAAGGAAAGAGATGAGCACTGCCTGAAGGAGGGTTGTGGGCTAAGGAAGAGCTGGACAGGCAAGGTACTGAGCATGAGTGATGCCAGCATGAAGCAAGCAGTGACTGGATGGAAGCTAATGAACTAGAGAGACATAACCATTGGCAAGTCTGAACTTGAACATTTTTCTACTACAGCTGCTCAGTCTGAAGACTCAGTAGATAAAGTATTAAAATGCTACTGTAAATGACCCAAATTCTTCTCCTTCTGCTACGGTTGAGATATTTATTTCTTCTCTTCTTCCAGAGAGCTCTTAAGTCTTTCTTGACATAGGTTACTCAAGAGGCTTTCAGAGGGCAACATCCCCATTCGGATGAGCTGGTTTCCACATGTCCAGATTTCCTGGACCCTGGAGCTAACTTTAAGTTGCCAACCCTATCAACGGCCACACTGGAGAGGACGCCTTGCTCTGCCCCTCCCAGCAGCAACGCACCTGTACGCTGGAGTCCTGGACCAGGCAGAGCTGCTCCTGTATCTTCTGGAGCTCCTCCTGCTGCCATCGGATGTTGGCCTGCAGGATCCGGGTCCGCTGCTCTAGCTGGTCCTTGATGGTCTGGAACATGCTGAACTGTGCTGAGAACTGAAAAAAAGAGGGAAGAATCAGTCATTATAATACAAACAGGCCTCAATAGAACATTGTTCTGTAAGAAGTTACCGGTTTCTTGATTGTAAAGCACAGCCAAAGGAATAAAAGACGTGTTTGTAATATACTAACGTCTAGGCAGAGATAAATCTTGTCTATTTTCAATTTTACGCACATACATTAAATTGCCTCAGTTTGAGTGATCTGCTTACAACTGACCCTGTTAGGGAATTATCAGAAGGGCTGTGTTTGAGAGTATGCTACTTCAAAGTATCAAAAGCATCTTAATCGGATGGCAAATTAGTGCATTATTTTTATTAGCCTGTAGTTTGGAGCCCTTTGCGTGGCGTAACTGTATATTCTGGATGTGTTTTACTAACACTTCCCTTTTTCCACACAGAAAAGCAGTGCTGCAATGGCTTTTTCTGCTGATGACTTACTATAGCATCACGCAACAGCTGACCATGATAAACATTTTCTAGATTTCTACAGCTGAACAGTAGTCAAGCTACAAGGAATACTCATGAAGTTATTTTTATATGTGCTGTAAAATGACTAGCTCAGCTCAGTGGGAAAGAGGCTTTTCTAAATAATAATATAAAATGGAGATCACTAATCAAGGTCAAAAATAAAGTAGCAGGAATACCTGGCACAAAGTGGAATCATTCAAGAAGTGTGGAGGGGACTAACACAGCAATAAATTCCTAGTTTTATTTGGTGTTCTTGGGTATGATTCAAAGTCCATCAAAGTTAATTATTACTTTAATAGGCTTTGGAATAGATGCTTTGTATGAGCTCATATTCCAAAAGTAAAAAACAGTCTTTGGAAAAAAAACACTTCAAAAAAATCTGTAAGCTTTTCTGTAATCAAGGCATCCAAGACCTCTGAAAACATGTGGTGCTGTGAGTGTCCAGGCAAAAGAAAAAAAAATAATTTTTCTGTGACTTGAAAACGGTGCCTGGTTCCTGTGGTTGTCGTGGTGGCTCTGTGCTAGTGGGTGAATTGATGCACACTGCTGCAAGGTCCCTGCTCCATGGAGGTGCACTTGCTTACACCATTTCTGGCTTTTTAATAGGAAAACAAAAATGGTAACAAAAAGGGAATTAAGGAGAGCTCTGGTGCTAGTAACACCGCGCAGTTAAATGAAATTTCTAGCTACTTGGAGAAATCTAACTGTGACAGGTCACATTTTGTATCAGCTAACTGCTTTGCCTTAAACCAGCTTAGTATGTGAAATACCTTCACATTCCCTCCAGCAAAGCTGAGATCTCCATGTAAATGGACTTTAGGTGAGAAAAGAGGCGAACTTCAGAGAGTTTGTTTCTATTACCAGGTGGAGGGCAGCTTTCCCCGCACAACCTGAAAGGTCATGGCTCAAAGAGTTTGTTCACGTGACAAAGTGGAGGGGGGTTTCGTGGCCAGCCCTGCTTAGGGAGGAAGGAGGGCTGCTACGGTGGCATATGGCAGTTGCTGCTGGCAGAGGCCCTCAGAGCCCGCTTTGGTGGCAGAGGCACCTGCGAGCGCTCGCAGCTTGCACCGCCTGCCCGAGGAGGAGATAACGTGAGCGCTTGGCCTCCGGCAACCATGATCCACGGCCCTTTTGCCTTCAAACAGCAGAGCTGTCATCTGCAAGCGGGTCCTTCCCCAGAGCAGAAAAATGGTGTCAAAGCTCCCAAAGGGGAGTTTGTGTTACTTCTTATTGGTGTTAAAGGGGAGAAGTCAGAGCAGGGTCTCTGTCTTTCTAGTCGATGTATAAAGTATTAACCTGAGGAATGGATGAGTGGAAACCTCTGATGTTTGGGAATAAGGACAAGTGACTCAAAGGAGCGTCTGGTGCTGCTGCTTACAGCCTGACTCCGTGTTTCTGAAGCCCCAGGTACCCTGATTTTAGGAGTGGAATGAAGCTATGGCTTGCTTAGATGAGATGCAGCTAAGTCCTGCTTTAACCTGGGTCTGTGCAGGATCTTTTAAAAAGCCAAGTTTTGCAACCTAATTCTCTCTCTGTGAACTCTGTTAGTGAGGACTACTCAAGTCTTTAAAAGGGTCCTTATCAGAAAGGAATTAAAAACAGTTTTAGCCAAAAGCTTCATTTTAACTGCCTGGCTTGCTGTTGGCAGACTTTTCATTAATGTGTGAACTTCCTGAAGACACTTTTGGAGAGGAACTTGATTTTCTTCAATTAAAAAAACAGAAGGAATTTTATAACAGATAAATCATTTTATACTTCAATAAGTAACAAAATCCATTTCCAGGCCTTAGTTTTGAATTTGATTTTGCTTTGCAAGGTTGCAAGCAAAAATATATTGCTGTTGATTTTAAATTATTATTCCTTAATTTTTTTTCAGCACCTTCTTATATTTAGCATACTCATCTAGTATTGTCTTTTTGTTCTCTTTTTCATGTGCTTTTTGTATTACGAAACTTAACAACAATTAGCTGGTATACTACAGTGAAAGCCGTGACGGAAGAAGACAAGGAACTTTCTCTTTTGCTTTTTTTCCTTTCCCACTCTAACCTCCAAGTTTGTTGATAACTCTAGCTGTGACCTCTGTGATTACAGAGCTTCTATTGTTTTTGTACAATGAGACACTAACAGCAATTGACCTGCACCAGAGAGTATTTATCTCAAGATCATTAACGGCTCTACTAATTAGGGGAGAATTTTGTAACTGTATAATAAATTAAAAGAGCTTAACTCAAAACATTCTACAGAAAACACTGCACAGCTTTAACTCTGACATTGGCATCAGATGAAGCTGCTCTTCATCTCACTTGGGTATTTACAAATGTCCGTAGGATCCTCAGAAAAGTGCATGTTATACACAGAAAAGTCCCAGCTTTCCAGATACTGTCAAACATGGAAGACTAAACCAGTGAGATATCTGTAATTGCACTGGTTTAATCAGGTTTGTTAATGCAGACAAAAAAAAACCCCAAACCAGCAGTAATTTTAGTCTGGTTTCTTAAAAAAAACCAAAACCAAGTGATGCTTTTGGGACCACATCAGCAGATGTTCTGGTAGGGATGGGCTCGATGCACCGGCGCTGACGGTCCAGACAGGCTGTACAGCCCAGGGAGAGGGACCGGCACTTCTGGGCTGTGACTCCTCTCCGCATCAAGGCACAGCTGAAAGAGGCCAGCTGGACCATACCCCAGGAGGGGTGTTTCTCTCCAGTCGGTGCTGCCCCAGGGTGCCAGGGTTACTCCCTCTCTCTAGGTGCTGGGGGGCTGCAGCCAGCGGAGGGGACCTATGGCCCCTGTGTCTGCCGGGATGGTCCTCCATTTCAGATGTGATGAACAAAAAGATGCACACCTCAAAGACATTGTGTTCCTACAAGTCTCATGACAATAGGTAGCTGGGTAAAGAAAAGAGACTGTATTTATTTTTTAGCTTGGTTTCCTTTGAACCTTTTATTTCTGCCTGCCTTCCGACTTTCCATCCTTCTGACCAATGCTAGAGGCATGCAACAGAGTTGTGAGAGTCTCAAAAATACCAGGTTGCGGTAATTTCATGAAGGCTTTAGCTAAGCAAGGGAGAGAGGGATCCATTCGTCCCTTCCTCCTGCAGGAAAGGCTGGTCCGTGCACCACCCTTGCAAGGCGCAGCCCCTGGGAAACTGGGTTTCATTAGTTTTGCAGCTCACCTAACAACTTGTTCCTTCTTTCTGTTTTCTGAATAACACCTGCGCAATCCCAAATGAATTATTAGTGCTAATTATTATTCAGTCATCAACATCCGCTGTGTTGTAGGGGATTTTAATTTATTACAATGAGGAAGACAAACAAACAAATATTCTAATAGGAAGCACTTGGTTTAAAGTAAACCATTTACATTCAGGTGACATCTAGTGCTGTGCTGTCTGTTCATTCAGACAAGCAAGGCAGAAGCTAAAACTGCATTTCGGCGGAAACAAAACCATCGCAGCCTTTGCTCAAAATAAAACTAATCAAAGTTCAAGCAGATGGTGCCCGAGGCGGGAGCTAGCTGCTCGCTGCAGATGCGGTTGTGGCTGCTTAAAATGTCCTCCCCCCCGCCGCTGCTGCCCCGTAGCCGAATGTTAGCCACAAGGACGCCCGTCAGAGTGCCGGGGCCCTGCGTGGCCAGGCTCGGCACACTGCCTTTCACCTCCTGCCATCAGTCACCTTTGGCTGAGGGTGAGCAGCAGAAGGGCAGCGGGGAGCAACCTGCGCAGCTACTCTTCATGGGCTGCAGCGGGGCACCCGGCCATGCTATTTCTAAAGGCAGTGAGCTTGTGTTCTGCTGTGGAACTGCTGCGAAACGGTCAACTAGGAAACCGAGGAAATGTTCGTGGGAGGAAGCACGTGTACTTCGCTTTCGTCACTCATTCGCTTAGCGCTGCAGGCACCTTGTCTTTTAAATAATGGATTAACTTGCTGTAGGCTGACATGTTTATTATTTTAAGGTGGGAGGTAAGCAACTGAAGAAAGCAATTAATAGTTTATGAAAATCACCCAAGTCTGTGGAGAATTGCTACCTTTACCAGGAGTATCGCTATGGGGTGTGAGCCTCAGCAACCTGAGCTGCACCGTCCTGGTGCTATTTCCCTGCTCCACATCAAGGGAAGCTCCATCTTGAGCTTTGCCAGGAGCACTGCTGTGACTTTGCTGCCAGTCGAGCAGAGGGCTGCCTGTGTAGACAGACTCGAGTCAGCCCTCTTCCTTTCACTGAGATTTAGCCAGCCCAAAGAGGCTTAACCAGTGGCCGTGCGACTGGAGAGCGCTCCAATTTGGCAGAGAAGAGGTGGAGCTGGCGTACCAGTAAGAGCGTTTCACTGGGAAGGGGTGAGGCAGCAAGGCTCTCGGTAAACAACTGGAAAGCACCTCTTCACAAAGAGCTTTGATGGAGAAGAAAGGGAGGTAGAAAAAAGTCAAACAAAACACACACGGGTTTATAATAAATAAACTAAATGATGTTTGGACGTGCATTAATGAATGACGGAGAGAAATATCTGTAAAAGAAAATGAATGCTCAGAGCAGATAATTGATATGCTGTTTCTTCACTGCATGCTGGCGTGGAGTCGTGAAAAGAATATTAAACACAGAAGATAAATGAGAATTTGTTATTTTAGAGCAGGGATCCTCAAGACTTTCTGTGTTTTATATGCTACAGGAAGAAGCTCTGGGATCTTGTGAGGGGGTACAAGGTACCAATAGTAGAAGCAGCCTAGGTCCAGGACTACTCTGTCGTTTCTAAAATCAGCGGATGATGGGGTGTATCATCACAGCATGATCACAGGAGAGAAACAATGTGATGGGAACATGGTACTCAAATTTTTTCCTTCAAAATCCATGGCAAATGAAACACTGAGGTGTCTTTTTGGGCCACCACCCACTTTTGAGATGTGGGTTAATAGATTTAACTGGAGGAATTTGTCTCTAGCAGCACCCTCACCATTACTGGCACACTCACAAAATAGGTTTTGTTGAACTCCTGTATCCCTTACCGCTGGTTAGTTCTGCATCAGCACAGACAAACAGGTGTTTTTAGGAGGACTGGGTCATTGTTAATTTTTTGTCTTGTTTTTAATTCTCATTGTGACCTTGATTTTGATGGGACCTGATTCTGTAGAAGCAAAGTTGAAAACTCTTTTTCCATCTGTTTTTTGTCCCCCTGTGAAACAGATGTGTGTGTGTACCTGAACCTGCATGTACCTGGGCTTCTGCTCTGAATCCCTGTGCGCAGTTACATGTTTAAACACACAAGTGTACAATTCAGATTACTTTCCCACAATATTTTAAGCATTTGAGAGCGGGTAGATTTGGAGATATTAGCTACTAAGGAGATGATAAGCTAAAAGCCCCAAAAGACCTGGACCCTATTAATTTTTTTACTAGATGAACGGAGAAAATACCAGGAGATAGGCAAGTGACCTGTTCTACTTCCAAATCCCCAACTAACCTGTGCCAGAGGTGCAGGCTGATTTTGCAGAGTTGCTTGAGGCAGCAACTGCTGTGGAAGAAGCTCACATGGAGGCTGAGAAGGCAAAGAAACCTAGGTTAAAAAGAAAACAAAATAAAACTTTCTAAGTTTGGCCCCTTTAAATTTTAGGTTTCTTCTAATGCCATGGCTTTTGTGTAAGTCAATTTTATTTGCTAAGCTGCGTATGTGGCACACGCTTTATACCGTCTGCCTATTTTGATGACTCTCTGTGAAGTTACCTGAAGAGTAGTAGTTTGACTGAGTCTATGCACGGATAAATCCTGCTGCGTGCTCGGTGTTCTTGGCAAGGGAGTGTTAGACTCTGCAATCAGCTTTGTCGGTGTAGCTGCAAGAAAAGTACCAGTGAGTCCTCACACACTGGAAATCATCCCCCTTTGAAGTGGGAATTACCTAGACCTAGCTAGAAATGATTACGGCCTGGCTAAATTCCAGTGGGAGTCAAGGCTGTTCTTGTTGACTTCAATGGTAGTAAAATCAAACTGATAGGAGGGCCTGGGCAAAGATAAAAGTAAATGAGACAGATTATGATTCTGTGCTCCAAGGAATGGAGCAAAAGGACCCAAGAGCTGTTCTAAAACAGCTGGAACTCCCTTCATATGGGCCAAATAACTATAAATTTATGTTAGCTCATTGGCTTTTCTTCCAGATCAGGGAACAGAAAGAGTGTATAAGGTGTGCCCAAGTCTTGGCTGGGGCATCCTGAGCCAGAAGAGAATCACCCACGGGCTGTTATTACTCACGTAAGTCGTTTTGCTTATACTGATGTCCTCAACTGTGAAAAGAGACGTCCTCATTTTCCTAACAGATCGGAACAGCAGGTCCCACTTTCCAGTGTATGGGTGGTTGCACTAGAACCTTCCCTCTTGTACGTTACCATTTCAGATTGTGCACTTCATTGTCAGCAACAAACACATATTGATACCTCATAACTGTTAAATTAGCAGCTGTGGTATATAGACACACATTCTGTAACTTGGCTGAATTAAAAATAATGCAGTAACCCAGGAATGCCACTCACATGCTGGGTCTGACTTGGGTGTGTGGGAAGATTTTGGTGAGCTCCTGGATGATACTGAGGGTGTCCGACTAGCGCTGAGGATTGAGGCACTAATATCAAGTGCATTAAAGTGCTGTTCAGGATCTAAGCTGGTGCCACTGTCCTAAAAGAAACAAACAAAAGGGAACAGCTATTGCATCTGTCAGGGTCAAAACATTTTGAAATGCATCTAGTAATAGTCATGCACCCAGTTCTTTGGCTGGCCTAAGATGACTTGAGCAGAACTAATCGCAGGTAGGCCAGCAGAAGACCTGGGCACAGGTGTCAGTGTCCCTTCCAAATAGCATCTAACTAAAGCATTTTACAAAGAGCTATCACCGAGTTGGAAATAAATAGCAAGCTACTTCTATGGTCATTTTGTGCCTTCAGATGTTTTTTTGAATCTTTCTTTTGCATTCAGTTGGATGTGACAGCAACTGCAACCTCTGTGAGACGCTCAGCCGTGCACCGAGGAGGAGCTTTTCTTTCTTCCCTCAGCAGATCACTGAGATGTAGCCAAGAAGGCTGATTGCCAGAACATGTCCAAATGAATCTTTAAACTGTAGTACCTTGCCAAGGAAAGGTGGAGATATCTCACATTGCCCCTGCCCGTGCTCCACTTAATTGGTGGCTGTTACTGATCTCCCGGTTTATCCTTTCATGAGCTTATCCAATTTACTTTAAAATTATTCAAGTGAGCAATAAATTCCGAAGTGGAGGGAATCCACCCAGAAAGACAGTGCCAGAGTCTTCAGTGATGTTAACATAGGTACAAGTTGTGATTACATATATTCATGAAAAAACCTTTTCTCTTTGTACCTTTAGTGCTGAGGACACAACCTCTGAGGACACTTCTTCCAAGCCCATCTCCTGTCTCCTTTCCACCCGAACATCTGCATAACTGAATGTAAAATATAACTGTTATGTATCAACATGGTACTGTTATATTTCATAAAATGTGCTTTAAGCAAATAAAGGAGCAAATTATTGTAACATTTTACCAGTTAAATGAACAGCTGAAAAATCACTTAAGTCAGATGCTACGGAATAACATTTGAGAGACTTTTAATTTTCAGGTTTTGCTGTGTTCCTGTCTTCTTGAAGTCAAGAGATATGTTAAAGAAGTATATATAAAGGTCAAGTTCACAGCCTACAACCACTTTATAACTTCACCGGAAAGCTTCCACACATCTCTTTAAAAAACAATGTAAGGATTAGAGCTTAACTAAGTATTAGAACAGTTAAGGGATCTGTCTAGTCCCTATTTTTGCACAAAATGGAAAAATGCAACAGTTAATCTGCCCCTAAACTCCTGATTGACAAATCAAGCTTAGGATAAAGTAAGGTTTAGTCTGATCATTTTTCTATAATGAACATACATCCTTCAGAGAGTTCAGTCTTCTTTTTTATTACATGAAAGACATCACTTTTCTGAGAGAAAATTTTGGCAGTCATGAGGATGCCCTTATCTTACTGTCCTTTATGTCCCCGCCGGTTGATAGGATTTTCCATACCTTACCACCATGTGTGTGCACACAATGAACTCTGGCTTGGAGTTCCACTGGTGGTAGGTGATATAGTAATGGGTCTGGAGCCAGATCCACTGCTGTCCTTTGGTCAGAAACCGATAGCAGCACGACTTCCCCTTGCCAAACTGCATCACTGTCAGCAGAAAATACACACAGCTTGTAGCACAGTTTATGATGTGAAAATGACATGAAATGTGAAAAGTGTGACAAAAGTATCTATGGCCCCATTGATTCCCAATGGAGACAGGAGTCTAAGCACCTTTTGGGTGAGTGGTCCTGTCAGTCTTACGATAAACCAACTATCATAAAGATCAGTAGGTATCTTTTTCTGACACTTTGAATGGTACCTTCCTGCACAGCACAATTAACCTTAACTTTGGACACTAATGTATTAATGTCTGCTACAACTTAAACATAGATCTTATGCTGGTTTACGTGCTGATCACATACTGCTTAATTAGGCATCTGGGATTAATTTCTAAGAGTGATCGTCTTAAGTTCTATAGCAGAAAAGTACAGGATAAAAATGCTTGAAAAGATGAGCATTGTGTGCAGATGGATTCAGAATGAAGTGAGTATAGGAGATAACATTGTGCAAAGACGAAAATCATTTGAAACTGAAAGAAAATTCCCAGACTGACAAGAATTCAAAGTGCAGTAAATGGGTGTATCTAAGGTTTTAAAGATTCACTGACAAAATTAATCTCTGCTTTTTCCCCCAATGATTTCAAGGGGTTCCCAAACATGCACATATTTAGCCTTTCTATATTTTAATGTCAACATATAAAAACTAATGTTGATGGGATATTTTTGGGCCACCCAGAAGTGGTAAGATGAGATGTTCCAGCCAGTTCTGCAAGCAAATATTTGAAAAGTATTGCCTCATTTTCTTTACTTAGTGAAAGGGTATTTCAATTAAATATTAACAGACTATATTTAAATAATCACAGGTAATCCCAAATACACGGTGAACAACATTAGGGTAAATAATCCACAAGAATTTTACAAAATAGGATCTCCTCTGAGAATATGCTTGCAGAATATTCCTGCATATTCTTTACTAATAGAGCGGGGCTCTAATCTGGCATATTTTATCCATTCAGTGTGTCTTGTTGGCTACTTTTGGGGATACGGAAGGTAAAATTGTGTTTTTCAGAGCCTGATAAGCCTGGACCAGACGCCGATCAGCTGCGGTGTCCCCGGTCTGCTACAACTCTGCTAAGACATACAGGCGTGAGGCAAGGGTCAAACCTCCCCTTCCAAATTTAAACCAATTTTAACTGAAACTACATTGCACTGAAAAGACGTGTCCCAGTGACTCCATAGGAACCTGGGCTATGCAATACTTACAGTGTTCATGGCACCTTGCTAGCAGCTCTAGGTCATCTATATGGTAATAGTCGTAGCCAGAAGTACCCAGCACCTCAAAAGGCAAGTATCCTATAATCGGCGGTGCTCTGCGGTTAGGCACAATATGAGTGAATTCATAAACCACGAAAGAAACTGCAGTTCTGCATGTTGACATGGACATGTAAAAAGCCCAGATCTCCTCTCACTCGTTGGTGTACAGTTGTTCCCCTCAGGGGACCAGATCGTGACTTTCCCCCGCCTTGTGCCCGGGATGCCCGCCTGGCCACGGCAGTGCCGGCGGGCACTGTCCCCCAGGGCAAAGCCATGACAGCCCCATCTTTCCAGGGAAAATGTGGTTGTGGAAAGCAACTCAGCTTCTCAGGGACCTTCACACAAGAACCTGCTGTGATGGAGCCACTCCCTGGCTGTTCCTTGGTCAGGGGCTCTGCTGCCGCTCCAGCAGTCCCTGCACAGGGGAAAACGTGTGGCGAGGTGATAGGAAACCATCGTCTGCTGGGACTAGGAGGGGGTAGGAGGGGAGATCGTCTGTGCCGCTTCCCTCTGGGAGCCTGCAGAGCTCGTCCATGGCGTGCTGAGGCAGTTGCTTTGTACCTTTGCCAGCACGGTTGCCTCAGGCCAGCACAGACTTTTACTCCGTAACACAGTGGGAATTGCACACACACAGTCAATGGCTGGATTTGGAAAGAATGATTTCTGCAGCTGTATAATAATTAGATGATTTTGTCCTGTGACAGACTTTGGTCCATTGATAATTTTAAAGGAAACAAGAACAAGCTAATCACAAATTTGGCTTGAGAAACAGAGTAATTTTGTTTTAAAGACTGACAAAATGCAGGGTAAAATAGTAAGTATCATCTTTTGTAGGAATTTCAGTGGTGACCCTCCTGTTCATGCGATTTAGATGTGAAATGTAACACTATTTGAGAGAACTGCACTTACAAAAATAGCAGTAGACAAGCACCAAACACAACCAGGAATGCTTTTTTGTCACCAACCTGTGATCCAGAAATAAAAATTTCCACTCCAGACTGTGTCTTGATGTGAATTCCTCTAGAGGTTCTTCCACAATGCACATCTCCTGTATGGTGAAGAAAACCGACTTGCTGAGAGTTGCAGCTTCACCCCTCTGCTTCATCTAGCTTTTGTTAGCTATAAATACATGGTGTATAAGAGGAGAAAACAGAGGATTCACACGTTTTCTGGCAATTCCAGAGAGCGATCTATTGTATTTATCAATGCCAAAATTTTTGCAGGAGTTGGGGAGAAGAACTTGTGATGCACACAGACTTACGAGCTGAGAGTGTTCCTCGGGGTGCCAAAGTTTTTATGGCTTTGAAGCAGTGCCTGCGGTGTGATGGCTGTGCCACCCATGGCCCCGACGAGCAATTCCCCTTCCCAGCATCCAGCTTGTGCTTGGTCCCACCTGGGTTTGCCACGTCTTTCCTCACTCTCTTTGTGTTACTAAAGATACCCACTGCCCTTGCCCGGCCCTTTTGGACGTCTGCCCTCCGAGGCCTCTCTGAGAAAGGGGGACACTCTCCCTCCCACTCAATAACTGTGGAGGAGTAAATGCCTTTTCAAGCAGGCAGCCTGCACGGGGCCCGTCAGGCGGGTGAGAGGCGGCGGTTTTGCCTTGCACTTCACTCCCGCGGTGAAAAAGCTGGCCCTTAAGACTCACAGCAGCCCTCGGCGCTCGTGAGAATGATAATTAATAAGTGAATCACAGGAGGCAGGGCACAGGGCTGTTTGTGAGGCAGGACATCTTTGCCCCACAGGGATGAAGATCAGGAGGCTGTTGGTGGTGATTAGTTGTTGAGTGGAGGTGGAAAGGGGAGGAAGGATGGCACCTTGGTGCATGGCCATGCATGGGCTGGGGCTGGCTGCGTGCCCCACGGCCGGCTCGCAGCTCCCCTCTGTCGAGCTCTCCTCTCCCGCTGGTGGTTTGCAGGGACAACTCCAGCTCCACGAGCTGCCTAGAGTCAGCCTGGAGACCCCTGGCCTGGGACTTGCCAGTATCAGCGCTCAGGATTTGGTGGCATCCAGGGTTACCATGTCCCCACCATGTCTCTCCTGCAGGAGGGTCTCCATCATCACTGATAAGGACAGCCTGCCCACTGGCCCCCAGTGCTCCCCGGTGCCATGTCCCCTCTGTGCCGTGGGCTCAGTGACAACCCTCCCATCATCTCCACTGCCACTTTCTCTGCTGTCCCTCTTGCCCTCTTGGGGAGAGAAGTCTTTCAGACCACCAGTGTTTTAAACCTTCTTGGGACCAGAGGACAAGCTGAGGTGTGCTGCCATCAAGTGTTTCTTTGATACATATCAATGAATGCTCGCAAAGTTGATTAAAGTTGCTGGCTGTAGAGGCAAAAGGCTTCATGCATACCTTAAATTCCTCTCTCCCTCCCTCTCCAGTTTATGCCAAAATCCATGCTGATGCCAAGAACATACCCTAAAATTCAAGGTGCAATATGCAAACATTGCTGTGTGCAACCAAAATGCTGATTCTACCTTCTTTAGCCAGTCACATAAATTTTTTTGCCTTCATTATAGAGGAGGAAGTCATGAGCAGGGGTTAAGAGAGTCACCCGGGTGAACTGAGGAGATTGGTGTCTAGGATTTCGTGGCAGCTAACACCTTCTCCAGGTTATTCAGCAGCTGCTTCCTCCCTAGCACTGGGCAGCTCATTGACACATGCAGCCCATTTTGTTTCCCTGTTTATTCTTGGATGTTAGCTACCCAAAGACAAGGGAATTTGCTTTCAGGGTTCCTGGAGAACCTTAACTCCAGCCCCTACTGTTAATATGATTACTGTGGCTAGGATTTATGGGAAGTGTCCTCACTTACCCAGAAGGGACTCTACTTGCCTGCCAGGGCCGTGAATCAGTCGAGAGTGCCCTGAAAGTCCCAGAGCAGTAATGAAGCCAGGCCAAGGGAGCAGTGATTTCATACCGGCTAGGTCTCAATTACATTAAAAATCTCTTAACCTCTGAGGATGGGACACCTGATGCAGTAGCTCACATTTGTTAATCAGGGAACCGTAGTGCCAGGCACAAGGCTGGGTGATCTATCCTTATTTCCACAAGCGCCTCTCTTACTACCAGGATTTGGGAGGAGGGAAACTAGCAGCAAAGACACCGAGGGGCACAAATGAAAGCACTGGTGGCCATCTGTACACTGTTCCATCGCAGGAACAGAAAGCAGCAATGAAGAACCCAATTTTAAAGTGACTTTGCAATTCCTAATGCAAGGAAGGTTTCCATTTCCCGTGAAGTGACACTGCTTCCATAGATCCTGGCTCGCACTGATAATCCTCTTCACTGGATTTTTATGCATGAAATGTGATATCTGTAATCCATTCAATTAGCAAAACTAAGTACTTTGCATGTCACCCCATCTGAAAGTGTTTTGAGAAGTTCTGAAGTGAATGGGACCCAGGGTACGCACTTACCTTTAAAAACTGAGGCGTTGCCAAACGAACAGTTGCGACAAAGCAGATCTGCTTTCCTGGGGATGTTCTGTAAGCCCTTGGCACAGCCTCGTCAAAGCCATTGCAAGTGGAGTTAGGCACTAGGTAGGGAAGAAAACAGAACCCGCAGTCATGCCTCATATGAGATTTGCTCTCCCTGAATATTTTGCACACTTGAAGCATACTAATACTAATTTTATTCAGAGAAGTGCTCTAAAAGCTTTTAAAGCTGATATGCATATATTTAAATCCAAGTCAGTCATGTTAGGCAGAAAGACATCAGAGCTTAACTTCAAGTATGAATCTTTTAGGTTAATCCTGATAAAAATAAGGCCAAACCTTATTACAGAGCATAAACCAGCTTTCTGGAAAGAAACCCCACACATCCAATTGCTCTTTTTCACCACTCACGAGAAAAAAATAGATGCTGCAGCATGCCTAGCACCCTAACTTCCATGAGGCAGTGAAAAAAAGCGTTTGCAAGGGAGGTAGCTGAAGAGAGTTCGTCAAGTCATCAGTGGCAAAACACCGGGGCCCACGAAGCTTCATCGAGCTAGCAAGAGGCTGCTTGTGATCCTCAGCTGCTGAAACGCGCCTTCCCCTTCTGCATCTACGGAGAACCATCCCCAGCGTGCTCAAGTTCTCCTTGTTTTAAAGAAGAGCAAAGAGGACCCCATATACGGCACTGGCTTCCAGAGCTGGGCGTTTCTGGTGAGTCTGCAGATGGCTTGCTGTCTCCTGAAACACTGGGCAGAAGGAAAAACTGGATGCAATGTGGCTACAGATTTTGTGTATGGTTTTTTCATCTGTGTCTTTCATGATTGCATGGCTCTTGTTTTGCTTTGAGAGCCCACTAGCACCTCCTGCCACAGCGATGCGTTGCCAAAAGAACGTGTTGCCTTAAGCTAGCCCACAGTCCCATGTTAGAATGACATAATGCTAATTCTTCATCCAGACTTGAGCCATTTAGAGATGGTAATCCCGCTCCCACTGCAGTGAAAAAAAACCTGTGCTAAACTGCAGTGGGAACTGGGCTGGCCCCATGGGCTCTTGCCCTGCCCAGCCGATTATCTCCCATGGGGGCAGAGAAGGTCCCATCTAGCAGCCAGAGTCCACCAATATGAGTTAATCTAATGCTAATAGGGATTAATGCTAATATGAAACTGTCTTTCCTTACTATTAGGCCCCTATATCCAAATTTATGAAGTTTCCTACAGTTTGTCTCCTGCACAGGACAAAGCAAGGATAAGCATGTCTGTTCTTGTGAAAATGAAGTTTTGTATCTATCTAGGTAGAAGGTAACTAGCAATTTTTATTCTGGGGTGCTTCTGCCCTGGGCTTTTCTTCACTAGCATAAGTTGTAGAGATGGAAGAAGTCTCAACTTACTACATGTGCTTTTGGATCCCGGTTCAACCTATTAAAAGCCTTAGAATAACGATACATAGCTGATAACAAGGATAACAGGGTATGAGACAGAAAAATAAGTACTCTGAGGAGAATTCACACCTGTGATTAAAGGGTTTAGGTCACTGTGTGCACAATATACATTGTGCCAAAAAGGGGAAGAAAGATTCCTCATCTGAGAAGGCAGCGCAGATGTGAACATCCACAGAGATTACACTCCTCTCTTGCAGTTGAGTCTGGAGGGCATGGCTGACTGGATATTGAGATAAAAAAAATGGGCAAAATTCTCCTCCTTTCACCAGCAAAGCACACTTGCTCTGGGGACTTCCTAGGAATATGTATTCCCATTCTGCTCCTGGGGTTATGTGCATATGTGAGGGCTTCTATGGGATTATTAATACAAGAGGTGAAAAAAAGAGAAGAGTGAGGAGCTACAGGAAACAGGAGAAGGCCTGAGTAGAGTTACTGGTTCGTCTCTGATATGATGATTTTGTGCAAGTCTGTTGATGTCTGTAGTCAGTCCTGTTTAAAAATGAATGGGATTGCTATAAACCCACATTAAGGGCATTGTAAAAAGTTACTTCCCAGCTTACTATGAATAAGTTGTCACATTTGAAGTCAATGGGGCTGTTTCTCTCTGTAACAGCCAAGTTCAGTAGCAAATGTTTGCAGGCTGGGCTCTAAGATAAGAAAATAAGATAAGCACATTCAGCCTGCAAAGTACAGGTATGATAAGTTAACCTAGTTCATGAACCCATGGGCTTGTGAATGACACCAGTTGCAGAAGAAATGCCCAGTGACCGCGTCACACCAAAGAGCACGCATGGCTTTTTTACGTTAGCTGTTTGATGTAAACATCCATGAACCTGAGATGTATTCCCAGAAGACAGCAGAATACATCCCTGAATGTGGCATTTACAAAATAGGATTATATTTCCAAGAGGTAAATGCACTACTAAAAGGGTAATAATTATCATACAGTACAGCTATGTAGTAACTTCGGGATTTCATCACAACATTTGGGAATCTTGAACTTGGCGGCAGTGAATGAGTAACTCCAAGGAGATGAAGTAAAGCTGGCCTGGCTGAAAGTCATCCAGTCTTCAAACAGCTGCTGTGCCATCTCCGTACTCAGCTGCCCTTCACAAAGCCCAAAGCACTAAAAGCCTCGATGATGCAGGCAGGTAGCCACCACCTCGACATGTACATCTTGACCTGAATATAACAACTACAATAACTGAAAGAAAAATAATCCTACATTTGTTTCTGAATTACTTCGCTGCCTGACTTAGTCTGTTGGTATCTGTTCTTTCCACAGCTCTATCTGCACAGCCTGTTTTGCTCTGCTCTTGCAGCTCGTCAGCAAATTTCAACTTTTTTTTGATAAATTATAAAGTGTAGTTAAAAAAAGAGATCATTACATGAATTAAAAAAAAATCTTGGTATAATCTTTTAAGCATGCCATCTGAAAAATCATACTTTATAATTCTCCGAGGCTCTTTAAAAGCAACACACAACATCTTGAAGTGGCAAAGTTCAATAGTGAACTTTCTGAGAGCACCACAGAAAAGCAGTGGAATGGAAAATATAGGATGAAGTCTGAGGCTATGATGATATTAACATTTGAAAGTCAAATACATGGATTGGAGTGCTTTTGTCAGAAGGCTCCTGGTGAAAATGTTAAGCTGGCTATAAACAGGTGGGCTTGGGTAAATGAGGGCATGTGTGTTTCACAATTAAATGATCTAGACAAAATATCTTGGGTAGGGAATTAGAAGGTCATGTGACAAAGTTAAATACATAATCAGAAAGGTGAAACAGTTGTCTCATATATATCAGTTAGCTGATGCTCCTTAGCATGAATTTTAATTATTTTTGTGGTTACCTATCAAACCTGCTGCTCCTAGAGCTACCATAAAATTTTTTTGTGGAAGTACTAAATTACCTGGAAATATCATATAAGAAGACAGAAAGAAGCTGATTTGCCTATATACAGGGTTTTTTTGTCATTGCTTGATTTTGTTTTTTTAGAAAAAGACCAGGACACTAAGGACAAGATGTTAAAAATAAGTAATATATATAAGGAACAAAGCCCTTAACTACCATAGACAAAAAGATTTTTATCCTTAGGGATACAAATCATGCCACATGAAACGAATGAAAACATGTTTAAAAAACCCCAGATGCCACATTATTCTGTTAATAATAGTATGGCAGTCAGTTGCTTGGTCATCTTAATTTAACTTAGGATGTTTAAAACATATTCTTCCTGTAAGAGCAAACCTCTTATTTATGCCATCTGAAAGAAGAAATCCCTCCTTCCTATTTTGTCACTAGATGTTAATGTTTACAGAACAAGTCTTAGTGACTGCCAAACAAACTGAACAGTCATTTCAAAAAATACTAGCCAAACAGACTAGAATAAAATCAAGATTGTTTCACATAAATAAATTCAGACCACAGATATACAGAATATTCAGCAATTAATATATAATGAAGAAATCTGAAGTGCTAGCGGCAAGCCAGACTGCACTCAGTAGCTTCAGATGAGTGACAGTGTCCATACATAACTCATCTGCTTTGATCTGCTCTTTCCTCTTTCTTCCTCATGTTTCTCCCCTCACCATCCTGTGCTGATATGAACCCCGAATAAATTTTTTAGGACAGGATGGTGCCTTTTTTCTTAAGTGCCCATAGAAAGTCCAGCATAAGCGCTGCAGATGGCTAACTGCAGCTTCTGCAATACTGTTAATAACAAATAATAATATGTGGCTGTCGGTTCTGATCAAAACATTCATTTCAGTTTGAGTTATTCTTGTTATCAGATGTTTCTGCATATGCTTATGCAGACTCAAGATCAATGTATCTTCCATATAAATCTGTTTATTTAGAAAGGAATTCAGATTGAATTAATTGTTCTGGGAGTGAAAAGATTTTTTTTCTCCTCAGTGTAATAATTTTCTTGATGGTTATTCTTATCTCTGAGAGTTATACCAGCTAACAGTAGAGCATCTGCTATTATTAGCATCCAGTAACCACATATTTCCTGAGTTTCCATGTAACTGGGAATAAAAATGAACAATTTTAAATTCCACTATAATATTTAAATATATTACTTGATCAGGAACTCTTTTCACATAATGGCTATCTCCTCCTTCAAAAGGAAAACTTCAGGCACTTGGGATGAAAGGATGGATCTGCCACTTTAAAGATGCTGGTGGTCCTTTTTTATATTGGTGAACACTTTGAAAGGCAGGACTCTGGCTTTGTCCCTTTCAGGAGTTTTTAAGCAAGTATGCCACCTCAGAAATAGGAAACGAAGCCAATATTTGGTTATATAATTATGAGGGATCTTTTTATGTTTACAAACGTGCAAACAATTTTCACAGGAGGGATAAATCCAGCCTGCCTTATCTTTTCTTATCAGAGCGAGCTATTAAGCAGCTTTGTAAAATAATTTATTCTCACTTAATTTGACATTTTATACTGGGAGCTAAGCATTTCTTTGGATTTTTTGGAGGGTTAACTTTCCTACTTGTCTCCCCCCTTAGCCCTCAGGCAAAACTGGATGGGAGCCACTGCATTATTGACTGGTGATGCTGAGATGACTCTGCCCCTTATCAGGTACTACTGGTCAAGAGGTACAGTGATGGCCCTTGGCTCCCGCAGATGTTTGCATATATTCATCTCCCTTGTGAAAATCTGGACTACAGGACCAGAACCCGAAATATATAAAGATATTGGAAAGAGTTCCTATTTGCAAATAAAAAAAAAACCCTTATGCTTTGTAGGCAAGTAGGCATTTCTCACAGAAGCAAAGAGGGAACTCCACCTTCCTCTTCTGAGAGGCCCATGGGCCACCTCCCCTCCTCTCAAGGGACTACTGAGTCTTCACGTCAGGTTACAGTCCTGCTTTTCTCATTGAAGCTTAATTAATGATGATTATATAATCCTCCCAAATGGAAAATCAAATCTCTTGTATTTGATTTAGCACAGCCAGTGACTCATGCAGTCACTCCACGCAGCTCGCATTGCTGTTTCGCTGGTCAGCCGCTCTCGCTTGGGCACAGCTAATTTGAGGGCTGTTCGCTCATGTGCAGGCGGCTCGTGTCACATCCCTGGTGTAGATACAGCTGCAGAAATGTCCTTGCAGCAGAGGTTACAGAGTACGGCTTACCGCACACCATCCCCGGGACCAGCCCAAGCCTGGACGCCCCTGCTGACCCTGGCACTGGGCTGTGCAGCTCCTCTAGCCTCCAGGTATAGCTGAGGGACCCAGGAGCTCTAGGGACAGTGATCTTCTGAAAGACTGAACGCGTGCTGTGACCTATGTGAACTTCCCTGGGCAATTTCTGGGGGCTGCACAAGCATCTCCCTGCCCATTCTCGGGTGGGAGAAGATGCCAGTGACTGCTCCTCTGGGGGAGTAGCATGGGTTTGATGTAGGTTGTGCGTGATCTGTCTCCCTGACAGGAATCCTGGTGATAAGCCACCTTGGTAGGTATCAGGTATTTGTTCTACTTTAGCAGAAAGAAAATTCTCTTTGGCATCTCAGTACAATGGCCTTGCCCCAGAGCTCCCACTAAAGTTAGGGAGAGCAGCTAAGCCCCTAACTGCCTTTCTAAGCCTCAGTCCTTCAAATTAATCCATTCAACCCCATCCCTATATGATGTTCTCAGCCATAAGTCATGATGCGATTAATGAAGAAAGTACAAGGGAGGAGGGAGGGGGTCAAGGTGACTGGGACTCCAGCACACATGACAGCCTTCCCCCACACACCACCGTTATATGAGCAACGAACAATAATAAAATGAGCCTAAGATGATAATTCATGGGAGGTTACATAAAGGGTTATGTGGAAGTAGAATAAAGCTAGTGACATTTCTGTTAAAGAGGGCAAAAAAGAACCTACCAGTTCTTCAAAATATTAGTAAAGGTTAAGTGAGAAGGAAAGGTGAAAGACTCATTAGGACTGTCACTGCCATGACCCTACAGTAACGAAAATGGAATAGTTAAGTATCCTGATGGGATACAGCCTGCCCAGGGATGAAAGAGCTTCCCTGGCTGCAGAGGCTCTGGTGTCCCTGCAGCAGGAACGTGCAGGCAGGGCGGACTCAGAGTACTCTCAGCAAACAGCTGGAAACAAAGGTAGGATTTGGTGTTGGGTGGCTAAAAAGGAAAGGCAGAGATTTGTATTTAGAGAATAACATCCTGTATCAGTCTCCCATGTGTAAAAACATACTCACACTTCTACTGCTGTGAAAAGCTACAGGGAAAAGCATTCCTGAATACATTCATAAGGAATGTCTCCTGCTAATTAAGCTTAATTTGCAATTTCTGTCTTTCTCCCCCAGCTAACTCTTTTCTTATCTTTAGCTTAGCCTCCTTCCTCCACAAACACCTCCAAAAAGCAGGACTTGGGGCCAGCTGATCCAACACACGCAAGTTGAGCGCTGCCCTGTGAGTGATACATCGTTCCTCCACCACCCTTCCCACCACTGTCTTTGTCACCCGCTTGGCCTCACGTCTGGAGGGGGGCTGGCTGGAGAATGGGTATTTATTTAATGGGAGGAAGAAGAGAGCAATTACTGGCAGGTCTGGCAGGTGACAGCCCTGGGATGCGTGAGTTGGGGTGCGGTACCTGATAATGGGGCGCCCTGGGGTGTGGGGGTCCAAGCAGAGGCAGCCCACCACTGCGCCCATCAGATGCTCAAAGGTGTCCATGCCGCAGGTCCCTGTGCCAAAACACAGCTGCTTGCCTCGAGCCCCGGGGCTGGAAAGCTGACCAAAGGGCGGCTACATTCATAAGGTGCTTGCTTGAGCTGATGTCCCCCGTGCCTTGCTCAGGATGCAGCCGACTGACGCAAGAAGCCCAGTGGAGTTAATGACAACCACTTCGGAGGTTTGCACCCTCCTCTGGCTGCTCTGTCGGTCCTTGGCCCAAGGTTATCAGCTCCCAAGCAAACAGAGTTTGCTGCTGCTACATCGCAAGTCCGGTGCACTTGCTTCTGCCTTTGCTGAGAGGTGGTTTTGTGGCTGGATTAGGAGCCAGGCTGGTGGCAGGGGGGACAGAGGGGGCCATGGGGCTGTCCCCTGGCCAAGGGGGAGCAGTGCTGGGGACGCACCGGTGAAGCAAGTATTTCCACCAGGCTCTGCACTGAACTGGGGAAACTAAAGTCAGGATGGGCAAGCTGCCATTCTGGGATGGAGAGAGGGGAAGGGGGCCAGGAGGCACCATGTCATAGAGCTGGGGCAAGGGCTGTCCCCTCCTTATCAACCAGAGGGTCAGACTGCAGCAGAGATGGGAAGAAAGTGGAAGAGATAAAATAAAGTGGAAGATTTAGAAAAAGGTGGCACAAAGGAAAAAAAAATTAAAAATTGAAGCAGAAAGCACATGTCTTATTTGAAAGCTATAAACTGGGATCTTTGGAAAATGATTTGGTGTCTTCTGAAATCAATATGTTCGTCATTTAGTTTATATGCATTAAGCTAGGGAAGATACCTGTAATGCAAGTTTTATCTTTCTTCTGAGAAATAACCACTGATACAAATGCTGGGATATGAAATCCTAATGGGTAAGAGGGCAATATTAAGGTCATGCCAAAATAAAAGGCTGAAAATCCTTGAAGAAAATGGATCAGAAATTCCCCTGGTAGAAATGTATCCTTATGAGTCAGCACCTGAAATCCGGTTTCTGCTCTAGAAAACAGAACAGCTTGGTGTGTGCGTCTGTCAGGCAGGCGCATTTTGCTTTATTCAAACTAGAAAGCATACAGGCAGTTACATTTTTTATACAAATAAAGCCTCAAATCAGATGGCACCAAACAAGAACTACATATCTCCATCCTGCATGTAGATTTCTATTCTAGTCATGTGGAGCAAGAGCAGAAAGTTAAACGGGGACAGGGACTTTTTTTTTCACAGTGTGGTGTGTGGTTTTTGGAAAGCACGGTGGGGAATTTTTTTGCTGAGGATGACCTATTTGGAAAAATACCAGCAACTTTGGAAATGCCACTCTGGAGTTCAATCAGGCAAGTAACTGAAGCAAACTTGGGCAGGCAGAAGAAGGGAAAGTAATAAAAGAGTATTTCATTTCTGACACTAATGGCCGTGCAGCAATCTGTTTGTTAGGGAACAGGCGAGGTGGAAATCTGCTCTTCATCCTTTGAAGGATGGTTTCCCTAGACTGACTGTGGTGCATTCACGACCATGCTGACTGCATTTCTTTCCTTTTTTTGGGGGGGAGAGTATTGGGTTCTGCAGTGCTGGAGAGAAATGTAAAATGGCAGCTGGAGAGGGAGGCGGGTGGAAGCGTCCTCAGCCACTCCGATGCCAGCGGCCAGGGACCCCTCACTGCAGCGTGGGGCAGTGGGTGCCAGCACTCAGTTACGTGGCGCTGCCGCCTTTCCCCAAAATTTTGCAATGAGAAGGGTGAGAGGGCAGATTTGGCAGATGATCACTTCTGGCACAGAATTTGTGTTTAATGTAAGCCATCAGATAAGGTAGCAAGCTTATTTAGCTAATAAGTGGAGTCTTAGCACACAGTATTAGTGAGCACAAACAAACCCTCCTCTGAACCTGACAAGATTTGCTAACTTACCCAGAGTCCAGGATCACTGCTAACAAGTGAAGGGCAGTAACAGAAGCAACTGTTTGACTCTTCATAGGTATTCGTCCAGCTATTGCAAATCAGCTGCGAGATCCGTGTGAAGCAAAATTTACCCCATTATGTTAAAAATAGTCCTTTCAGTTAAAAGCCTGTCTTGTTCATTGGAGCAATACTTATATTTTATTTTACACAGCTAAAGTAACATTTATACAACAATTAAAGCTTACCATTGCTGTAAGACCGAAAATTTCCTACAAATTTTATGTATTCATATGTTGGAAATTCCTTTGGGTTCAAACTTCCTCTCAGAAGATGACAATAAAACTCTAGTTCATTGTCAGCTGGATTGTTAAAAGAAGAAGAAGAAGAAATAAACATACTATTTAAGCTAAACACAACCAATGGTGTCTTCCAACCCCAATCTTGCAACTGGCAGCATGAGAGCAGCTTGTTACCACTCCGAGTCCTATACACTGATGTGCTATACATTGAAGGATCCAAGCGTCTGCAAGGAAGCGCCTTGTAAGGACGCAGGTCGCTCAGCACTGTGCACAGGTCTGCCTGCAGCTCCGGGACAGCCTTCCAGGCTAACTCGCCCTTCTCTTACACCGCCTGCATCACTGGAGTTACACTGCCATAGCATCGGTGTAGTGAAGGAGAGATCTGGATCCTTCATTTATAGCTTTTTTTCTGTTTAGGCTTTTCATGACTCACAGCTGTTCTACATCTTGTGTTGGAAAACTGTGCCTAATTACCTCAAAATATCTATTAAATTAACTTTGGCATATAGGCTATCAGCTGCAGGTTTTGTCTATATAGTAGATTAAGCAGCTGGACATCTTACATTATCGTGTGTTTTCTGGTTTCCTATGTCTTACCTCCTAGAGTGAATAAGGGTGAGGCAAGTAAAAGTGTTTTTAAGAAAAACAAAATTCAAGTTGAAAAAGAATTACAATGATTTTACAGATACTTTTCAACTTTTCAATGCAAACCAAAGTTATGCAACATTAGCATATCTGAACAGCATCTTACTTGAACAGGCTGAAATATCAATTAAGATGTGATTTGTCTCAGGCGAACTCTCAGTTTCCATCAGCTAACCTATTTTCCTTAGCTGTCTCAAAAGATACGATATTTAATAATTAACATAACTGCAAGTAGTCTTAGCATTTCATTTAAAAATAGAACGAAAGGGTTATGCCAGGTGGCAAGATCTTTTTAAAAGGCTATGAACCTAAGTTTTATATTGCACATCACATAAAAAACTCTGAGAGAAAATTTTTGTCTTGCTCATGCTTTGTCATTTACTGGGGAAGATAAAATAAAACTTACTTTTTAGGTAATCCGATGAGGCAGAATCCGTCATAAGCATACAAGAAGATAGCATCTTATAAATTTCTGAATGTTCTTGTTCTGGGAGGAAATTTAACAAGTTCTGATCCAAGACATCACACTGCAAAGAAAAAGAACCTTTGAGAAAACCAGAAATACCATGATGAGAAACTCTTGCAGAGATGTGCAGCAATATGGATACGAAGCCTGTGGCAGTTGACAGGAGTTTTCCCACTGATTTCCAGGGACTCCTGACAAAGCCTAAAACAGGGAGGAAACTGCTGGGCAAACCGAGTGGCTGCTTCTCCATGGGCCGGTTCTCAGATTAATTCTCAGCACTCAGTGACGCTCCTCTAACGTTTCTCAGAGAACACCAAATGCATCGGGTATGTCCATACAATTAAACGATGAGATCTGGGAGTGAGCTGGAAGATGAGTGCCTGGCTGCCCATACTGCTCGCCAGCTCCGTGCACAGGCCTGTTGCGGATCACTGGAGCTTGCTCTCTCCCCGGCAAACCCCGACTCGTGGGAGCAGTGGGGCTGCGAGTCACCCTGGACCACTGCCCCAGAGAAGCAGGTTAGTCCCGGATCCAGCCCCTCCCTGGGGGGACCCCCTCAGCTCCTGGAAAGTGCCCTTGGGGTGGCAGCCGTTGCTCCCCCCTTCCTGCATCCTGGCAGGTGGGAGCAGGGAGAAGGGGACTGACTCCCCGGTCTGGACATGGCTTTGCAGCAGCAGTAGTTAGTCTCCAGGGTGGGGGACTTCAGGGTGCCACCGGCACAAGCCCTCTGGCCAGCCACGGGCTAAATGCCCGGGTGTCTCCAGCCCCACAGTCAGCTAGCACAAACCTGAAATCCACCCGATATCTAGGTACTGAGGTTTGGGAATGGAAAGAGGAGAATGATTTGTGCAAAAGGCCACGACTGGCCCAGGGTGGAGAAGACAAAGAGTCTGTCACCAGGTTGCCAAGAGGAAGCTCTCACTGTGTTCAGCATGGTGACTAACCTCATGCTCGAAGAGTGTATCTGAAAGGAAGTCCTGAGGTAAAGTGACCCTCTAATGGCACTGACTTACAGCCATCCCACTTGAGACTACCTCGGGCTGAGCTGGCACACTGACACAGCTTCGTGTGTTGTCAGAGCAGCTGCTATCAGACTGTATAGTTGTGCTGAAAATGTGTTAGCCCTGTATGATACCGGCAAGTTATTAATCATCATCATTTATTTATGTATTTATGTAAGATTGCACTTTGGGTTCCCTCTGCTTTCTACCCATGCCTGCTGTTCTGTGTGGAGTTCTTGTTTAGACTAGTGAAATACATTGAGTATACTTTGAAAATCAGAGTGCTATGCTTTATGCACTTATCTTGATGTGCTAATACAACACTTTGGATTATTCAGTTATTAATTGTGCTCGTTACTTGAATATTCCTTTTGTGAAGAATACTTGAAAATTATTTTTGTGAGTTTAGTGTATACCTTATTAATATCCATCCTACTGATACAGCATGTGATTGTTTTTATATATATGCATAAATACATAAATATACACATACATTATATTTATATCGTGTATATATTTATTTTTTATACACACACACACATATCAATACAGACGCATTGTATTTATATTTACACAAAATATAGTACATTGTTCATGTAATTTTGGGCATATGAAGAAAGAGCACCTGATGGGAAACTGCAGTGGTGAGTCCTGTTCAAGGCTTATGGCACAATCTCAGAAAAGTAATTTTTCCTTCTCATTCCTTTTCTACCTGTAAATGGTAGATAATGATACTTATCCACCAGTTTCACATAAGTCTCATGGAGGTTAATTAATCTCCCATCCACTCAGCAGTAACTGCAGGAGGACTAAATGTGAGCTGTCACTGTTCCTCAAACACAACTGCTTCTTCAGTGACCTGAGGATGTTCCACCTTTTGTCTCCATACTGTGACCAAGCTTTGATTCAAAACCTATTAGCAGTTCTGCACTGTCGTTTCTGTTTAAGGTGATCATAGAATCATAGAATGGCTTGGGCTGGAAGGGACCATCAAAGGTCATCTAGTCCAACCCCTCTGCGGTGAGCAGGGACACCTTCAACTCGATCAGGTTGCTCAGAGCCTTGTCCAGCCTGGCCTTGGGTGTTCCCAGGGATGGGGCATCTACCACCTCTCTGGGCAACCTGTGCCAGTGTTTCACTACCCTCATCGTAAAAAATT